>CM053515.1:27449600-27601619 GCA_028627145.1 Eidolon dupreanum
GAAGGAAGGAAGGAAGAAACGGAGTAGGCTTCAAGTAAAAATTAATTGTTTTTTCTACTGTTCAACAGTTTCTATTAATAACTAGTGTTTTATAGTGATCTGAAAATATGTCCATGAAACCTAGTCTACTATACTACTGCTTTCCTTAAATTGAACAGAAGAAACTATGAGAACAGAAACCTCAAGTCAGAGCCTCAGACCACAAGCCTCTCTTAGGAGGACTGAACATTAGGAGCAAATGAGGTAACCGAAGATGATGACACTTGATAAATGCTAACTGTTGTAGTTCCGTGAACTGTTTATAACAGGGCTCAGTCATGATTAGTAATATTCATTTACAAGGGCTAAATATTAGAGCAAACTGTGTGAAAGTGGGCAGTTCCTGGATTTGGTAACACAATGAATAATGTTTTAGAAAACCTGAACACTTGATGATGAATAGATGTTAAGATTATTCTATTTGAATTATTGTTTAGTATATGTTATATCATTCTTTGTGATCAGAATTTTTAAACCACAAACAGGGTATAGACAAATGGGGAAAAAGAAATTTCAGAGTCAGAAAATAAGATGGTCATCAAAAGAATTTGCTTTGCCTTGGTTCGTAAAAGTACTCAACCACTTTAAAACTTGTTCTTTTCTAGTTTTAAATTCAGTAACGAAAGACAACACCGCATAAGATTCCTTGGTATCATAATCACACAATCAAAGGGCATGTTTTACCATGCTGCATTTAGTTAAAATTTAGACATTATTAAAAGAAAAGGGGGAGATATTTCACAATCACTCTTATCAAATTAGCAAAATAGACTATACTATATGAATTACTTATTAAATAAAGTTTTCTTTAGGTAAGAAATCTTCAGCCTAACTCATACTTTCAGTTATAGATGGTTTCCATCAACAGTTTCATATTTAAAGCAGTGTACATCATAGTAACTATTTTTGAATTTTTGAAACATTTAAAAAATAGTACTTAAGCATTAATTTTGTTAAGATTCACTAATGGCACTGCCATCAACTTGCTATTTTATTTATTACTGAAAAATTTATAATGAGTGGTTCACCATCTAAAATATTGTTACTTTTATGTGTGTGTGTGTTTATTTTTTCATCTGTATGGCTCTAGGACCACGTCACCATCTCTTGGAGGAATAATAAAGTCTTGGCTTTTCCGGTCAGCAATTTGCAGTCTTTTTATGAAATGCCTACAATAGCACCACATGCAATTTTCACCATTGAGTCTTTAATTCAAGTGTTCATTCAACAAATATGTGCCATTCACTGTTCAAGACTCTGAAAACAGAGGTGGGCCAGAAAGAAATGGTCCCTGCTTTTGGAACTGTCATTCTTGTGTGAGAGAGAAGAGACAAGAAACAAATAAATGAAAAAAATGATTTTAAAGGTTGAAAGATGCTATCAAGGAAACAAAAAGGTAATATGATAGAGAATGTGGGAGGAGGGCAATATGAATAGGGTCATTCAGGAAAATCCTTACTGAGGTGACATTTGAGCCCAAAGCTAGACGGCAAGAAGGAGCCAGCTTGCATTTTCCAGCTTGAGAGAATAGCAAGAGCACAAAGAATGGACTGACGTTGTGTGGGAGGAAAAGAAGGTGACCATGAGGGAGCGTGCTGAGGCTGGAAATGGAAGCAGAGGTCCTAGCACACAGGGCATCATAGGCCATGCTGGGAAGTTGAATCTGTTCTAAGGGTTTGGCCAAGACATTGAGGGTCATCAGGCAGGGCAGTGAGATATGATTCATGTTTTAAAAATGTCACTCTGGCTTCTGGTGGACAATGAATCATAGAGAGAAGCATAGAGTGAGGAGGGCTATGTTTTTGTAGGTGCATCCTATGCAAGGGCGCCAGGTGGAATGGGTGAGTGGGGGTTCAAATCCAGCCTTTGTGCTATTTACAGAACCCTGTGTCCAGCATGGGGCTGCATTCACCTAAAAAGGGGTATATCTTTCTATCATATACAGTGCATCATATGGGCAGGAAGCAGCCTCAGGAGTGTGAAGAGAGGGGGAGGATATTGCAACAATCTTTGCAAAGATAATAGTTATGATGGAGAAAAAGAGAAGTGGGTTTAGGATATATCTGGAGGTAGAGCTGACAGGATTTACTGATGGATTAGATGTGAATGAGGGATGAGGGGAAAAGAGAAATCAATGAGGACCCTTAAACCCATGGGTTATGGTGCTGTAGCTGACTGAGGCAGAGAAAGTTGGGAGCTGACCAGGTTTTTTTTTGTTTTGTTTTTGTTTTTGTTTTTTTTAAGAAGAGTCAAAAATTCAGTTTGTCTAGATTTAGTCTAAGATTTGTGTTAAATGTCAAACAGTCAGATTTATGAGTTGAGGAAATTTATGATGCCATTAAGTATAAGAACAAAGAAATCATAGCCTCTTCTTGGGTCTTTCTTGTGATTCCTGACCCACTGGGGCATGGGGGCAGGTGGATGGAGGGAACTAAAGTCAGTCCAGTCTGCTTTTCTGCATCTGAAGGAAGAATTTAAACATGTTCAATTGCTCAGAAAATCCCACTCATCATTCATCTCTCCCCTAAGATGGTGGGAGCCCAAGGTGTACCCCCAGCAGTGCCTGCAAGAGTCCTCATACCTTTTAGTGTCTGCTAATTCCTGTGCACTCTAGAGCAATGCACCTAATCACCTGTCCCTGGTCACGGCTTTCCCTGTTGGTGTTCACCACTAAGGCTAGTAGCCAGTGTGGCTTTGTGAGAGTTCAGTAAATGTTCTGGGACTCCCTGGCTAACTTAGCCTCATTTCAGCTGGCCCTGTACCCCTGGGGGTATCTGCCATATTCTTCACCAAGCTCCTGGCCCAAAGACCCACCTTGGTCCTGTAGATGTTTATTAGCTCTCTAACCAGCCTTGGTCCACGGACACTTTGAGAACATGTGGGAATTTCTGAGTTCCATCCTCATCACTGATTTTACTCTGATATGTCCAACATCTACCCTCCATCTCTTAGGTTGGCATAAGAGCCAGCTGGGTGATGATCTCCGCTCAGACACTCCAAAGTAAATTGAACAAAATCTCTCAGCATTGCCCTCAAGAGCTATACCACACTTCCCCTGCTTGGGCAGAAGTTCAGAGGAGGTAGATCAGCAACACATGTCTCCCTCTGATTCTTCTGCCCCACCTTCTTTCCCCTAGAATCTCTTGGTACCAAAAGAGATGGGCTTCCAACTTTCATTTTTCCTGGTCCATTCTTCTCCTGGCCTGGGGCAGCAACTAATACAGCCCAGCCAACAGCATCAGAGGGGCAATCTTCTCTTTATATATTGAATCTTAGTATATTGAAGATATAAAAATTCTTTCCAATCTCACTGCTACACCTTAATTGCCAAGGGAGTGTGGGAAATGGTGATATGATTGTTCATAAGGGAAACAAAATCTGGACATATTTAAATATTTAAATACACTTATGAGTTCATAGCTTGGTCAAGCTGTCAGTGCTAGAGATACAATTTGAGAGTCGTCAGCATGTGGATAGGGAAAAGCCAGGACTGAATAAGAACATCTAATTAATGATAGAGAAAGCTGAGTTTCCAGAATAGGGTACTGGGGCAGTCCAGTAATGGAGAGGCTGGATGAGGTGGACAGAGCCAGCAAGGAACATTGAGAGGCAGTGCCTGTGACAGGAATAAAGTTAAGATCATAGGTGGTATCACTGGGACCACAAGAGGAGCAAGTTTCCAGAGGAAGGGAACGCTCAATGGAATCAAACGTTCCCAAGATGTCAAGCCTGTGAAAGGATCCTAACCCACACTGTGATTCTAATTCTGATGCTGACCCTGACCCCGACTCAGACCCTGAGTTCTTCCTTGGAAGGATGTGAGGACACGCTGAAATGAATAAAACAATACGTTACGTAAAAGAACCATTGGTAACAAAACTTCATAAAATCATGTCACCATTTTTAATTAAGATGAAGCAAATGCTGTGCTCTTTGAGCCAAACTGAAACCCTGCCAGGATGACTGCAGTGATGAACCCTGGCTATTGGAGATCCCCCGCTGTTACCGAGAACTGTTAGAGGTACTCCACAGGATCCTCCAGTCTGCCTCTTATGAAGCAATCATAACTGTTGCTTTCTTTGCTTATCTTTTTCTAAAATCAACTTGGAAAACACATTAGTCTTTCATTCTTTTAGGCAGATACTAACTAAAGCACATGGTGGGTGAGACCTCTACTGGGTCCTATGCTTGGTGTCCCAGGTGTTCTGGAGATGGCAGAAATGTAACCCGTGGTGGAGCCTCCTTTTTCACCAAAAGGAACAGTGAAATAATCCCTTGGGATGTGCATGGTGTCTTGTGTCCTGCTGCCTCTCTCCACAATTGCTCTGAGTTCCTGGTGTCTACCACTGCTACCCTGAGCACTACATTATGCACATTGTTATCTCCCATTTTATCTATTTAATCAAATTCATATTATCTAGACCATAAAAATAAAAATCTGTGAACAGTGTTTGAGTTCAGGGTTTGAATTATCTGTTTACTTTAATGGTCAACATGGGAGGTAAAATAAAATAATAAAAAGAATAATTTGAATCCTGGCTCTGCCTCTCACTAGCTGAGTGACCTTGGATGTTTAAATAATCTGGTGTGCTGGGGAGTAGGCAGTAAGAAACCTGGCCTCTAAGTTGGGCTAGGTTCCTAGGACCTATCACTAGCCACGGAGGAAGAGTGGGGTTTGTCATGATTGTAGGAAGAAAGCCTGAGTCAGGAACTAAGGAGAGAGTCATTTTGAGGCATTCCGTCCAATGGACTAGGACAGAGAGATGGAAACTGAGGCAGAGGCCAATAGTTTGCATTTGAGGCCAAGTAGATAGAATTAATATATCTGAGTGGGTGCATAAGAAGTGGATCCTACTACAATTCTAAAGCACTGATTCATAGGGCCCTGTTCCCTTTAAGATGGAGACCACAACTGAGCTAAGGTGAAATTCACCCAAGTAGCTCTCAACATCCTTGTGCTGAAGAAACTATTGAAAAAGTTTACATCTAAATTTGTCTTCTGCTTTTGTTAAGAATAGAAGGAAATTAGATTGGCTTACGCAGTTCCTATTGGGACCCATCTCAGCTACCATCCTGATTATCTTTCTTAACAACTATTCATATACATCAGCAGAGCAAAAAATTACCAGATATATAAAAATACTCAGCAGTTTAAATGAAACATTCAGAGCTAATAACCTTGAGTGAAAAAGTACTTAATAAAAGAGCTTCTCCCTCCCCTGTTTCCCATGTATATATATTTTTATAATTTTTATTTTTACATTGCATTGATAAAGCAAGAGCAGGCTGCTATGGAAGGGAGCAATTCCCAAAGATAAATATAATTGGACAACTGGACAAAAAAATGCCTTCCAATGCCATTCTCCATTAAAAGGAATCTGCACTCTTTGGAGAAATGGCTAATTTTAGGACTGGGATAGGAAATAGACAAGACCAGACTGTAGCATCTTAGAGTGCCAGAAAGTAATACAATGTTCAAACAAACAAATAAACATACAAAAACAGAAACAAAAACAAGCCACAAAGATGGGGTTAAGAGGGACATAGGAGACGATTGAAACAACTCCCAAACAGCCAAAGCTGGAACAATTTGAGCAACAAAATAAATAAGCCATATTGGATTGTAAACCAAAGTGTAAAATAAATATCTGTGAGTTTATATTGTTATAAATAACTGAATAAATAAATGGGGAGAGAAATCTCCATGCAGACGAATCCCAAATAATTTACATAGATACTCAGCACTCAAGGAAGTGGAACACAACTCCCCGCTCCTTACTCCTTACGTGTGGGCATGGTGACTTCCTGCCAAAGAGCGCAGTATGGAAAGGGAGTGGAAAGAGAAACATTATAATGGATAGACCTGACAAATACAACCTCAGCCAGACGATCAAGGTCAACATCAACAGGGATAAGTCATGGTGCTTTATGTACCTTTGATATTTTATGATGAAAACAGCACTTTACTTCTGTAGTCTTTCTCCCAAAATATGTAATATCAATCTAATCACAAGAAAAACATCAGGCAAATCCCAATTGAGGAACATTCTGCAAAATACCGGTACTCCTCAAAAGTGCCAAGGTCACCAAAAACAAGGAAAGTCTGAGAAATTATCACAGTCAAGAGGAGCCTAAAGAGACATAATGACTAAATGTAATATAGTGTCCTGAATGGGATCTTGGGACAGAATAAGGACAATAAGTAAAAACTAAGGAAATCTGAATAAGCTAAGGACTTTAATTAAAAAGGTACCAAGATTGGTTTATTAATTTTAACAAATGTACTATATATAAGTTGTAATAAATGTAAGATGTTAATAATAGGGGAAGCTAGATGTGGGGTATATAAGTTTCTGTACTACTCACAATCATTTTGTAAATCTTAAACTGTTCTAAATAAAACTTTATTAAAGATCAAGAAAAAAAATGGAAAGATGCTGAGGGAAAGTTTGGGGAGAGCAGACCAGAATGAAAATCTGGTTTTGGGGTCTAGCAATGGGTGTCAGATTTTGGAGAAAGTAAAGCTGAATAGCTGTATCTAGGGTAGAACTTTTGTGAAAATGAAAGTTTTAGTGGAATTTCTAATTAATTTAATTTTAGTAGAAAATTTAAAGGGCATTTTATGTGGCTTTGTCATTTGTATAGCATCTTTTCCCTTCATTTTTATAAAAGTGGTGAAAGGTGGGCTTTATGAGCTTGTTAATACTTTTTGGAATACATATTGAACTTTACACATCAAAATTAAAATAGTCATTGATAGAAAAACTTTAGTAGATGTAGTTAAACAGATTGGATTTTGCAAATAATTGAATTGAAAATTAAAAGTTCCTCTGGAAATCAGAAATAAAAACAATAAGAAATTTAAGGGAAAAGCAAAGGCACAAAAAATAAGTTCAAGAGATTTCAAAATATGTACAACAGGAATCATAGAAGGATAATAAAGAATATTGGAGATCAAAGAACTAATAGCAAAGATTTTTACTGGAGAAAGATTATAATTTTAAAATGAAGTGGGCTATCAGCTGGTCAGGAATAAAAAAAAACTGACCACAATTAGACAAATTCTCGTGAAATTTCTGAGTTTCAAGGATGAAGGTCATGCAGATAGTAAGAAACAAAAAAGTTTTCTACAGAGGAAAAAAACAACAGGAACTTCATCAAAGAAGAAACCAAGACTGAAGTTACAGACTATTAAGAAATTCATGAAAATGAGCAAAATACATATCAAAATCTATGAGATGCTGTCCAGGCTGTGTTCAAAAGAAAACAGCTCCTTTTATAGTAATAGCTGTATGATCCCGGGCAAGTTATTTAACTTTTAAAGCTTCAATTTCTCATCTTTAAATATTAATATCAACTATTACCATGGTACTCATTTTGCCAGACACTGTTCTAGGGGTTTACTATGTACTAATTTATTTATTCCCCACAACAGCCCTATAATATAGATTATGTGATTATCCTGCTTTACAGATGAGGAAACTGAAGTACAGAGAAGTCACCTGCACAAGGTCACAGAGTTGTAAGTAGCAGCAACTGTCTAGCCCGAGTCTACACTCATAACCACTATGCTACAAAGACTTCTTATGAAGCCTGTTTCTCTTAAACAGAAAATGCCCAAGAATTAACCTCGAAAAGTCATCAGACCCAGATTCTACGAACAAGTTCTATCAGAACTTAGTTCACTCAGCAAAAATATATATTTATTTTAAAAGAAACTGCTTACTTTCCTTTAGCCTGATTTCCATTTTCTGTTTAAGGGTCTGTGGAAGAACAGCTTAAGACCACTCAGTGGTTATTCCTACCCTTCAGCTGTGGACTAGTCCTCAGGGGCGGCTGACTTATTGAGTCTTCAGTGGGGGAAACCACTGAAGAGCTGTAAGGGGCACCCATGCCTTCAGACCGGCTGGCGACCTCAGCTTGAGTAGCAGTCAATTAAAATTAAAATAGTCATTGATAAAAAAAAATTGGGGGTACTTGAAGCAGTCCATCCACCCTGAAATTCCTCCTGGGTCAATGCCTTTTCTGCAGCGGCCTGCTCTTCATTTTCCGTGTCTTCAGGGTCTCTGTAGAAGTAGAGATCAGGCCTTACCTCCTGCAGGTGCTCACGGGAGAAGGTGCCACGCATGCGCGGAGCTGCCTGAGCCAGCATCCAGCACATCCGACTGAGGAGTGAGCTCCCATGTTGCATAGGATGGCAATGTCCACGTGTCACAGAGAGTGTGTTACACAAAGCAAAGGTAGGCCTGTTAACACAAGATGCCTCTGTGAGAGGCCAGTGGTCATCTGGGATCAGTAAACACCAGACTTCACAGCTCCTGGAAGGCTTCCTGTATCTGATCAGTGAAGGTTCCAGGAGCAAAGCTGCCAGCAATAGGAGTGGCTCCAGTGGCTGCAGCAAACTTCAGCATAGCCCACTGGCCAGTATTCCTGGAAGATATGAAACTGACACCAGCTGGTCTTTCAACAGTAATAATGGCTCGAGCTCCCAGCAGAAGCTTCTCCCAGTTCTCTCCAGATTTCTGATGTAGATACCATCACTTTTCTTTTTATAGATGTACTGCGTCATTTGGAAATCAAAGTTGGTGCTACCTAAGTACGTTCTTGGTGCAAGGAATTTGAGGACATCCTCCTCTTTCATCAACTAGACATCGAGGGCTCTGGACGTCGTAAAAGTTTCCCTTTAAGTTACAATGGGAACCTAGAACAATGCCACATGGACCCTTCTCTGGGTAGTGCAGAAAGGCCAGCAAACTATGTATTTGTCATGATTATTGATTATTGTTGCATACCACTGAGGAGTTGGTAGTTGGTTACACAGCAGAAGTTAACCATTGTACCCATACATCAGTAATAACCAATTAGAAAGTATAACTCTGGACATGATAGCTATTAAAATAGAAAACACCTCACCTCTTCTTTTTAATTTACATTTTTATATCCAACTGCCTACTCAGCATGTCCCCTGAATGATTAGTAGACATCTCAAACTAAACATGTCTCAAACAAAATTCACCCCTCCCAAACACCCATTTCTCCTAGGGCCTCCCTTATTTCAACTGATGACCACCCCATTCTATCAGTTGCCCTTGAGTCATCTTAGACTCCGGTCATTCTCTCACATCTGTTATCCATCTCCTCAGCATATTTATTGGGTCTACCTTAAAAATACATCCAGATTCTGATGATTCCTTACTACCACCACTATGGATACTGCCTTGGTCCAAGTCACCATCTGCTCTTACACAGACTGTTTCAATAGCATCGAAACTGGTCTCAAAACCATAAAGGTAGATCGAATCTCCCACTCTTGTGCCCCAGCTATTCTCCATGCAGCAGGCAGAGTAATCCTTCTAAAATATAGGTTAGATCATGTTATTCCTCTCCTCAAAGTTCTCCAATGACTCCCACCTTACTGTGAGCAAAAATTTTAAGTCCTCCTCACTGCCTGTAAGGCTCTATAATATTTGCCTTCTTGTCCCCTCTCTGGCCTCAATATTTCCACTCTTTTTTTTTTTTTTAATTACTCTGCTATAGAAAAACTAGCTTCCTTTAACCTCTTTGCTGTTCCTCCTGCATGGTATATAGACTCCAGTCTCAGGGTCTTTGCACTTTTTATTTCCTCTGCCTGAAATCTTCTTCCTCAACTTATCTGCCTGACTCACTCATTTTCTTTCATGGGCCTCTACTCAAATCACCATATCAGAGAGGCCTTCACTGGCCACCTTAAAGAACATAGCTCCCATCTGCCACCACTCACTGTTTCCTCCCTTGTTTTTGATTTTTATGGTAGTTATCATCACCTGACATATTACCAACATGTTTGTTTATTGTCTTTCTCCGCTTTCTGAAATGTAGGCTTCCCAAGATGAAGGATTTTGCTTTGTTCACTGCTTTATCCCAAGAATCTAGAACAATGCCCAGAATATAATAAGTTCACAATAAATATTGAAAAAAACAAGGAAACCTGAAACTGCATAAAACTATGTATGAAAAAAGCACTTGTACATAAGAGATATAGCATCATCCTGGATGGAGAGATTCAATTTTTAAAGATACCAATTTTCTCAAATTCAGTTTCATTGCCCAGGATATAATAAGTTCTCAATAAATATTGAAGAAACAGGGAAACCTGAAACTGCATAAAATTATGTATGAAAAAAGCACTTGTATACATAGAGATATAGCATCATCCTGAATGGAGAGATTCAATTTTTAAAGATATCAATTTTCTCAAATTCAATTTCAGTTGAACACCATCCCAATTAAGATCCCAAAAGGATTTTTTTGGGGGGTGAACTTATCAAAAGGATTCTGAAGCCAATCTAGACCTACAAATGTTTGAAACTATCTAAGATACTTCTGAAAGTGACAAATAATAAGAGGCAGGCAGACATTCCTAACTGTATAGTTAAATATAAAAAAGAGCTACAGAAACTAAAGATCATGGTTCCATAACGTCAGTATAAATAAACAGCTCACCGGAACCAGTCAGAAAGCCCAGAAACACACCTAAACAAAAACAGAAATTTAGTACTCAGTGAAGGTGGTATTTCAAATCAAGGGGTAAAGAGATATTTAGCCAATAGTGGTATGGACCAAACTGACCAAACTTGGATTTCTTTTATACCCTCGAATAAATGCCAAAGATTGAAGTTTAAATTTTTAATTGCTCAAAATGAAATAATTAACAGTCTAGAAAAAGAGAGATGAATATATTACATATTTGACCACAAAAAAATATCTACACAGCCAAAAAACACAAGCAAAACAAGTAGAGGAAAACATTATATCTGAAAAATAAAGTTATACAAGGAAATCTTAGAACCCAGTAAGTAAAAGATCAGTACACCAATAGAAAACTGGGCCCACTCAGGTAATTCCGAAATGAAGAAACATAAATGAGCAATAATTCATTAACTTAACAAATATATATTAGCATATGTTATATGCCAAGCACATTGGCCAAGGTGAATAAAAAATCCAGTGTTGACAGGAGTGTCATAAACTGGCATTTTAAAACCTGACAAATGAGATAATTATAAATTATATAGTACAGTATACAGATAATTATAAATTATATAGTAAACTGGAGGGAGTTTGATAATTTGTGTTGAAAGTGAAAGCATTAAAAATGCTTGACATCAATTCCAAATCTAGAATTTATATCATCATGCCTGGTTGTGAGACCTGGATCTGAAGCAGTCATCTTGCAGCCACCAGGGGAGGCAACCTGGGTGCAAAGCTAACGCACAGAGAGACAGAGACACCTGAGTCCTGGTCCCCTCAACCCCACCCTTGGGGCCACTCTATCCACAGATTCAGAGTTCTGTGAGATGGTAAATTCCTCATTGGTTAAGCCAGTGTTAAGTGGATTTTCTGTGATTTGTGGCCAAAGAATCCCTACTCTTCTCACCTTCCAGCTTTTTTCTCTACTTCTTTCCAACAGTTACCTCTAAGTGATCAGCTTGCTTCCAACCCTGCCTTGTAGACGAGAGGATGGATCATAGGTCTGGAGCTCTGGAAACTGCATGGGAACCAAACTGGGAGCAGTAGTACCCACCCATGTCCCTGGGAACCAGAATTTGCTTAGGAGGGAAGCAAAGAGAGAGGTGCAGGACACCCAGCTAGAAATCATCCTCCTTGGGGAAGAAGCCCCTATAGGAAGCGGGGCTTGCCCCATCCCACTTGATTGGGAAATACCAGCCTAGAAATAACTATTTGATTAAGAAATTAGTGCTTAAGGATTCTCAAAACTAGTTATCTCTTGGCTGTTTGGAGAAAAAGATAGAATGGTTTTACTTAGAAATTTAGTGCCTTTTTTGCGTGTCATTTTGTGCTGTGGCTTCCCAGAAGATATTACTATTTTGTTTTATTCCTAGAGAAATAATCCATGACACATGGGTTTTTATCGCAAAATAAAAATGTCAGACTTTATCTTTGGAACAAAATATGTGCTTAAGTATTGTCTTTTGCCATTTATTGTAAAATATGTTATCTAAACTAAATCTTGGTAAGCATCTCACTCTCCAATTTTGATATTTAAAATAGTGAGTAATTAATTTCTGAGCTAAGTGTATTTTCTCTGTAGACCATTTGCATACTCACATTGTGAGACTGAAAGAAATCCTAGAAGCTAAACCTCAAAAGTTGTTGACTGTATAGATAAACATCTGCTTCTAATGGTGTTTTGAACTGCTGAACAATCATTTAAATATTCTTAATTCTTTTCTCTTTTATAACTGAGTGGGTGGGGAAATGGGCAAGAATTGCAAAGAATAGTCACCTAGTTCTCTCTGTCTCATCCTTTACAGAGCTGGAGTTCCCATAGCTGACATGCCCTCCTCCAATAGTTACCATAAGAACTGAAAGGGAGAAGAGGTTGAAAAGCACTTCAAAAATTTTCAAGGGACTATACACCAGGAGAGTTTATATTATTCATTGTTTAATCACTTGTGAAATGCTTTCCTTGCTCAGGTTTTAAAAACATTTATGTCTGCTCTTTGTTACTGATCCACTGGGAACATATATTAGTCACTTCATAAATAATATAAATTTAATACGTTTTTACAAAATTAAATTTGTCATTCATTCGTCTAGCCAGTAATTTCTGAGCACCTAATATAGACCATGCTCTGGGAATACAATGATGAACAAGAAATCAGTTGTCATGTCAGCTCCCATGGAACTTATATCCCACTGAGAGGAATAGATGCTAAGATAGAATCGTGCAGATTGCAATGATCGCATTGGTCAGGAAGGGCCTTGTAGAGGAGGTGGCATTTGTGGTGAGAGCTCAAGGACGTGAATAGGCTGTACATGGAAGAATTGAGAAAGAACATTCCAGGTATTGCTTAGCAAAGGCCTGGAGGCTGGAAATAGAATGAAAGCAACATGACTGGAGGGTGGTAAGCAAGGAAGGAAGTAGAATATGAGCAGAATTTGGAATAGACCAGACCAATTTTCCAAATGAAAATGTGGTTCATATTTTAGGAATCATCACAAATAAAACACTCCTGTCTTTCCATGGGGTGAGCTAGGTGATCTACCCCAGATTCCTGTGTGGGTGAGTGTTGGTGGTACATTGATTCTTGGAAAGGCTAGGTAACCTGCCTAAGGAGCACCAGTGTCCACTGATGACCTTTCTCTGCATCAGCTCTTGGGGGCGTGCAGCAGGTAGGTGACCCAAGGCCAGCTTGTCAGGCCAGGATATAGCCCAGGGATAAGGGAATGTTAGTTCATACACTTCTCTCCTGCTGCAGGGAATGATAAATCTCTAGCGCTTCAGGGAATCCAGCAGCTGATGATTCCAGGGCCCCCACCCCCCTCCCTTCTGTATGAATGCCTAATATGAATAACCAGAATGGCAGTGGGAGGAGAGACACTTGGGCCACCAACCCTTAGCTCTAGCCTTCCCAGGAGGAGAAGAAAATAGATGATGTCTTCTGAAAATGAGGAATATAGTGTAGGAACAAGACCAGGGTGAGTAAACTTTCTCTGTAAAGAGCCAGATAGCAGATATTTTAGGCTTTACAGGCTACACATAATCTCTGGCATGCATTCTTCTTTGTTTTTACTTAATTACTTTATAATAACCCTTCAAAGAGGTTAAGAACTCTTCTTAGCTTGAAGGCCCTACACTGGATGGCTAACTGGGTTATAGTTTGTTGACCCCCCAAACTAGACTACATTGCCCTGACAAACTTCAAACTGAGGCTGCTTAACCCACATTAAGCACTGAGTAAATTATTCTTCTGATCTTTACAAGAATCTTCTGAAGTAGGCCTTGCACAAAAAACCTGTCCCATCCTCATCCTCATTCCCATTCTTATCTCATCTCCATTCCCATTTTCCACATCCTCAACCTTGTCTTACAGTCAGGAAATGGAAGCTTGGAAAAGTCAAGCAACCTGGCCCAGGCTGTGTGCTAACAAGTGATAAAAGCAAGATTTGAACTCAGGCAATCTGATGCCAGGGTCATTGGCCTTAACCACTATACTGTACTACCCCCAACTAGTAACTAGACACTTGGCTTTAGAAAAGTGCAGTTTTCTTTCTGGGTATGGCCCTTGTCTGTAAAATAAGAGGGGTGGCATAATGTTTCCTCAGTGTGAGAGACATACCTGATGGCATGTGAAGTGGTTTTCATGGTTCACACACACAGCATTAAATTATATCAATTCACACAGTGAGAAGATGATTACCTTTTCAAGTCTCTTTTAAGTCTTCCAATGATGTTGGGGAAAACGTTCAATCTGATGCTAGCATATCTTTAACATCTCTCCAGCACATGCTAACTTCCATTTTTATAAGAGCTTTCCATTTTTATTGAGCTTCAAAACCCTGGGTCTTCAGTAGGTAGTGACATTTACCTAGAATTTAGTATCACTACTGTATTATTTTGTTTGTTTTTAATTTATTTATTTTAATTAGTTTCAAATATATAGTACATTGGTTCAACATATATATATAGTACATAAAATGATCTCCCCAAATGCTCCCTGCCTCCTCTGACCCTCCACCTAGCCAACGTATTAATGCTAACTGCATTCCCTCTGCCATGCTCCCCATCCCCAGAAATATCCATCAGCTACTAATTTGTACTTTTTTAACCCTTCACCCTATTCTCCCAACCCCCTAAACCCCTTCACCTCTGTCCATCACCAAATTGTCCACTATATTTGTGAGTCTGTTTTTGAATAGTTTGTTCTTTTTATTCCTAGATTCTGCATATAAGTGAAATCATATAGTATTTATCTTTCTCTGTCTGACTTAAATACCTTCTAGGTCCAACAAAGCAATATCTTTTTTCCATCCCCTTCCTTTTAGTCTGTGTGTGTCTTTTAATCTGAAGTGAGTCTTTTGTATTTTTTCTTCTTAAAGAAGTCCCTCTAACATTTCATATAATATTGGTTTGGTGGTGATAAATTCCTTTAGCTTATTTTTGTCTGGGAAGCTCTTTATCTGTTCTTCAACTCTAAATGATAGCTTTGCTGGATCCTTGGTTGTAGATCCTATATCTTCATCCTGTCGAATATTTTTTGCCAAGTCCTTCTGTCCTGCATAGTTTCTTTTGAGAAATCAGCTGCCAGTTTTATGGGTGTTCCCTTGTAGGTAATTATTTGTTTTTCTCTTGCTGCTTTTAATATTCTTTCTTTGTATTTAACTTTTGGCATTTTAATTATTATATGCCTTGGTGTGGGCCTCTTTGGACCCCTGATTTTTGGAATTCTCTGAGCTTCCTGGGGTTTTATGTCCATTTCCTTCACCAGGTTAGGGAAGTTTTCCATCATTATTTCTTCAAATAGCTGTTCAACATCTTGATTTTCTTCAGTTACACTGATCAGATGGATATTTGGAGCCTTAATAGTGTCCCATATGCTCCTTAAATTATTTTTATAGTCTTGGCATCTTATCTTTTGCCATTCTGATTGCATATCCTTGGCTTTCCCACCCTCTAAATAGGGCATTTGATCTTTTTCTTTATTTATTTTGTTTATTCCTTTGTTTATTCCGTTTACTATACTTCTCATCTCAGATAATGTGTTCTTCATTTCAGATGGGTTCTCTTTTATAATTTCCATTTCCATTTTTATGTTTTTTGTCTCTTTGCTGAATTTATCTACACTTCCCAAAAGTTTATCGAGCATCTTTATAACCAGTGTTTTGAGCTCTGCATCTGTTAGATTACTTGACTCCATTATATCTGGATCTCTGTTCTGCCTCTCATATGGTTTTTACTTCTTTGTCTTTCCATTTTGGCTGCCTTTCCACGTCTGTTTCTATGTACTAAGTGAAGCTCCTAAGTCTCCCAGTCTTATTAGTGTGGATTTGTGAAGTAGGTGTCCAGTGGCACAGTCCTGAGAGGGGTTCAGCTGCAGGCCAATTTAGCCCAAGCCGGTGTCCTTCCAGGGCCACCTGTTAAGATTCAGCAAGCAATCCACAGATGCTGTGCTTATAGTTACTTCAAAAGGCCATACCAGAAACCGAGGCCAGCTGTCTTCAGTGTGAGTCTATGCACTGCTCAGCAAAGAGCACCTGACTCGCTGAGGATCTACCTGGATGTGGCTTGGATGGGGCTGTGAATTGGGGGAGGTGGAGTTTCAGGGAATCCTCTGGATGGAGCAACCTCTGTTATCCAGTTTGATGACATCACGGCTATGGCAGCACTATGTCCAGGGCACTGGTATGGGGAGGGCTCAACGGGGAACAATGGATACTGCCTGCGCTTCTGTACAGAACGAGTCTTACCTCAGCCCTCACTCTGACAATGTCTCCCTGTAAGTCCCTGGTGCCCCCTGCGTGCAGCTGAATTGGCACTGGTACACAGAGTGAGCAGGTCCATTACCATGAAAATCTGCTCGTGGACATGGCCCCTTTCAGAGGCATCTGCCGCTGCCGCAGCCTCCATCTCACTCAGACGCTTGACCCGGCAGCACTACATCCTCGCCCCATCCTACCTTCTGCCATTGCAGGGTGATTTCTTGTTTTTCTCCCTAGTTGTATGGCTTGTTCACCTAGATCCCAGGCGATTTTTCCTTGCTGCTGCTCCTTGTTTCCATCACAACTTTGATTTGGTCGCCAGGGGGATGAACAGAGCCTCTGTCATCTATGCCATTTTTTTCCTCTCTATTGTATTCTTATTGTTACTTTCTATTGTTGCTCTCATGATTTTATTTTTACTGTTTTTTTTAATGATTATCTTCTACTTATGCAAAGTTAGTATTGTTATTGCTGCAATTCTCTTGTTCATACCTTCATAGTTATAAGATTGCTGCTGAAGGTCCTATGAGCACATCCAGGGCCAAATTGAAATAGGGGGTAAAGGCAGATTTCAGCTATTTTTATCTCCTCTTACAGGAAAGCAAAAGAATTCTACAGACATTGCATTGATCACAACATGTCATGTGGTCACATGTAGCAGCAAGAGAGGCTGAAAAAGCGGGCATTTGGCTGGGCACATTGCCACCCCGAACCAATCAGGGTTCCATCAGCAAGAAAAGGGTGTAAATACTGGACTCTATATTCAGCATTTGCCATAGGCTGGGAGGCCTTTGAACTTTCTCCTTAGTGTCTACAAAGGACAGACATGGAAGTCAGAACTGCAGGAGGATTTGGAAAATTTACTTCTTTTTACTTTGTTTGGCACCAAGATATCTCCTCTCCTCATAGTGCAGCCAAACATGGATGATCCCTCATCACTCCTAAGCAACAACATGTAATAAGAAAAGCAGTATAGCCACACACTCTTATAGTAGTGGTGAGAAAAATCTTATGGGTTTGTTCCTGTTGGCTACTATAGCTCAAAGTACTAAGCAAAAGAATGTTTACCTTCTCAGTCTCTAGTGTGTAGAGGATAAATTTTCTTAAGGACACACCTTCATACTTGTACCCTAGAAACTAGATTTGAAACCTTATAAAATCTTAGTTTACACACCTTTCTTATTATTTCAAAAACTACTTTTCAAATTAATGTTTTAATTCAACATGCATTCAGTGTTACCACACAGTTTCCCAGGCACCTTCCCAAGTGCTGAGGGTGAATTAGACCTACAAGGGCCCTGGGGCATACATCCTGGTGGCAGAGGCAGACCAAAAACACACCGAGAAGCAGGAGAGCTGGAGGATTAAGAGCTGAACCTGGGAGCCAGATTTTAGGCCTTGACTATAAATTTTGTTGCTTTCTGGCTATGTGGTTTTGGGGAAATTACTTGCCTATAGGTGCCTTAGTTTCCCCATCTACAAAATATTGAGGTTAGTCGTAATACTTATCTCATAGGGCTGCAGTGAGACTGTTTTCTGGTTCATGGTGATAAGAACAGCCCAATGGAAGGGCTGGAAAACTAAAATGCAGACAATGTTTTAAAAGGTAAAAAATGGGGATGAAAAATTTGTACGCATCTCATTTGGTGGCTGTATGTATTACATGGCTTAATTTCTATAAAGTGCTCAGCATTAGGACTGGTATATAGTAAGTGCTCAATAAATGTTAGTTACTATCACATTTCAAGCACTGAGTTCTTACTCGGTTATTGTACAGTGCTATGTAAGTTTCCTAAAGATACTATGGAATCTTCAATGATTGAAGAGTTCCTCCTTCAGACACTTATTCAAAGGAATAATTGCACAAAGATGCACTTGTATGAGGTAGAGAATCTGGCCACAGGCATGAAAGACATTGTGAAGATGTGAGAATAAAGCATAGTAAGAATGAGGTTGCACTGATCAGACTGACTTTACAAAGACTGAGCTTGGAAAAAAAAACCAAAACCCTGATAAACATAACCACTCAGGAAACTGCATTCTCTCTCACTCCCCTGCCCCCTCCCTGCCGTCCTCTCAGCCACCTCAGCCCCTCCTTCATTAGAACACTTGTGACTGGCTCTTATATCAGCATTTCCAATTAAATGAAAAAGGGAAAATACAGCCTAGGGCTTTCATGGAAATTATTCTAACTCTCACAATCGGAATCTCTGCCTTAAAAAAAAAATGTATATATGGTTTTAAGATCTTTAACTTTTCCTACAACATTTCAGTACCCAACTTTTTCAAAAGCATCTTTTCTGAGGAATGATATCTCTTGACACAATGTAATATAGTCTTTGCCAAGTGACTCAGTTTGATGTAATATATAAATCTTTCTTTTTTTCAATGTCAAGTGGCCCAAACTTACAGAGAAAAAGTGGGCACTTAGTATCATTTTGATGTCAGGGTTTTTCCACGTTTGCAAGGGAGCTTTAAATACGACTCGATTCAAAGGTGTCTGCAGGCCGAGCTTCAGCCCTGTGCCAAGATGCTCCCAACCGTGGTCCTTGCCTCTGCCCTTCTCCTCTGCTCGGTGGCTAGCCAGGGGTGTTTGACCTTGGTAGGGATCAAGGACATCAAATACCTCATTGACAACCTGCAGGTAAGCTGGTGAGCAGGGATGCAGGAAATAGCGAGAAGGGTAGCTGTTGAAAAGTAGCTGTTGAGGATGAAAAAACACACCACCTATTATGGGTTTTTGTCTCTCTATCTACTTTAGAATGATCCATCTTCAAATTGCAGCTGCAGTGGCAATGTGAGTAAATACTCTTTTAAGAAATATCCAAACTAATTTTAGTTTTCACATCTAGAATCTTCACTTTGAAATTTCTCGTTTGCAGGTGACCGGTTGTTTGTGTCTGCCCATTCCTTCTGTAAGTACAGCAAAAGAATATAATCTTGATCTTATTCTTTTTAAATTTTTAACTAAAAATGATTGCTGTTTTAGATAAGCGTTACTTAATTACAATTGTTACATATTAGCATTTCCTTTTAAAACCAGGCTCTTGAAATTCTATATTATACACATTTCTTTGTATTTAGTCAATTTTATGACCCTTGAGAGATTTGAACCCTTTTCAATATTTAAAAAAGAATCTTGAATGACTTTTTAGATCAGTGGTCATGTGCACAACTGAATCAAACTGGAACTGAGACTGTAACATATGATGTAGCCTATATCATATGTTGCTTTCTAATCCAGGTTGATAGGTCTAAGACTGAAAAAAAAAGTAAATAAAATGACAACTCTTTATCTTTCTTCTGGCATCGATTGTGTGCTATGCTTTCTCCCTCTTTACTCCCTCCTCCCTCACTTTCTGTCTGTTTAGCTGATTTAGGGTGGCCTCTGGGAGGACAGAGTGGCTGAGATTGTGGGTAGAGGGGAAGTAGAAAGGGCTTCCAAAGTTCATTGCCCACTTTGGTTGATAGGAAGTATGGCAGGAACTTTCTGGCTAAGGTGAGGAGGAAGAACTTATTCAAGGACCCTGCTTTGCTCTCTCCCAAGCAAGGTCTAGGAGAATCTGAGCTTCTTGCCCCAGCTGAGGTCAGTCATCACACCCTGTCTTGGCCCACCCATTAGATGAGAATAGGATAAGGCGGAACCATGCAATTATACCACATCCCATCCCCTTAGTTTATAGTCTACGATTTTAGCTACTGCTGAGACACTGGCTGTATTTAACTGACACACCCCAGAAGGCTGGCGCGAAAAGACTTTTTCTTCTCTGCATTTTCAAACTCACTATTTCAAGACTTGGAACAGGGAAGCATTGTTTGAAAAGGAGACAGAACTGGCTGTTTTCCAGAGCGCATAGGCCTTTAGTCCCTGGATGGAAAATACTGGAACTCTCCAGGGAGTGTCACTGTGGAAAAATGGCCTCGCCTTGAAATATTGATCATTTCCTAGACCAGCAAGGGACTTGTCTAAAAATAATGTCAGTTTAGGTTAGATTGGTTAAATTAAAAGTCTCTAAAAGCATTTTTTTATGACTCCTTCCCAAAGTTGTCCTCTGAGTGTTTCTTTTCACAAATCTTATTGTTTACCAGGACAACTGCACCACGCCATGCTTCCAGGAGGGTCTATCACAGATGGCCAACACCACAGTGAAAACAAGATTCCCCCTAATTTTCAATCGGGTGAAAAGAACAGTTGAAGCCCTGAAGAACAACAAGTGTCAAGTGAGTTTATTTTTATCTGTGGCATGCTCTGCTTAGTTATTTCTAGGTGAATGTCGATGCCAACTCTCTCTGAATGAGAACAGATGATAACATCTGAATTGGTACTTCAAGGTCGATAAGCGACATCTAAGAAATTTTATCAGAACAATAAAACTAAAGAGAGATCTGCCATGGATAGCTCATTGTTCTCCCTAGTTTTAAAAAAACAGTGACACCTATGTTGCCATTTTCTTCTACCTATCGAATAATGAACAAATTCATCTGATTGTAATTGAGGACTATAGCCCACACAATACTAAACTATGCTAGAGCTGCAATTTGCTGAGTGGATGTGGTGGCCTGCAAGTTAAAGATTTTTTTTTTTTTGATTGGCTAAGGAGGTGTTTAAAGGAAAATGCACTTGGATCTAGGTAAAAGCTTGCCATTTTGCTCTAAATGCCTATCTCTTCTTTAGTGCATATCCTGCCCCTGGAGGGGAGGGAGCTCTTTGAGAGTTTATCGTCTCCACCTGAGTCTACAGAAAGCCAAGAGACTTTCACTCAGCTACTTTCTACCATCAACAGCATATAGTTCTTCTAAGTGCTTAACATATACTGTTTCATTGAGTATCAACCTTAGGGGCAATTGTTAGGTTTATCACCCTTACTTTAGAGGAGGAAACTGAGGCTCAGTGACATTAACTAATTTGTCTAAGGCTACATATTTAATAAGCGGCAAAGCCAAAACTTGAATTCTAGTCTATGTGACCCCCAAATCCTGCTCTTCACCATTGTGCAATAAAATGACCTTGAAAGGACAACCAAAAAAGATAACAAAATTTTTAGCCTCAAAGAGTCCCAAGAAAAGATTTCTTCTAATGAGATTTGGGAACATTTGATAGGTATCTAAGTGTGTGTGTGTGTGTGTGTGTGTGTGTCCCCTGAAATCCTATACCCTCTTCCCCACTGCACCCCACAACTTGACCAGGCTCTGGGCTGGGGATTCCTGGGACTGCTGCGTTCCATACTGTTTAAGTCATTCTGTTAACTTTTATCCCCACAGTTTTTTACCTGTGAACAGTCATGCAACCAAACCACAACAGGCAACACACTGACATTTCTGAAGAGTCTCCTGGGAATCTTCCAGAAAGAAAGGATGAGAAGCAGCACATGAAGATGAAATAGTATTTATTCTATTTATTGAATGTAAAAAGCCTCCTCTTTAAGTTGTTGCAATTTAAACATCAAGTAAGCCATGCTAAATAAAAACCAGTTGTAATAATTGTTTAAAATTTTAAAAAATTAAGTATATTTGTTTAAAATTTTGTCTTTATAAATATATATAAAAAGCACAATCTGGTCTCTTGCTGCTTATTTCCACTTTGCAGCCCAGAACAAAGAAAGCTACAAACTCTGTCAAAGAGCTGAATGGCTAGGCTCACAGCCATGCCTGGGGACTGAAGGGGGTGCAGTTATGAAGGGTGTGGGGACAGTCTGAGGGCTGCTACTAGGAGGCTAAGGGCATGCCTGAGGTGTCCTATCTGTGGCTGCTGTGGGAGGGAGGCTCAGGGTCCTGCCAAGGAGTCTGGGGTCCTGAGAAACCAACCATGTACCTGAAATGGGAGAAGGCAGCACTTTGGCAAGACTGGGAGGTGGGAAACTACTCAAGAATGTGAGCAAGTTCATTCATGAGAAAGGAAAGTGTTTGAAACTGAGCCAGGAGCAGGTCATGGAGCAGACTCTTTGCGAAAAAAAGCAGAGAAACCCTGGGATCAACACAGTCATTTATTCACCTGCAAGACCTTCAGCTAGCACCCAGCATGTGCCCAGTGCAATGCCTGGCTGGGCTGCCGAGGGTAATGGGGAACCAACCTGAGGCATCCTTGAACTAAGTTGTCTGGCTGGCATAGTGTGGCTGTAGCTATCTGTAATGCTTAACTGTATGTGTCAACTTGATCAGGCCATGGGATGCCCAGACATTAGACTAAACATTATTTCTGGGTGTGTCTGTGAGAGTGTTTCTGGATGGGATGAGCATATGATTGGTAGACTGTCTAAAGCAAATGCTTTCCCCAACGTGGGTGGGCCTCATCCAATCCACTGAGGGCCCAAAGAGAGCAGAAAGCAGGGAAAAAACTGGCTCTCTGCCTGACAGCTTGAGCTGGAACATCGGTCTTCTCCTACACTTGAACTGTGACTTACACCATCAGCTCCTTAGTTACTAAGCTTTTGAACTTGAATTAATACTATAACCACCAGCTTTCCTGGGCCTCCAGCTTGCAGACAGCAGATCACCAGACTTAGCCTCCATAATTGCATGGGCTGATTCCTTATAATAAATCTATCTATCTATCTATCTATCTATCTATCTATCATCTGTCTACCTACTTACTTACCTACCTGTCTATCCATCCATCCATCCATCCGTCCGTCCATCTGTCCGTCCATCCATCCATCCTACTGGTTCTGTTTCTCTGGAGAACTCTGACTTATAGACTATTCATCTCACCTCAGTCTACCCCATCCCTACCCCTGCCCCATGTACAATACTACTGATCCTGGCTTCTGTTCCACAGTACTTGTCTTCTAAGTTGCTCTCATTTATTAATTTACTACGTTTATTATTTACTGTCTCTCCCTGCTCAAATGCTAACTCTCTGAGGGCAGAAAACTGTTGTGCTCACTGTTGTATCCCAAATGCCTATCCTGAGCCTATACTACTCCTAGACCAGAGTGGGTGGTCCATAAATATTGACTAAATAGATGAAAGTCCTCTGAGATGCAAAGTATAAAATGCTGTGTAGGTCAGGAATGTGCTCACCTGGAGAAGGGATGGTACCTAGAACATACTAAACACATTCAGGAAGGTGAGGTCCCTTCAAACACCTCCAGGCAAACTCCAAGCCCGGAGTTCATATGACCTTGCTATGTGGGCATGGGCAGCCCACCAGCAATCATCCTGCTTG
This sequence comes from Eidolon dupreanum, assembly GCA_028627145.1. Taxonomy (NCBI): domain Eukaryota; kingdom Metazoa; phylum Chordata; class Mammalia; order Chiroptera; family Pteropodidae; genus Eidolon; species Eidolon dupreanum. The sequence goes on from CM053515.1 coordinate 27,473,068, forward strand.
ACTTCCCTGATTCTGTGTGAAGGGCAAGGTAGAGCCAGGGTTAAGGTGAGTGTCTTGGGATTGAGGTGGTCTGACAATCAGAATGGCTTTCCCCTTGCTATCTGAAAGCTGAGAGTCTTGGGAAGAGCTTAGGGGGACCTACTGTGGGGAGTATTTTTCCAGATACTGTCAAAAATAGAATTGCTTCCCCTCTCTATGGGGCTAGACCATCCTTGGGTCCTTTCGATCAATAATATGGAAAGTTCAGAGCACCAAGAGACAGAGTTCCTCAAAGGGCTTTGCTTGACTTTTATTTCTGATCAATTACAACGTCAAGCAATATCCCATGTGACCTGCCCTGCAAATGGCCCTTGGCTGAAGGTGAAGTTGTCTGGTGAGCTAAGTAGCCCTGGTGGCTGGAGTTGTGTGGCTCCTTTAGCAAGGGGGTGGGCACAAGTTTCGCCCTCTGCCTATGGCCAACCCCTGCCCAGTATGAGAGAGGGAGGAATTTTAGCAAAGATGGCCCACATCATGGGGAGTGTATTATTATCTTCTTGGGTGCAGAAATTGTGGGTCCATGAGATACCTAATTATACTTTTTTTCAGTCTTAGTTTTAGACAAAAACCAATTTCTCAGTGACTTATTTGTAAGAATGTGTTTATCAAAGGGCAACAAGTTGGATTTCTAAGTTCAAGAAGCTTTCAGCAGGGGACCACTGGATTAACCTTTGTCCTCCCTCAGCGCTAAAGGCCACCAAGCACTTTGCAGGAGACATAGACCTGAAGACAAATAGACACAGTCACAGTCCATTGACCCATCTGCTTGCTGAGAGAAGTGAAAAACATTGTGTGGCAGTGCTGGGTGGGTGGGGGTTGGGCACAGGTTCTGTCAAGGAGATGTCGAAAGGATCTCACGTAACAGTGGGTATGAGAATTCGTGTTCTCATTACTATCGTTTTTGTTAGTACTTCCCAGTATCTCCTGTATGATTTTTCCCTGAGACTCGAAGTTCTGATCACTATCCTCAGCAGCCTCCCTCCCTCTTTATGTACAGTATCCAGGTGTGGCTGTCTTACCTGGTTCTCTAGCTGGGCTGTGGATTTCCACAGACAAGGCACTGAGAAAAAGGTTTATCAAGTACTATATTGGTTATTATTTATTAATACTAGGTCTCTAATAACTAAGCACTTATTCTGTATGTACTAAGTGTGCACCCTCTCATTTAATCCCCAAATAACCATAGTGAGTAGGTATTATTATTTCTGCTTCATAGGTAAGGAAATCAAAGCCCAGGAAGTTTAAATGATGTTCCCAAGGCCCCACAGCTAGTGAGAATTAGAGCAGAGCTCTCACTCAGCAGTCTCAGATTCCAACTCCTTTCTCTTTCCATTCTGCTCATATTCTGTGTGTATCAAGCATGTACATTGTGTTTCCTCTGACTGCAGTCCTAGGACAAAATAGATTCATAATAAATGGGCCCACACTCCCTTATCCAAAAGCCTGGGGGTCTTTTTAGCACTCAAGTTGTTTAGCTTCTTCAGAAGGGAATACACAATTCATGCTCCGTATATTACATAACACCCACAGCAGGTCCCGGGGCAGGATTCCGTAATTAAACACATTAATATTCTACAGCAAAACACACAAAGCGATTGGGTTTGGCATCCAAATGAGTTTCAACAAATCTTGGGCTTTTAGAGTCGTGTGAACTTCAGAATTGTGATGAGGGACTGGGAGCATTCTGCCAGCCCTGGCCCCACTTACAGAGGGGTCTCTCTCTCCCAAGGGCTTACCTGGGGCCAGGCTGGGTGTCCCCAGGAGGGACACAGGTTTCTGCAGCAGCCTGGTGGAGGTATCCCAGGTTGCAGGAGTAGAGACTTCCCTTCTCCTTTCCTCCACCTGAGTTGTCTGAATGACTGGCCCCAGACACAGCTGTGTCACATTACATTCTGTGGTTTACAGCCTGCAGCCTCAGAGCCACCACCTCTGCGAAGCTCACCCTGCCTGGGGATCCCTGCAAGGACAGGTGCTGGTAGCTGGTTTCAGAACACAACCTGGGAACACAATCAGCTCTCAGAGAAGATGGGCAGAGAGATGAGCTGCAACCACTGTCAAAGGATTAGTGAGCAGCATAGCTTGGTGGTTTCCCTCAGCTTTTCTGCAAAAGTCATAAAACCCACAGGACATACCCCTGCAAGCAAGCTCAGAGCAGGATTCTCAGGGCCTTGATAAGGTATACTGTAATTACTCTCCTCCCTTATCCAGAAGGCACCTTGGAGAAAGGAGAACTAACATTTGCTAAGTGTTTATTATACACCAGGCACTGTACTCAGCATGCTTTGTGAAATATCTAGTACCTTTACAACCACACCATTATATATTTACTGTATATAATTCCTAGTGCACAGATGAGTAAACTGAGGCCCAGGGAGGCTACATAATTTTCTGGGGGCATATTGCTCATAAGTGATAATGTCAAGATCCCAACTCAGACAACTGACTGTGGAGACACACTCCTAAATCTAACCTACAGGAGGGTGGCAGCTCTCAACGGCCAGCTGCCTTGTCCTGGTTGCCAGGCCCTGGGCAGAGTTGTTTCCAGGAAATTCCAGACCAGGGTACGCTGATGCTGGCCAAAGCCAAGGCTAGACGCTGCAGGCCTTAAATTTGACCAGTCCACAAGCATCTGTCTATCTTCCCATCTAATTTGAAGCAGGAAGGCATTGTAAAGGCTCAACCCCACAATTCCTTTCCTACCCTGCTTCCCTCACTCGCCTCAGACTGAGACCTCGCTTCCTCTGGAAATACAGACCATTCATCCATTTAAAGTGTATAATTCGATGGTTTTCAGTATATTCACAGAAATGTGCAACCATCACCACAATCTAATTTGATAATATTTTCATCACCCCCAGAAGAAACCTTGCATACATTAGCAGCCACTCTCTATCTTTCCTTTCCCCAGCCAACTCAACTAGTCATCTGTTTTCTATCTCTATAAATTTGTCTCTTCTGGAATTTTACTATAAATGGAATCATGCGATATGTGTTTTTCTATGTGACTCGCTTCTTCCACTTAGCATGGTGCTTTGAAATGTCATTCATGTTGTAGCAGATATCAGTACTTTTCTTTTTATTGCCAACTAATATTCCATTTTATAGAAATACTGCCTTTTACTCATCCATTCATCAGTCGATAGACATTTAGGTTGATTCTACTTTTGGGCCATTATGAATAATTTTGCTATGAACATACTTGTAAAGGTGAAAGTTTTTGTGAAGACAATACTTTCATTTCTCTTGGGTAGATACCTAGGACTGGAGTTGCTGGGTCTCATGGAAATTCTATCTTAACTTCTGAGAAACTGCCAAACTATTTTCCAAAGTGGCTGCATCATTTTACATTTCAACCAGCAGTGTGTGAAGGCTCCAATTTCTTCATATTCTCATCAACTCTTACGATCTACCTTCTTTATTGTAACCATCCTAGTGGGTGTAAGGTGATATTTCATTGTAACTTTGATTTTCATTTTCCTAATAACTAATAATGCATCTTTTCATGTGCGCATCGGCCACTTTCATATCTTCTGTGGATAAATGTCTAATTGAATATGTTGACCATTTTAAAATTGGGTCATTTGTCTTTTTTATAGCTAAGTTGTAAGAATTCTTTATATATTCTGGATATAAGTCCTTTAACTGATATAGGATTTGCAAATATTTTCTCCCATTTTGTGGGTCATCTTTTTATTTTTTTGATGATATCATTTGTGGCATAAAAGTTTTTAATTATAGTCCAATTAATATATATTTTATTTTGTCACTTATGCTTTTGGTATTCTAAGAAAACTTTGCTAAACCCAGGGCCAGAAGGGTTTATTTCATATTTCTTTCTATGAGTTTTATAGTTTTACCTCTTATCTCTAAGTCTATGGTCCATTTTGAGTTAATTTTCATACATGGTGTGAAGTAAGGTTCCAATTTCACTCTTTTGGAATGTGGATATCCAGTTGTCCCAACACTATTTGTTGAAAAGACTATTCTTTCTCCATTGAATCATCTTGGCACCTTTGTTGAAAATGAATTGATCACAGATGTAAGGGTTTATTTTCAGAGTCTCAATTTTATCCCATTGATCTACGTATTTACATTATGCCAGCAACACACTGTCTTGATCACTGTAGCCTTGCAATCGGAAAGTGTAAGTCCTCCAACTTTATTCTTCTTTATTAAGATTGTTTTGACCATTCTGGGTCTTTTGCATCTCCATATGAATTTTGTCAATTTCTGCCAAAAATAAAAAAGCCAGCCGGTATTCTAAGAAGGATTTAATTAAATCTGTAGATCAATTTAGGGGGTATTGCTATTTTAACAATATTTAGTCTTGTGACCCATGACAAAGAAAAAATATTTTTCCACTTTTTAGATCTTTTTAAATTTCTTTCAACAAGGTGTTATAGTTTTCAGTGTATGAGTCTTATACTTCTTTTGTTAAAATATGCCGAAATATTTTATTTTTCAAATGCTATTGTGAATGGAATTTTCTTAATTTTATCTTTGGGGTGTTCATTGCAAGCATATAAAAATACAATTGATTTCTGTATGTTAGTCTTGTATCCTGAAACTTTGCTGAACTTGTTTATTGGTCCTAATAGTTTTTTAAATGGATTCCTTAGGATTTTCTACATAGAGGATCATATCATCTGCACACAAAGGCAGTTTAGTTCTCCTTTTCCCACTTGGATGCCTTCTATTTCATTTCATTGCCTAATTGCCTTGGGTAGAACCTCCAGCACAACGTTGACCAGAAGTGGCAAGATCTTATTCCTGGCCTTAAGAGGAAAGCATCTAGCCTTTCACCGTTGAGTATTAGGCTGGCTGTGGACTTCTCCTAGATGCCCTTTGTCAGGTTAAGGAAGTTCCCTTATGTTCTCAGTTTGTTGAGTATTTTTATCATGAATGAATATTGGATTTTGTCAAATGCTTTTTCTGCATCCGTTGAGATGATTATCCTTTATTAATTAATATAGAGGTTAATGCTTGGCTTTTGAATGTCCAAAAGTAGAGCTCTTACATCTAATAGAAAGTAATGACTCTTGGATTACGGAAGAGAAGTTAGTGAGGAGACACTGGTGAGTGCCTGTCCAGCTGAGCCTTGAGAGAGTGGTAGTAGAACTCTCGGGGTGGGCTGAGGACCTGAGAACTGAGGGCACCTGAGCCACGTGTCCTGTGTGCCCTGACAATCTGAAAAAAGAAGGCCTCCTGCCACTCAGCATGTGGTGTGGCAAGGGAGCCTCAGGAAAGGGGCCTAACGCAGGCCCCTGAGTAGTTCCAATGGAGAAGCCAAGGTTTTTACCAAGGGATGGAGAGGAGCATGGATGTGTCACAGAGCATGGCAAGGCCAGAGAGACCTTGTGGTTGACAGGTGCATGGACCTTGTGGCCGGGACCAAATGGGAATGAAGACGCTTGAACAGCTGCCGCCATGGAGGGAAGGCCACACCCCAGGATAAGACAGGGGGAACACCAGGTAGGCTGGAGCATCTCCCAAGAACCAGAAACCTCTCCCTATATCCCAAATCCCTCAAATCTAAAGTCACCCCCAGGACAGGGAAGAGAAAAAGAAAATCCTGAACTGACTGGGTTTAACTTGGAATTTCTGAATTTTACTCTGAAATGACAAAATTACGTTTTCTGCCATCAAGTAGAATGGATGCTTGAAAAAGACTAAATAAGTTTAAGTAGACAAAGCTTCACTTATTTTTTTGTATACCTGAGGACATGGTTGAATCATTCAGCAAGCACCAGTAAAGTATGCAGTGAGAGCCCGGTGCTGAACGCAGCACAACAGTCTGTAATATGTTGCAGCATCTTCAGAATCTGCAGGTATGGAGGGGAGAGACTTGGTCTGCCCTGCTGGGAGGCCAGAGGCTCAAGGCACTGGGGGTGGGTCTTGTGACTGGCAAGGGTGACTGAGCCCAGAGCATGCTGGCCCCTCCCCACTCTCAACCAGAGGAGGAAAGCAGTGATTCTGAGGATGGATTTCTGGCCCCCAGGTGCTCATGGGCTGGACTCCTCAGCTGGACCAAATGTTTCCTGGGGACCTCTTTGATGTCCTCCTGGCAGAGGAAGATCCTGGAGAGCTGGAATCAATGACTTGTCATACGCTCTGGGCAGAAGGGCCACATCAGCATCTGCCACCACCCCACTCCAAGCACGTGTATCAGATGTCCACTTATAGGTCCAAAGGCCTGCGGGCCAGGCATCTGGAGCTCAGAGTTTCACCTTCAGAGACAAGGCCCAGGAAACTGAAAAATGCAAGGCCCTGAAAAATGCAAACAACCCAGAATCACAGGGAGGAAGGCAGGCTGAAACCAGGGGCAAGAAAAACCAGTGACCACTCCTCTCCCCTGCCTTCCTCTAACCCCTATGTTTTGCACTTTACAGTTTACAAAACCACTTTTGCACTTAATTGGTACTGAAGCCCTGAAAAGTAAGTAGGGGAGACCTCGTGTGGCCATTTTACAAAAGAGGAAACTAAGGCTTGTTAAGTTCATTGAAGATAGATGACAGACCTGGAACTGGAACCCAAGGCGAAGGCCTTCCTAGTCTGAGGTTCGTTCCACCATAGAGAAGTTAAAGGACAACAACAAGGGAGACTCATGAAACAGGAAGAGCAGTGTCACAAGGCCCAGATGTTCTCACCGAAGTCATCAGCTACCAGAAGCTGACACCTGCAGAGGATTTAGTTGACCTCTGCTGCCTCCAAGTGGCAATTCTGCAGCTTAACAGCCAAGAGAAACTTTGGGTGATGGATTTTTTTTTGGTAGAGCAGAGGGGGTCTCCCCCGGGCAAAACTATTTTTATAGAACACTAAGACATTATCTGCCCCTTTCACTCTCATTTTATCACAGGTGTACAGTGGTGTTTCCCAACGTCTACATGGCAAGTGACAGCACAACAGACTAAAAGCAGAAGCAAATGTGGGAATCTACCTGGCCTCTGTTTTAAACTAAGCCAGACGTCAGGGAGATTTGCAAAAATGCAAGACAATGCAATTCTTTAATTATTTATTTTTGTTTGGGAAGGATAGTTGTTTTCATTAAAATGTGTTATTATGTTAACATGTGATGAGTTTATTATACTTTAAATATTTTTTAAAATTCTGTTTTAATTTCTGGTTAATGTTATAATCTACAGAAACAAACATTCTTTGAGGCCCTCAGTAATTTTTAAAGAGTGAACGGGACCACTGTTGAGAACTGCTGTTGTAGCATAATGGTTATTGTTATTCTTTTTGCAGATGACAGGAATGTTCCCTGTCCGTGGAAGTCAGGGTATCCAGGCTAAAGAAAAGCACAGAGACGGGAAAGCCTGGAGGGTAGTGAACAGACAGGAGCTGGTCGGGTGGATTTGTTGGCTCACTCAGGCATTCCTTCAACAAACATTTGAATGCTTGTTATGTACCTAGCATTGGATGGGATGGGAAAAGGTGCCTGGAGCACAGGGAACCTGGGACAGAGCAGTAAGAGATGAGTCTGGAAGAGCAGCTCTGATGGGAATTGTGGAAGACCTTCAATGGCAGGTTGAGACCCCTTACATGCATGTGTTCCAACAACTTTCTCTTTTTACTGGACGAAATGATGTTCCTTGGCATGGACAGCAGGGGGCAGTGTAGCCTCAAGAAGATTATCGAATGGCGTGGCAGTCCACAGTGAGCAGCAGCTCAGGTACACGGAAGCTTCAGTTTCTCCATGTGCAAACTTGGTCAGCACTGGTTCTCTCAGCTTACCTCCTCCTAACATGGAGAGGGTCAGAAGATGATCAAGAGATGCTTTTGATCATCTGGGGTCGGGGGGTGGTCTGACAACTGAAAAACGTCATTTCTGGATCTCAGCCTTATCAGAGACATCTATCAAAGACCTCAGCTGGCCTTGCGAACACACCATTAATTCCAAGCATACTGGGCAACCCGAACCAGCATCAGGAAATAGTCTTGTTCAGAAAGACTTAAGAAACATGCTCTAGGACGTGTTAGAGAAAAGATCTCAGGTTCAGGTTCATCTGGGAATAGATAAGATGCTGTGAACGTCTCTTCACCAGTATCCACGGCACCTTCCCAGAACCAGCGATGCTGGGGTGGGCATGCAGACCCTTCTCTCCTGTCAATAGAACTGCCTAATACACCAGAATGGAAGTACCACTGGAGCCCCATGAGGCTGTCCCCAGCATGGAGGCCAGCGTCTGCTTATAGTAGGTACTCAACAGATGTTTAATGATTGAAGGAATGAATGAATGCCCCACTGCTGGAGGAATGGAGAGTTTAGACTGCAGCTGGTATGCTGCCTGGGGGACCAATGCCAGAGGCCTTGAAGCAGAAAGATCAAGGAGGACATATTGAGGGTTTATTTCAAGGAGGGAATCCTTTGCTACAGCATAGGATAAACTGGTTTGTCTTGGTGCTGAGTCTGTGAGGGCAGGGAATTTTCAGACATGCTCTGAATCACTCAAGGGGGTTAGGTAGGAGTGGAGAAATCAAGGAAGATCCTTTCAAGGGGGAAAAAAGGGGGAAAAAATCTAAGGATGTTTTCCCCACTGGGATTTAAGCCAAGAATGGCAAATAGATGAATCTGTATGTCAATTCAGATGGGCTGGTAGTGGCTGTCCAGGGCACTCAGTTGAGAGGGATTCTGAAGCTGCATTCAGCTCATCAGGCGAGGGCTGGCTCTGTGGCTGAGCAGTGATGCCTGTTACAGGCACAGAAGTGGGAGTAACATCGTGGACATGTGCCATATAACAGCGGAAGAGCAATGGCCTTCGCACATGGTTCTAGTGAGAAATAAAATTTAGAATCATGACTTCATTCTAGAAAGCACACTGTGGACAAAGGACTTTATTTTATTTTGTTCTGTGTGTGAAAAAGGCCCAGAAAACACACGCCCCACATGCACTCAGTGTGCTGCAGCCGCAGAAATGCTTGATTGGCACCTGCTGCAGGCAGAGTGAGGAGCGCACCCACAGGGCCTCACCTCCTCCATTGCCCTGTCAGCGACTGCGCCTTCCCTGCCCACCTTAGGCAGTACAGAAACTGTCATCTCTAGTTTCTCTTCTCACTTGTAAGGAGAGGGCTCCTCTCTGGGTGGGTGATATTGACAGAGGTCTAACAGGAAAGAATGAGAGCAGCCGGTGCTGCATGGGAGCCAGGCAGAAGCATCTGATATAGAAACAATCTGAAGAAGTTTTCGATGTTTTCATATGGAAACAGAGACAACTCCAGGTCCTTGGTGTATTCCCAGTGTGTTTACAACGGTTGTGGGGGCAGAGTCTATTTTACCACACTTTTTACCAGGTGCCAGTGCAGATCTGAAATAGATGGCAATCCATCATTGGTCCAAGGTGGCAGCTCAGTGGCTCCAGCCAGGAGGTGAGGAACAGGTGCTTATAATTGGGAAAGAAGGGATTCCGAGCTTAGTGGGTTCTAGAGATGCCCCTGTCAGCAGCAACCTGTAGCAGAATGTGGCCCTGGTCAGGTGATACCAGGCCTGGCCAGGTGACGCTGGCCCTGAAGAAAAAGGAGGAAAGATAAGACTTTCATCTAAATGGGGTTATCGGTCAGCAAGATCTAGCAGTCAAACAACCCATTTGGAGCTGTTTTTTTGTGAAGCAACAATTGGCAAAGTATCATCATGAAAACAGACTGGTGGAAGGCTATGAAGTTGTCTGGGTGATTTGCAAATGTTCAGAAAAAAATATTACAGGAAGGAGAATGTATCTTCTTTCCTTAAAAATGAATTTTCCTGAACCTGAAACTAGACCAACCAGGTTTGGCACATGAAAGTCGTGGCAGGAGGCAGGCCAGCGTTATTCCAGGAAGGTCCCAGAGGCAGGGAATCTTGCTGGACAGGTTGGTGCAGTTGGATTCATGGGCCTCAGACAAGCCCAAGAACTGACCACCGACCAGTGGTTGGGACTCTTTTCTATCACCAAAGGTCATTGTCCTTGTATTTTCTGATGCTGTTTCTCCAGGTGAACAGGTAAACTAACCATGTCACAAAACGACAACCGCATGCAGTATTTACTCAGTCACAGATGGTCCTCGGATCACTCATATGTTGACCTGGGTGAGAAATAACTGAACAGATGAATGAAAAGGAAGTGTTCTTCTTCCCTCGACACTGTGGGAGCTGGGGAGAGCTCTGTATCTGGTTTTTGGAAGGAGGCTAGAGCTGTTTGGAGCTGGACTCCGTTTCATACAGGCACTGGGAAACAGTTTGATGTCATTCAAACTGCACCCTGAGACTCAAGAAAGTTACCATCTCCCACTTCTTAGGAACTGCAGGTTCCCTTGTTCTCTAATACACATCATCTCACTGGCTTCAGTCTGGACCATGAGGGAGGCACTGGTTTCCATATCGTCAAAGCATGGCTGTCACCGCTGTCTGGAGCATGACCTGCTCCAAATCATAGAGTTACTGGTAAGTTCAAATCCAGGACTCGTTAGAGGGCTTTGGTGTTCTTGGGTTAGAGCAGGAAGTTGAACTTCTAGTTAAGAAGAGGCTCCAGAAAAGTCCCCGGGAAATTCCCATTCCAGCTGGGAGCTTTTCCCCACCCCAGCAGAGAAAAGGCAGACAGATAGTCGTGCCCCTTGTACTCTCCGAGCACTTCCAGAAAGAAAAGCTTCCAATTGTGGTAGCCACTGCTCTGAATGGCCAAATGCTGAACAGTCAGGATTTGGCTTGCTAGAAACTTCTTTCTTCCCCCTGAAGTAGCCAATCACCAGGGGTGGTCACAGGTTGGCAGGGTACTCAGGCAAGCGTCCAGCCACTCTGGGATCTGCCAGGTCTTGGCATGAAAACCACCTGCAGCTGAAGATTTAAGGACATGGAAAAATAGTCCTGGACTATTAAATAGTAAAAGTGGATTAGAAAACATTGTATAGTGTAGGATCCCATTTAGGGGGTACACATAAAGAACACTTGGGAGAATAATAGCAAAGTCTTGAGATTATAGGTATTTTTATTTTGTTCTTTCGGTTTATTTGTATTTTCTATCTATTTTACAATAAAAACAAATTGATTTAATTATAGGAGCTTTTTTAAAAAGCCACTTTCATCTGTTCAAAGGTGGGGGATGTGGCCAATATCTGAGCCCAGCTTTAGGAAGTAGGCAACTTCTCTTCCCTGCTAACCCCAATACAGTAACTTGTCACCCACGATGTTTAATTATGCAAAATGCATCACTACCCTTTTCCTTTTATAAAAGAGAGCAAAAAGCCAGGAAAGCCATGAATGTGGGTGCTTTAGTAAAAACCTAAAAGCATTTGATTTCAAGCCAGCATCCCGGGCTTGTTCTGGGCTCACTGTAGCCAGCCTGATCCGTCCTGCCTTTCTCTGGCTCCCCGGCCCATGCAGGCATCACAGCAGGGCTCAGCAGCCCTGGGGGAGGCAGCAGGAAGGTTTGCTAGACCTTCCTGATAAAGAAACCTCTTTCCTGAGAGAATGTACAGTCACTACAACCAAGGCAGAACAGTTTCTTGGTAACTAGAAAATTCAGTGACTCACTCTACTTTGTCTTCTGAGCTCTGCAGGTGACCAGTTTGGGGCCAGAGAAGGAGAAACGAGAGAGGAAAAGAAGAGGAAGAACTAAAGTTTATTAGGGATTGATCATCCAGCCACTCAACCATATTTCTGACTGGCCATTTGTGTGCCAGGCTCCATGAGAGGCATGGGTCATACAGAGGTAAAATAGTCACAGCTGGCTGGGGAGTAAGGAAAATAATCAAGCAGTTATGATGCAGAGGGATGCAGGGGCTGAGTAGGGGCTATGGGAGGGAGCCTATAGCAGGCACGACTCCTGGATATAGCATCAGGGCAGGCTTCCTGGAGGAGGAGACTTCTATACTAAGGCCTGGATGACAAATAGATGATGAAGCCAAAGGCAAGGGAGAAGGTATGAGAAGAGACAGCTTGTCAAAAGACTCAGAGATGAGAATGAGAATAGTACGCTTAGGGTGGTGGTGAGGATGAGGCAATTAAGGATTGACACTTTACCTAGAAGGCAATGGGGAGCCATCGAGGGCATCTAAGCAAGGGAGTCTCTTGCTCAGATTTCTGTTTTTAGATCCCTTGGGCCACAGTGATCTTTTAGCAATGAGAAAGGGAAAAGAGGGTTTAGGAGGTGGGGGTCAGGGGCAGAGGCAGTGGGAGCCCATTGGTGTCTCTGAGACTCAGGCTCTGAGGTCAGTAGGGAGGTGGGGAGATGGTGCTCGTGTGATAGGGTGCAGGCACCCTGGGTTGAGTCCTCACTTTTGAATGTGAGTCATTAAATTTGTACAATGAAACTACACTTCTCTCTGAGGGTCATCAAAGCTTCTGAATGGAAAAACAGAGAGGTGAGCTCGCTATAAACAGGTAAGTTCTGTGCTGAACTCAGTTACCGAGCACCCAGCTCACCTCTAGTCACAGGGGGGCATATGAGATGGGCTTTTTGATGACGAGAAGGGTGGCAATCCTGGCCCCAGGATTACTGCAGATTAGATAGGAAATAAATGACATTTTCACGGCAAAGAAGAGTTTCAAGCTATGGCAGGTGCAGTTGGCTGGGAAGGAAGCACACTGACCTGGCACTCAGGGGCTGGTCACCGCTTGGTTCCCACGGATCGCCTGCAGGGAGAGCTCGTACCCGAGGAACATGGCTGCGCTCATGGGGAAGCCCCGTACAGTGTTCACAGTGATGCCCCTGAAAAACACCTTTGGCAGAAGGCAGTGTTATCAGAGGGGAATGATCTGCACCCTCTGCAGGGCCACCACTGAGGGGCAGAGGGAGGCCTGGTGGTGCTGCTCCCTCAGGCCCCCTGTCCCAGGCTGGACCTGCAGAGCTCGAAGGACCCATGAAGGTGGAGACCACCTGCGATGTCCTGGCCACGCCCCTGCCCTGCCCCAGGTCACATCTGATGGTACTTTTCCTCCCAGGCCCTGGTCCACACGCACTAAATATTATAAGCTAACTGCTGAGTTCTATGAACACCCATGTATACTTGCTTAATTGCTGCTCTCTCTCTTGAATACATGTGTGCGCGCACACACATGCATGCACACACGCACGCATGCACACACACACACACGACGCTTGGGAATCCAGAAGCCAGAGCACTTCACCGCACTTGTTTTGCAATGGTAGACAGAACACCCAGGCACAGCTGACACTGGAGAGATGCTTCACAGGACAGCCCTAAGGGGCAGGATCGGGGAGAACTTGGGCTGTGAGGAAGGTGGGAGACACAGAGTTGAGGCACAGCTTGGCCATTTAGTTGCTGTGTTGTTACTTGGGCAAGTGGCAACCTCTGGAATCTCAGTTATCCCAACTGTAAAATGGGGGTAATAACACTAGTGACCCGAACCGGTTGTTGAGGAGGTGAATGAGATGACATTTTAAGCATTCACACAGCACCTGCTGTTCAGTAAGCGCTCATGAACCGTTGGCTGTCCCAGCACCGTCCTTATTGTCAACAGTCATCGCTTCATACAGGGTAGCACTCAGCCTTGATCATCAGTCTGAGTGCCCGGTAGCAGTGGCCTGTTTTGATGAGCTGCTAAACTTGGCCTTTAATGCAAGAAGACTGTTTGTCTTCTGCCCCTAGACAATATGAATGATGCTTCCCTTCCTACCCAAAACGTCCTGCCTGGTGCTGGGTACACTCTGATCTATATGACATAGTTCTCGCTCTTGGGATGTTTATAACCTACTAGGGAGGCTAAGTCCCTTTCGGGGATAACTACAACATAATTTAGAATGTGATGAGGACAGATAAGGGCTCTGGTAAGGATGGGGGTGGGGGCTGGGGAGGAGGGGTCCTCAAATGTCCTCTCTGGGAAGGGACAACACAACGAAAGGCAAATGTCTACTCAAGCATAAATGGCCTGAGAATTGTTAGGCATAAGACTCAAACCTATTTACTGACTCCTATATAATTTATTAAGTTTATGAAATATAACTGGTATTATAAGAAAGCAGAAATCCAGCCCTTTGCATTTCCCGTTTCCTTGGTAGTCAGGCACTGTGATATTAGGGTAAGTAGGTGCAAGATGTTGGGTGGCCTTCCTTATGGAGAGGTGCCTGCCCCTTGACACTCTGGCAGCTTGGGAGATGCAGCTTGATCAGGAAGCAGAGAGAAGGCCTCTCTTGTGGACTTGAGAGGAAGCCTCAGTCCCCAGGAAGGGAGCTGATGGACCGGGATCTCAGAGGTGAGCATGTGGCTCTGCTAAACCCTGGAGCAATTCAGGCAGCGGGGAAGTGGGATCCTTCTAACTTTAGCAATCCTGTCTCATGTCTAACCTTTCTGGAATCCCACAGGCTCACCCAGAGTGACTGAATAATAGCGAGGAACTGGGTCAGGCTCCAAGAGGAAAATTCCACACGAGATGCCCACAGGGGCTCGCCTGTGACCGAGGCTTGGCTCTGCAAGGCAAGGTAAGTCAGGCAGGACCCAGCTTGGAGTGTGACCTTTCCCTCCCACAGGTGTGGCTGCTCTTCTGCGAGGCCTAAGGTGGCAGACCTTCTGGCTTTTACCACAGGCTTTCAGAATACAAAAACACCAGACTGAGTCTCTCCTCACGGAGCCTCAATGGCCCCCCACTGCCCAAGGTCAAGTCGACACCCTTTCCTAGCCTGTCAGGACCCACGCCCTCTGTCCCTGCACTTTCTTTGGGCTGCCTTTCTCACCTGACACTCTGGGCAGGCTAACAGCCTGTCATTCTTCCTATAGGGCCATCTCTTTTCCACCTCCGGGCCTCAGCTGAAATGCTCCTCAAACTTGGCTGCACCCTCTCGTCATCCTCCCAGTGCTATGCCACCTCAAGTTAGGCTGTGGCCCATTGCCTTCTATGCTCTCAGCATCTCTGCCATCACAGCACTTCTCACACCATTATCTAATTGCCCATGATTTGTATATCCTCTTATTAATGATCCCAGTAAGGGCAGTGAGAGCAGGGCTGTGTATATGGCTCAACTCTGAATCCCAGTGCCTGCACTGTGCTAGGCCTAGAGGACCCTCTATAAATCTTATTAAATGAATTAGTGGATGGATGAATGCATGGATAGATGAATAAATGAATGAATGAATGAACAAATGAATGAACAAATTCCTTGATGCACAAAAAAACAGTCTCTGAGCTGAAAGAGTCCTGGTGGTGGCTGTGATAGTGGGGGATTCCTGGAGTGGAGAGAGGGCTCCAGACACCCCAAGTGGCAGAACCAAAGAGCAACCAGCCCTGGTGCCTCAGGAAGCTTGTCTATTATAAATGTTCCTCTCTGTCTCTCTTCAGCATCATCCAATCTCATCCCCCTGTCACAAACCCCTTCACAACAGTCACCTCTGTGGAGCTAAAGGACACCAAGTCATTCCTCCAGCCTCCTTATTTCAGATGACAACTCTCCAAGTATGAGCCATGGCCCAGTGGCCCATGACAATCCTCACGGCCTGCAGAGAATGGATCTAAAACTACCAGGTCTTTCTTCTGTTATGACTTGGGAATGCTCTGAAAGTCCATGGGCTTCTAATCATCACTGTCATGAAGGCCGCTTTACTCATAATCATTAAGTGAGTTACAAAGGGCTATTAAAATTGGGCACCATCATCACTGTTTTACACCTTTCTAATTCTTTATTACCACTGAGTTCTTCTTCCATGGGAAAGTGGGAACAGGTTGGCTCAGGGCTTTGTGCCCTGCCTCAGTGAGCTGTAGTAGGACTTTGAGAATGAATACTCTGTAAAGCTAGTGCCCAAGCCAAATGGGACTGGAGCCATCCCTTGGCCCTGGGAAAAGACATTCCCTCCTGCTGGGAATATGACTGGGAGACAACCCAACTTTGTAGGACTGAGTGGGGTTTTTTGGTTGCTATTTATGTTTATATGCAAACACACATACAAATATACATAAACATACATACACACAAATATGCTTGCATAGGCTGTGAGTATTTTTGGAATATATCACAAGAAATAACAGTGATTGCCTTTGAGAGAGAACTGGCAACCACAGGTGTGACATTTAGATAGTATATCCTCTTTTTACACCTTTTGAAACTTCTTTTGTTCATATATAATCTATTTTTAACCCACTAATAAAAACATTTCAAAATTAATCTCAGTCAATAAGGTGGTTAATCAAGCTGAATATTGCTATCTCTGCTTAAAATCTGTCTCTGACTATAAACTACAAATCAAATGCTATCAAAATTAAAAAATTGATCATTTGGCCTCAATTGCCCTCTGGAATTTTTTTTTTTTGACAGCACAGTATATTTTGGAGGAATAACGTCAGCAAAATATTCTGCCTCTAGAGACTTTTTTAGAATTATGACACATTAATGTTTTGAATAACAGACAAACATATCTCATATTAAAACAGAGCATCAAATCTAGATCTCCTTTATGTGTCCCTCTGTATTTATTATTTGAATCACAAACTGTGCTTCTGCCCCCAGCCCTCCCCCAAAAAAAGACAATTAAGGTGAAGACTCTAGGAACATGGCAGAGTAAGAAATACCAGGAATCTGTATCCCTACCTAGACAACAACTGTACTGGCAGAATTGCTCTGACATAACTATTTTGGAATTCTGGAGTTTACTGAAGGCTTACAACTTGCAGAGGAAGGTTTTTACAGTAAACTGTGATTAATTTCAGTCACTTTCAGCTCTTAGCACAGTAGCAGCTCCTGATCCTCCGCCCAAGCCCTATGGCAGGAAGCTGTGTATGTGTTTCTGGAGCAATCTGCACACAGCTTATGGGAGACAGAAGCAGTAATAAGGACCCTCCCCAAAGTGAAGATCTCTTTCTGATCACTGATTGCTGTTTCTGATCATAGAGGTGCAAAGAGGAGGGTGGCCATTGTTGCTCCACTTACCTGCCCTGCATTGATGCAAGCCCCTCCCCTCTGGCTGAAGTGACTTCCAGGGGAATTAAAGGGCTAATGCCCTTTCCCCTTCATTTTTCTCTTTTTCCCCTTTTGGGAGGCAGACATTAATAACTAAGACCTTCAAAAGTAACTGATGTTTGGGGAAAATTAGAAAGTGACTGCACATGCCCAGTGAAAGGTAAAGGCTCAGAAGAGATTTGAAAGGACCTGATCCTTGGCACAGAAACAGCCCACAAAAATAACAAAAAACCCCACTAAATCCTGGGAAGAAAGAAGAATTTGATTTCCAGAGTTACAATATTATTAGATTTAAATATCTAGTTTTCAACAAAAAATCATGAAGCATACAAAGAAACAAGAAGGTATGGTCTATTCAAAGAAAAAAAATAAACAGAAATGGCCCCTGAAAAAGGTCTACTTTATAACAGATCTACTTTATAACAACTATCTTATAGATGCTTGGAGAACTAGAGGAAGATGTGGAGCAAGTCCAAGAAATGACAAAATGGAAATGGAACAAAATGGAAATATCAGTGAAGAAACAGAAACCCCAGAGAGAACCAAACTGAAATTCTGGAGCTAAAACATACAATAAGTAAAATGGAAATTTTACCAGAAGGATTCAAAGGCATATTTCAGCAGGCATAAGAAAGAATCAGCAAATGTGAAGATAGGACAATGAAAATTATTGAATCTGAGGCACAAAAAGAAAAAAGATTGAAGAAAAGTTAACAGAGCTTAAAGGACCTGTGGGAAACTGTTAATTGATCAACATATGCATTGTGGGAGTCTCAGAAGAGGGGAAAAAGAGACAGAGAGAATATTTGAAGTAATAATAGCTGAAAAATTTCCAAACTTGATGAAAGATATGAATATAAACATCAAAGAAGCTCAATAAATTCCAGGGAAGATGAACTCAAAGTGACCCACACCAAGACACATTATAATAAACTTTCAAAGACAAAGAGAGAATCATGAAAGCAGCAAGAGTGAAGCAACTCATTATATACAAAGGATCCTCAATAAGATTTCTAGTAGATTATGCATCAGAAACTTTAGAGGCCAAAAGGCAATGGGCCAATACATTCAAAATGCTAAAAGAAAAAACTGTCAATCAAAAATTCTATACTCAGCAAAACTATCCTTCAAGAATGCGAGAGGAATTAAGACATTCCTAGATAAACAAAAGCTGAGGGAGTTAATTACTACTAAATCTATGCTGCAAGAAATGTTTAAGGGAGTCCCGCAGGGTGAAATGGAACAGTAACTTGAAGCTGTATGAAGAAACAAAGATCCCAATGAAGGTAAATTCAGAAGGAGAGTGATGTCAGCATCATGATAGCACAAGATGTCCCACATTTGCCCCACCTCAACAACAAAAATTTGGCATCCATCCATGAATAAAAGTGTCTCTGAGGGACTTGTGGGATCCAGCACCATATGCCAGGGGACCCTAGAGGAGTGTCTCTCATCTATATATCAGTAATAGGCAGACAGATCTCAGCACTGGCAGTAGAACCTCCAATAGACTGTGAACTGGTTCCAGCCCCTCTTGGCCACAGTCCAGGAGCACTTGGAAAATACTGATCTGCGTGGTCACCAACAGATGAGAGAGCCTTGTGGAAGTCCAGGTTTCCAGAAAAGAAGTTCCAGCACTCCATTGGAGCAAAAAACAAAATACAAGTTTGGATGCAGTGGAGTGGGCAGTTAGTAGATATTGGAAGGTTTGGGATTATTGCAAGGCAGCCACACAAGAAAAGGCCCAGAGCTCAGCAGTGACAGTAACACTAATAAAACTACTAATACTGATGTCAATGACAAATGGCTTTTTCTAAATGTTCTCTATGTGTCATGCATTAAATTAGCACTTTTTATATGCCTATTTTAATTCAACCCACAAATATCTCTGTCGTTCACAGTAGGGATAATTATCTTTGGAGAAACTTAAGGCCTGGAGAGGTAAAGCAACTGGTCTGGATTCCTCTACATCAGGAGTCCCCAACCTTTTTGGCGCCGGGGACCAGTGCTCCTATGAGAATCTAATGCCTGATGATCTGAGGTAGAGCTGAGGCAGTGATGCTAGCACTGGGGGGCAGCTGCAAAAACAGATGAAGCTTCACTCACTCACCTGCTGCTCACCTCCTGGTGTATGACCCAGTTCCTTACAGGGCATGGACCAGTACTGTGACCTGGGGTTTGGGGACCCCTGCTCTAGATCACAAGTAGCCAGTCATGGCTTTGAACGCAAGTCTGCTTGAGAGGCAAGTCAAGAAAATTTGGGTGCAGGCAAGAGAAAAGAGGAGAGAGACAAGGCCAGGTTGGAGGCTGCCTCAATAAGTGAAGCCAGAGGTGATGGGGTCTAAACCCATGTAAGTGGGAGAGCATAAGACAGATCAGGGGACTGGAATTTGTGGGATGTGATGACTGAGGTGGTTCAGGGACTCCCCACTTGGAAGAGGGACAAGGGCGAGGCACTGAGCAATGAGTTAGGAAGGATTTCCCAGCATAGCTTGATGAAAAGCAAGGTGTGGTGACACACACAGGTGGTCCAGGTCCCAGCTCTGTCATGTACCACCTGTTTGACCTCAGTGGGTCACCAGTCCTCTCTGAACCTCTGTCAGGTATGGAGCACAGCCAACTCCTTCACACCAGGCCAGCACAAAGACTAGATGAAACAAGTTTCTCTCACAGTACTTAATAAGTGGTGACTACGACATCTCAGTTTCCCTTCTCTATAATCTCACATCCCCAAAAAATGTCTGTTCCACCTTCCAGGGACTGACACAGAACCTGCATGACCATTGCAGGGCTTACTTTAAGACCGTCATTCTGGTAGCTCTTGGAGATACAGTCCAGAACACCTTTGTACTTGTTTAAATAAACTCCGTCAGCTTGGAGTCGACTTTTCACGACATCCATAGGGGTTGCTGTACCCCAAGAAATCGCTCCTGTAAAGAGAGATAAACAGGTGTCAGGGGCTGGCTAGTTGGGGTCTGGAGGGAACTCTGCAGATTTCTACCATTCAGAGACTTCTGAGGGAAGTGGAAAAGCTCAGGGTTAGGACCTGTGAAGGCTGTTCCTGAGCCTTCCTTGCCACTTGCTGTGGGATTTTGTAGAATTTTCCTACCTCCTCTAGGCCTTGGGTTTGTCATCTGTAAAATGGAGCAGCAGTACTTATCTTCATGGGGTTGTTGTGAGCATAAATAAATGGATTCATGTGAATCCTTTAGCACAATACCAGCTAGTGCTTCATAAGTGGAAGCCTTTATTAGCAGTTTTCATAGGATAAACAGGAACAACCCCCACCAGTACCTTGCAGCACCTTCCCAGGGCACCAGGGGAGAATGCCCAGGGAAATGCCTGAGGCTGGAGGCCAGTAGCTCCCCAGAGGCAAGATTTACCCTGAACATAACCAAACACTTGCAGATTGTCTGCTGGCTAAGGAAGGGCCAGACTGGGGCCTGCAAGAAGAGAAGCAGCAGGTCTTTAAAAATCTCTTGTCTTTTCCAGATATACGGAATAGGAGCCTTGGGACCTCATGCCACTGGGCCATCCTCTTTGAATAAGCTCAGGTGCCCTGGTTTGGGCACTTCTGTGACTTTAAGGAACTCCAGGTTATTGTGTAAACACAAAAATTGACACATTCTTGGATGGGGAGAGAAAAACAAACTGATGCCAAAGTCCAAAGCAACTGATGTACAAGATTTCATAATTGCTGCCCAGAGGCTCCCCAAAGAGGCCTTCACCTGCCCAGGCCCTCTGTCCATCTTGGCCTCCAGACCCTGTAGCCTCCTGACCCTGACTCTTGAGGGGCCCCCTGAACCTCTTTTCTTTCCTGACTCCTGACAGGATGATGGGCTGCTTCCCCTGACACACTTTCCTGTTCCTCAGCCCACAGGCAAGGGTATTACAAATTGAGATTTGCCTGCTCACCATAAATGAGAGCAGATGGGGCCTTGTTTGTCCTCTCAGTCAACGAGTATTTACTGAGCACTTAATAGGAGACGGTAGGGGCCAGGCCTCAGACCTGTGGGGGTGGAGGGAGAACATTGGTGTTTGGTGTTTGGGTTTTGTTATGTGTAAGCTGAATTTCAAGCATAGCAACTTATGACGATGAGGAAGAGGAAAGACAATTTTCTTCTCTCCATTGGACTTTTTCCATTAGCATCAAACATGCCATGTTACCAGCCTTCTTAAAAAGCAATCTTCTCTTGACTTCCACGTCTGCCTCTGGCTATAGCTAGAGTTCTCTCTGCCCCATTACAGCACAGCCAAATCCCTCGGAAGTGTTGTGTAGACTTGGGTTCTCCAATTTCCTTCATCTATCCTTTCTCTATCCCACTTTAGTCAGGTATTCACACCCTTCTCTTCACCAAAATGGATCTCACCAAAGTCCCTGATGACCTACACCTCACAGAGGCCCTGTGGTGGAGAGAGAGCCAGGCATGGGCAGCCTGCAGCAAAGAGGCCAGTGTGACTGGAGTAGAACAAGTCAGGGGAGAGGAGCAGAAAATGAGTGCAGATGGGTAACAGGCAGCCAGATCATAGAGGGACTTGAAATTCACTGCAAGGACATTGACTTTTACCCTATAGGAAATGGGGATGTGGTGTGGGTCCACAGTCACAAAATGAATAAGTGCAGATTTAAACTTGTATCCTTCTGACCACAGTGTCCCTGCTATACTATCCGCACTAGCTGTGTGACGTTGGGTTGATCACTTAATCTCTCTGAACCTGAGCTTTCTCAACTGAAAAAAATGGGGAGACTGATGAAATCAGTCTAATCAGGCTCATGAAATCTCATATGAGAAGAGTTTGCAGTATGCCCATACTACAAAACAGTGAGCTATGATAACATTTCATTTTCAATGCTCAGTCATACCTAACACAGAGTAAGTGCTCAAAATATGTCTTCTGACAAAAGGTGAATGGGTCCAAATAGGGACTTGGCGTCTGCACAGGTCTGGAGGGAAGGGGATGGGGGAAAGAGAGGAACCTCCCCGTATTCCCAGCCCTTCCTCGGCCCAGCTAGGTCTGGCACGTATTAAGCACTTAACAAAGACTTCTTGGATGAGTGGCTGGATGGATTCTGCCCTTCCCCAGGGCTGAGGAGGGCATGGAAGGCCCCCAGCTGTGCCCTGCAGTGGCTAGCACAGGGACAAGGATGAGCTCTGCTACCTTACCTGCCACGCCACCAGCCAGCCACACAGCACAGGGGCTGGGGCCTGCGCAGGCGTCGGGTGTGATCCAGTCACTCAGCAGCACATAGGGGATGAAGTAGAGGCAGTAGCCTGGGACGTCCCTTAGCAGCATGGCACTGGCACCCCGGTACAGCCCCGCCAGGCCCTCCGTCCGCACGATGGTTGCGATGCAATGCACAGGCCCCTGGTAGGCTGGCCGCTCCCCAAGAGTTGCCCTGGGCTTCAAACTGAGGTCGGCTGCCAAGACATGGGGGAGAAGATGGCAAGTGACCCAGGGGACCAGAGATTGGTCATTCTCTGGCACTGAAGCCAGCCCGGCCCATTGACAGTTCCCAGTCACGTGGCCCATTGGTTTTTACCAAACCTTCTGACCTTCTTGGCAGCTAAAACCATGATCCTGAAGTCCCAACAGAGAGCCCCTGCCAACATGTGTGTCCAGATCAGAGACAGTCCCAGCCAGGTGATAAAATATCAGTTGCCCTAGAATGCCCAGAGGTTTCCGGTCAACCATCACTATGCCTTTCTAAGCAGATGTAACTGCAGAATGCCTAGGATCAAATATGACAAGCTATACCAAGCTCTTTCCTGAAGCTGAGACTAAATATCCAACACACTGTGTGTGTATGTGTGTGTATACACTTGTGCACACTGTGGTTAAAAAAAAAAATCTCATAATTGGTATTATGAGATTTGGACCCAGACTGTTCTGGTCCCAAATCCTGGCTTCACCACTTGAAAACTTTTTGTCCTTGTAGGCCTTATCTAAAAAAGAAAACAGGCAATACTGTACTATATACTTGGAAGTTGCTAAGGAAGATTTTAAAAGTTCTCCCCACCACACACACACACACAAGATGGTAACTATGTAAGGTCATGGATATGTTAACTAACTTTATCTTGGTAATCATTTTGCAATATACATATATAATCAAATAATCACATTGTATACTTAAACTTACACAATATTATAGTGATTATATCTCAATAAAGCTGGAAAAATATTTGTTTAAAAAATAAAAAGAAAACAGGCTGTTATGAGTATAAATAGAGTGATACACATAGAGTGTTTGGCATGGTTCTGGGAACATTATAGGGGTGCAATAAGCTACCCACAGATTATTACAAAGACCAAGGCAACTGGCATGAATCGGGTGCAAGATGCACTAGAGGGGGCACTGGACATGTTCTCACTGACTCACCCTGGCCAGGCTGTACCCTGAAATACCTGTAGGGCAACGCTGATGCCACTGGCCCCTCAAAGTCTAAAGGCACAGGGTTGCTCTCTCCTTGTCTGACCTCAGGGGTCTCTGCTGGCAGACCATGGGTTGTTATGTCTTCAGCTTCTTCTAAGGGTGTATGTAGCCAGCAAGTGGTGATTCTTTCTCTCCCATTTAATCCTTCCACCTGGCTCCCAGTCTCCCTCTCTGATGCTCACCTCTGCTGCGGACCCTTTAGCGTAGCTTTGACTCATAGCCAGAGAGACCTCCCAGTCCCCGTGCAGATATAGCAGACTCTTATTCCCAACTTTTTTCCTTCTTGAAAAATTAACATGACATGCCCAGGGAAGAAACAGAATGAAGCTTGCCTGTGACCACATACTCATTTTGCAACCTGGGTTTCATTCCTAATATGTATCATCTCATCTTGGTTTGACACATACTGGCAAAGAGGTAGATCACTTGCACCGTAGAGTTGAATTTCCAAGTCGCCTAGGCAGTTCCATCTTTATCAGAGGAAAGGTTACGACAAAATATTTGGCTTCATAACTTCACAGTCCAAACTGGAGATTTGAGAGGAAAGTGCAACCTGTTCTTTCACGCATCCCAGAAGTAGGGGAGGTTGTGGTGGAGGTTTCTATTTGCTCAGGAAATGTGCTTAGACAAACTAATCTTATATTTTCCATTTGTGTGGGGGAAACAGAGTAATCACTACCATGCACATTAAGCTAACTGCAGTGTGGACAGGAGGCTGAGTCCCATTCATTTCTATAGCACATCCCACAGGAAGTGAGCAGGGGTGGTGGCTGCTTCTGAGGGCACAGGGCCTTCTGAGCTCAGAGCAAAATTGGACACTGTGGTGTTTGAAAGCCCACTGAGAGATCATGGGACACCTCTTCCTCTCCCAAATCCATCATGATACTGCCGGGGTCACCTAGGAAATTTTGGTAGACAAAATAGATGTAATTGTTCCAACACATAAATTTTGCCTGGGCCATGCTCATGTCAAAGCCAGGAGTCAAAGTTTCCATGAATCAACTATGGACATGATGTGGTTTTCAGAAGTTACTGATTGCAGGAGTGTCTGATAACATTCTGCTTGTTTGGAGATACAGATGCTGAAAAAAAGTACTTGCTAAACCTCTAACTGCTCTTGTCAACAAAAAACCTGAACTTATTTCCTTTTCTTTCCAGGGTGAGCAATAAGGAAATTCTCTCATATTCTCCCAGGTTTGCTACATAAGTAATCTAACTTTTTTTTGCTTGAGAATGATCTATCCATGACTATGAAAGCAATATAATTGTCATGGTGACTACCACTGTCTGGAACACTGACACAAATCTGAACTGGCGGCCAGTGTCTTCTAGACACAAGTTGATGCTGAGAAGCCCTTGGAACTCTTTTCAACTCCCTCATCTTCAATATAAAAACTTTTTATAATAAGTATATAATAATGTATAAAATAATAATTTCAAATTTGCAAAATAAGTGCAAAAAAAATTGTACAAAGAATGCCTTTATATTATATATCCTTTACCCAGATTCACCTATTGTTAACATTTTACTTCATTTGTTCTACAGTTTGTGTGCTCTCCCCCTCCACCCCCATTCTCACTCAAACATGTGTGCGTAAATGAACGGAGCAGATGTGACTGTCCTCATGCATAAACTTGCCTGGGCTCTGTTCATCTCCAGGTAACAGTGACCTGACCTAGAGTCAAGGTTTTCGTGAGTCAGTTATGGGTATGATATGGCTTTCAGGAGTTACAGATAGAAGGACAGTGGCTGATAACATGCCAATGTTGAAATAACACTTGCCAAACCTTGAATCAACCTTGTCAACAAGATCCAAACCAGAACCAAACCTATACTTTTTTTCCCCCAACGTAAGCAATAAGAGAATTCCTTTGCACACATATACATATTTTTTTTTTCATACATAATACATAATTTTGTTTTCTGAACTATTTCGGGGTGAGTTACATACAAAATGATGCTTTATCCCTAAATACATCAGTATGTGTTTGCTAAGAATAGGGATATTGTCTCAACACAGCACAGTTATCAGTATCATAACCTACATTGACAATATTTTTATCTACACTCAGTTTGTCATTTGATCTCATAATGACCTTTAAGGCATTCTTCCCCCTCCCTAGGGCAGGATCCAGTCGAATCAGATATTGCATTTAGTTGTCATGTCTCTTTAGCCTCCTTTAATCCAGAGCCTTCCCACATCCTTCCTGTAAACGGATTTTCCTCATTTGGGGTTTATTTGCTGTTTCCTTGTAATTACGTTGAGGTTATGCATCCTTGGCCAGACCTCCTCCCCGTCTCACCTCTTTTTCCATGATCGATCACTTTCAAGAACACCTGGTCTTCTCTTTCTCTGGCCTCCTATATCTGTTTTTTAGTTTGTTCACTTGCTTTTTTAAATTGAGGTATAAGTTATAGTCAACAAAAAAAGGTACAGCTCTTAAGTGCATAGTTGGTGAGTTTTGACAATTGCATGACCTATATTACCACATCCTACTGAGAAAATGACATCTTATACTTGAAACAATCTCTTTTGATCACAGCCCACTTAGGCTGAGCAAAGATTCCTAGCCTACCTACCCTCTCTTGCGTTTCAAGGTAAAAGAACTCTGGGACATCAGCAATGTGTTACTCAGTGAGAAGCAAATCTTTCTTAGATGATGGTTGTTACAGGCTCATCTGCATTAGCAATAGTGGTACATATGATTCATATGGGACCACGGAGCAAAAAACAGCAGAAATTCCTATCAGTTGCACAGACCGCAAGAGGCTCAGTGTCTTAGCTGGGGAGCGTGGCCCTGAGGGGTGTGGCCTGGAGCCGTAGCAACTGGACTTGGGAAAGCACTGAATCGGAGTTCTTGGTCACTCTAGCAGTGGACCAGTTTTAGCTTGTGAAAAGACAAATTTTGGTGATCCCTAAAAACTGACTTGAGAGGTTGCTGGCAAGCAGTACTTGGAAATATGCACAGCTGAAATCCAGGAACTTGCAGGTCATTTGTGAGGACCTTGAGGAACAAGGCGAGGTTCTGGATCAGCACAGTGAGTCCTCACTAAGGTCATAGAGAGGTTCTTGCAAAGTTGTGACTTGAAGCAGAACGACCTATAACAAAACCAGTTTTCCTATAGGCTAATTGATATAAACAAGAGTTAAGTGCCAATGGCATATTTCTGGTCACAAAAACATCACCAAACTTCTAAATAACCAAACACTTCTAATATTAAACATTAAAATAAATGTAATCTATAGATACATTTAAGAAAAATTAATAAAAAATAAGAAAATTATTTGGTAGGCTGCTTATTCCAGTTTGGGGTCATAGGTGGTCAGAGCCTGTCCCAGTAGCTCAGGGCATAAAGCGAGAACCTGTCAAGGACAAGATGCCCTTCCATCACAGGACCACTCACTCAGACTTGGACAGTATAGACTGGCAAGTTCACCTCATGTGCACACTTTTAGGATGTGGGAGGAAACTGGAGCCCCAGAGAACCCATACAGACATGGGGAGTCCGGCAAACACAGACGGTGGCCCCTGCTGGGAATCGACATTGTTTCGTTACAATGAAACAATATTGAACAAAAACGATATTATTAGGGGACCTGCTGGACTCCGCTCACACTGAACCACTGACTCTCAGTGCGTTGTTCCTGAGCCTTCAGGACTTGGGCTTGGGGGTGTACATGTGCACGTGAGGGGACTCGCATCGGGTTTTTCTTCTGGTGTAAAATGTATTTAGCTTCTCTAATTAGAATTTTTTTTTAAAAGGAGGATAAGATTATCAAATTTTGATTTCTTACCATGAGTGCTTTGCCATTGAGACCGTTTTTTGCTGTGCTCTCTAAATCAAGAACCTGTTACCGTTTACAATGATAGGTATTGGTTATATACTTCAAACACTCAGAACGCCTGTGGTTTTCTTTTCCCAAATTCATTGAGACCTACACCAAGGCTGGCAGGATGTTCCAAGTCAATGAAATTGGCCCCTACCTGCTCCTAATTTTCCCCTTGACATGGAGGAAAGCCTTCAAAATTCTAAAGAGACCCCCTCTTCCTGATCCCCCCACACCTTGTCCATTTTGGTCCCTGTCCTTAGACCACATGCTATGGTCGGCTCCGCTGCTCTGGAGTGGCCAGTGCCTTGCTCGCCTCCTTCCTGGGCCAGGAAGTCCCTTTGAAGGAGACTCTGCAGAGGGCAGGGCCTTCCAGGTTCACTTGGTCCTAACAGGTACCCACACAACCACCTCTTGGGGGTCCTCCTACCTCAGAGGGGCAGAACCAGGCCAGATGCAGGCCAAGGTCCCTACAGATTTGCCACCACTGCCCCTCTTCTCAGAATCCAGGGACCGAGCCACAGCATGCTACTATGCCCTTTACAGATGTGAACATGAAGAAGTTTAACTTCTTTCCCTTTCTCAGACAAAGCTGTTCAATTTCTTCAGTGGGCGAGGACCTCGGAAACAGGGACGCTCCCTGAAACACAATGGCTGGCCATTGATTTTCTGACGTAAGGAGGGCCCAGCTCTCAGCAACACAAAGGCCTGGTCACTCTCTGGAAAGGAAGCACCACCCAGCCGCCCCTGTATATGCATGTACTGGGGCGGGGTAGAAACACAGAGGCCGCTTTCTATAGAAAATCCTCAACAAATCAGCCACCCACAAAGGAGGCCCACTGGTCCACTCGGTGACGTGCAGGTTTACCAGTGTTCTGTGTTCAGATATATCTAGGCCAGTGGGCTCTCAAATAGAAGTTGCAAACACAGAGTTATTTCAACAAACACATAAATCTGTAAGCACTACAGATTGAGAGAACTCCTAAAATACCTCACACGTACATTATGGCCATTGTTTTTCTCATATGTATAGACGCTACTGTGGGGAGCACAAAAAATTTTACTTAAATATTCAAATAACCAGTAGCTTCTTGTCATATGAGTTTTCTTAATCCACTGACACTGGAAGGGCAGCTGTTGTTCTATGGGTAGCCCAATATTTTATATATTATATAGGAACTCTTAGAAAAAGCTGGGAACCCACAGCCCATACCACAGGCTCTACCCCTATTATGGTTTATCCCAGTAGCTGCTGTTTTCTGATCCTGTTGTTTTGCCCTAATTGATAGGATGAATTTCCTGATGACAGGAGTCATACACTGGTGTGTCCCAGAGCACTATGGCCTTGCGCCTGACACTGTGACCCACACGTGCTTCCACATCCATTCAGTGAACTCTTGAGCATCTATCTGATCAGGCAGATCTCCTAAAGTTTCACCTCTCATGTTTGGCATTCACCCAAGCCTAGCCTTGCTAGTACTTGTGCCAGAGGCTGTAGATACTAAAAGAAACTCCCAAATCATGGTCCCAACTACCACACTGGTCTAAAATGCTACAGAAGCATCCAGCAACATGCTTGTACATCTCCAGCAGACAGGCTGGGTATAACCTCAATGGTCTGGGTTTGAGCAGGCTGGTGTAACTTCTCACTTCACTACCCCAGGATATTACCAACTGGGAAACTCTTGCCCAGTTCCTGTTTCTAATGTCTCCGGAAGTTTCCACATGATCTGAAGGGTCCAAGGTATGCACATGGTTGAGTAGAGAGGCCTGGATTAGGAGCAGCTTGGATTTACTTTGCTGTTCAGTGTCATCCGCTGTACAACCCAGTGCAAAGCACTCATCCACACTGGGCCTCAGTTTCCTCATCATCTATGAAAGGGGAAGAATAAGGGGCCTGTCCACCTCATTTGGCTTTTGTGAAAACTAAGTGAGAATGTCAGCAAATGCACTTTACTAAAATGCAGGTTGTGTGAATGTACTTTACTAGAGGTAAATAGTTATCATTTCTAATTTTACTACTCTGACCTGTTGTGACCCCGAATTCCAGAAGTGCGGGACCTGCCAGGCTCTGGCAGCTGTGGCCTGCTGCCAAGCCTACTTGTGTGTGAGTGACTGGAAATGCCCACATGGGGCCAAGAACTACCAATACTGGTGTCAGGTCCAGGAATCAGGACAATACTTGCTCTTTTCGATTGATTCAAAGAACAAACAGATGTGTCACCGATGTATGTAACTTGCATAATGGTGTGTTATGTTGTGTGCACCTTCATTAATCTCTGGTAGCTATGTGAGATCACAGTGTGAAAAAGACAGTCAAAATGTTCAGAATTCAAGGATTCCTCTTGAACTACGTGGTTATATTCCCAGCCTCTCATAAACCTCCTCTCTCTACTTAGGGGCTGCCATTGTTCCAGCCCTTACTTCCTATTGGCAGCCTACTTGAGAAGAAGGCCCAGGCTGTATGGTTCTGGCTTATTTCTAGTTTTTTGTACTCCTTCTAATGTTCCAAGTGTTCCTGCCTTCCCACTTAGGCTTCTCTTCAGGGAACTTCACATCAATCTTTCCTGCCCTGTACTATGAAAATCATAGAAAATCCATTGTATTAAAAGGCTGCTCTTCCCGAAGTCCAGCCTGCCTGGGGAAGAGTATTTTTCATGGCAGTCAAACACCTTTATGTTAGCAATAAAACTATGCTGCCAAAGAGACCAACTGATATACCAAGGGCCTCTGAGGTACAGTTTGTGATCTTCCCAGACATTTCTGAAGATTCAGGGAAACTGGAGAAATGGTTTCACCCCATTTGTCAGCATGCAGAATCTTGGGCTCAAATGAGCTCTGCATCCTGGTGCATAGCTGATGCTCCCTTCTGCCCAGATACACCCCTCAGCTAACCTCTCTGCTGTTACTATCCAGCCCAGCTTGTCTCCTCTTGGCATGTCCAGAAATTAGGACCTTTTCCTTCTCAAATCCTGGCCACACTCTGTCCCCTTTATTATATTCAGATTATCTTGAACACGGTAGAGCCAGGCCTTCTGAGGCAAACTCCCTCAACTTCCTTCCTCTTGCCCTCAAAGTTCTCTCTGAATTGTCTCTTTCCTTCTCCTCTCCCAACATGGAAAAGAAAGCCTTTTTCCTTCTCCACCCATTTGTCCCCAGTGCCACCCCAACTTCAGTAATGCTCCCTTCTTCACTTTCTTGCCCTCTACTTTGGTGACATGAGTTTCTCAGGACCCTGTTCCCAGGGGTGGTAGAGTCGGATGGTGTGGGCAGTGCCCTGCCCCACTGTGTAACAGTTGACTAAGCATGGAAAACTCACATTAGCTGAGCCTCAGTTTCTCTATCTGTAAAAAAAGAGAATGGCATGCCTAGTTCATAGAGTTATGATGATTTAATCATGTAGTGTCTGTTAGCCCAGTACACATTGTATGGGCTCAAAAATTGTTAACTACATCTTTTAGTGTCATCATAGCTCTCTGCTCTTTTCCAAACTTTTCACAATTTTCTTACTGATGTCCACCCTCTTCTTTTTCCAGCTCACCTTGGTATTTACATCTGATGCCATGCCTTGTTGCCCCTATGTCTGTCACTCCCCTGTTTGTACCTCTAGCTCCGATATTCCAGCTGCAGTCCCACAGGCACCCTCACGCATATGAGCCAAACCAAATCCATCATGTTCTCACTTAAGCCTGTCCCTCTAGCCAGGTCCCAAACAGCAGCAGTAGCAATACTAAGCACATATCGATCACCTACTCCATGCCAATTACTGTGTCACATACTCCATCTGCCATTTAATTTCCTGTGAGGGAGTTTCCCCCTCCCTCACAGTCACCCAACTTAGAAATCCTGGGTCATTTTTGACACTTCTTCTCTCCTTCTTGGCCTGGTTTACATCACAGATGCCGCCTCAATATGTACTTCCCTCCCTTTCCAAGTCCACAGCCCTGTGTCAGATGTTCTTGGCCTCTCACCTAGTCTGTGGCAGCAGCCTCCAAATCAAGCAGCCTACTTCTGCTAGTCCCACCCTTTCCACCCCTTCCCAAGACCTGATCCACCTTCCTACCACACGCTCTACTTGGGTCATTCTGGTGTCCAGGATGCTTCGCTGCCTGTTGAATAGCACATAAGCCCATCCTCAGCCAAGAAGGCCACACTCTTCACAACTCACCTGCATTGTCCCCTCCCTGCATTGCATGTCCCTATTAAGCTAACCGTTCCCCAGTCCTGCGACATGCCTGCCTTTCCTGCCACTGACTCTTTCCCTACACTGTTCCTCAGTCTGAAACACTTCTCCATCCCCACAACCCCATCTCCAAATCCTAGCCAGTATTCAAAGACTTGGTCAAGAGTCAGTTCCTCTCCAGAGCCTTCCCGATCTGCACAGCCGGACTCTGAGGTTCCAGAGCCCTCCACATGCCCTTCTCATTCCACACATCTGACTGCTCACCAGTCCGTGTGCTGCCAGAAGGCAGGGGCTGTGGTCTGATCACACCCATTTACCGGTTCTGCTTGGCTTAGAGCAGGGCTTGGGGAGTGCTTGTGAATGAATGAGTCAAGGAGTAAAATGACACAGGTGTGACAGTCAGCCCTGTGCCTCCAGCTGGGCCAGCACAGAGTTAATTTCTAGTCTTCCTCGAATCCCCCAACTATGCCCTCTGGCGGTACTGAGGGTATTGTGCCAAGCACATTAATTAGGCTCTTAATGAAATCATGAACCTGAAAGCTCCCAGATGGGGGAGGAGTGAGTGTCCTTGTCCATCCATCCCCAGGATGTGTCCTGACCCAGGCGGCAGAAGGACCATAGCCCCATCTTCCAGCTCAGACCCCAGCACAGTACCCAATGGGGCTTGAGCCTATGCAAAGGGTGATGATGACTTTACAAGGGAGGGTTTCTTCACAGGTGCCTTACTATCAAGGTCATGTCTGACTGAACCCGAGGTCAGCTTTTCCTTGTTTGCCAAGTGGCAGAGTCCCCAGGAGAAAACCTCAGTTAAGGTGGAAGAGTTTATATGGGGAATAACAGCCATTTCAAATGGAAATTCCCTCTAAACTTCAGCAACTCTCAATGTAATTGAGCAAAACCCTTCTGCATAACATTC
The DNA here is from genome assembly GCA_028627145.1 of Eidolon dupreanum. NCBI lineage: Eukaryota > Metazoa > Chordata > Mammalia > Chiroptera > Pteropodidae > Eidolon > Eidolon dupreanum. The sequence goes on from CM053515.1 coordinate 27,505,346, forward strand.
TCATAAATATGTACCAAGAATCTGAAAAATGACCATAGCCTTTTACCCATTCATGAGTCAAAGAGCCCACACATTTAGGGAAATAATTCTAAATGAAGACAACTCTTTATGAACAAATTTGCTAATCGCAGCACTATTTTTAAAAGAGAAAAACTGTAAACAACCTAAATGTTCATTTCTAGGATGATTGTTAAATAAAAACTTTACTAACATTATAGCTAACATTGATTCTGTGTTTTCAATGTGCCAGACATTGTGCTAAGATCTTCACGTGTAATTCATCATCCCATGCCATCCCAAGTATGAAATTGCTACTACTGCTATGTCTGCTTTGCAGATGAGTAAACTGAGGCTTGGTCACGTTAGGTTTGTCCAAAGTTTTTTGACACTGGTAGAGGAAGGATTAGAAGCAGGTGGTCTAACTCCAGAAACTGAATTCTTATAACACTACATCGCCCCTCTGAATGTGTGTGTGTGTACATGTGCATTTGATGGAATACTATACATCTTTTACAAGTATTATCCTTCTATAAAATTATTTTATATGCTATTTTAATAACAAAAATCTTTCTGTTATGTTGAGTTAGAAACAGGATATGAAACTATATGAGTACAATCTCCTAAAATATTTAATCCATATACATAGAAAAGGAAAAATGTTAATGTGTTAACAGTGACTGTATCTGGGTGGATGGGCATCTTTTCCCTCTACAGACAGTGTTCTGTATTTTGTATATTTTCAACCATGGGTCACCACGAACAGATAATCAGGATGAACTCACTGGTTTTACATTTGCAAATCACCCAACCAGATCAGGTGAGGTCTTACCCTGACCTGCCAGTCCACCTGTCAATATCCCAGAGCAGAAAAGCCAGAGGCTTCTGGCACCCGGCTTCTGGCTCACGGCTCACTGTCACCGCTTACGAAGTGAACTGGCAATTCTGGAAGAAAGCTACAGCCAGAAGCAAGCCCACAAGTCCAGCTCAAGGCTGCCTGGAAGTGCCCACTCAGCCCAGTTACACACAGAGGGAGCCTGACCCTGAGCAGAGACCACAAGCTCACAGCCGGCCCCGACCCAACACCGTCCAGGCCACACCATGCTCTGGGCTGCACAGTGTTATGCTGGTTCGGTTGTGTTTGGCTTTGTTTTTAATTGAATTGTCTGACAATTTCCAGTTGAAAGACCCCACAGAAAAATCTTGCTTTCTGTCTTCTCTTAAAAATCAGAAGATCCAGGCCACGTGGCAACAGTCAGCTGGAGCGGAGTCAGAGCCAGCCCCTCACCTAGGACGTGGGCCCACCACTCCCAGCTGCTTCCCAGGTGCCAAAGGTGACACATATGCTTGGACTGCTGCTTTTCAAACAGCAGAATGATGTGGAAGGTGAAATATGTTCTGTATCACTGTTTCAGTGGAAGGAGGAAAAATGAAACATAGGCCAGGAGGGTTGTGTGTGTCAAAAGAGTAGAAGAGGGTACATTTTCCAGGTACCTCTGCTCACTTCTGTTACCTCCCTGGTCCCAATGAGCCTGAGTTTTCTGCCTCTGTCCTAGAAGGTTCCTGAAGAACAAGTATAAAGAAATTACATCCTTCCTCATATTCTGAAAAGATTCCTAGCAGAAAGTACGGCCTGGAGACATACTGCCTGCCTCCCCTGCTCCATCCCCAGTAGCCGATCCTGCCCAGCATCTGTAGTCACCAAAGCTCTTCTTTCAATCAGCTGGCATGGGGAGTCAGGAAGAGTGGACCATGTGTGAAGGAGCTGCCAAAGCTGCAGAACTCAGACCCACCCCTAGAACCCATGAGCTGTGCCTATTATTTGAACAATGTCATTTTGGAGACAGGCTCTCAGCCCCCATCCCTCCCTAAAGTTTGAAGCTGGTTTTATGCAAAGGCCCAGGTGTTACCAGAGTTGCCATAGCCTCAGGTTCTACAAAATCCTGGGGGCAGAAGCAGAAACAGCACCGGTGGGCTCAGAGTCAGGCTGCCTGGGTCCACATCTCAGCACCACCTCCCACTAGGGGAGTGACCTCAGGCAGGTATGGAACCTCTCTGTGCCTCAGTCTCCACTCTGTAATTGTCTAGGAATTGGGTTGTTGTGAAGATTAAATACACACAAAGCTCTCAGCACAGTGCCTGGCACTTAAGGACTCAGTAAATACTGGCATCTCAGCACCACTGCTGTGACAGGTCTGGCCAAGCCCAGATCAGCGGCTTGAGGGGCACAGCTGAGGAGGATGCTTCTGATCTTAATTTCTACCTTCTCTCCACCCACTCGGTAAACTGTCTTAGTCTTTGTGCTGACAGCTAAGCCCCGTGACCAGGCGCTAATGACTTAGAGCTTTGTGGGGCTGAGAAATATGTGCCTGCAGGACCCTCCTTGGCCTCTTATTAAGAGCCTTTCCTGAGCTCCCAAAAAGCCAGTTTTTGCTACACAGGGAAGGACAGAACAAACAGACACATTTTCTGTTGCCACCTCAAAGGGTTTTGTTACGAAAACTGGTTTCTTCTGGCATCATGGATGAACTGACAACCTGAGGTCCCGGGCAGGATCCCCCCCCCATACAGAAGTGGGGTCAGGGGATCACATCCCTCCTGAGATGCTGTCGACACCTCCTATGGTGGAGAGGCACAGGCAGGGCACACAGGTCCCTGTGTTCTCACTGCTCAGAGGGCTTATACAGGAGACAAGGCTCGAGAAGGGTCCAGACTTCATGGATGGGCAGTTCTGGAGAGTCCTACCCTAGCTGGGCCATGCCCTGGGCGAGCAGGCATGGGTGACCTCAGTGCTGCCCTGATCAGGTGTGTATGGTCCTGAGCTCTAGACACTCCCTCCAACCCTCCCACCACCGCTCCAAAGCCCTTCTTGACCCCCAGCCCGCCTGAGAGCCCGCCCCACCCCCTTCCACCCACCATGTTTAAAGTGGTCCCATTCCTGTCTGCCTGTCTGCTGGGACAGTACAGTTTGTTGCTTACTGCTGTATCCCCATCACCTAACCCCGTGCCTGGCATACAGCAGGGCAGAACTTGCATGTTGGGTAAACGAACAGGGCCAGCAGCCATATCAGCCTCACATTGTCATGATGGGTATCAAATGAGATGGTGCTCATCCAGCACTTAACACAGCGTCAGGCCCACAGTGAGCACTTAATAACTGTGGCAGCTGCTAATGGTGGCTGCTCAGCTCCCTAAAATTGAGGGTCCTGTAAACCCAGCTTTGGGGCCTTTCTTGGCTTTGGTTTTAAGCTGGCTGCCCCTCAACTTTCCTCCAGTCTCCACAGGCTTCTAGACTCCTGTAGCTCAGACTTTGGCCTGCCAAGTCAACCCCCATTCTAGTACCGTCCACAGGAAAGCTATGGGTGGGTGAGGGCAGGACAGAGGATGGAACCAAACACGGTCAAGAAAGCTCACCAATTAATTTGCCTTGAAACATCCCAGGCTTCCTGAAGGAAGGCATTATTGGAGAATCATCTCCCCTGGTGTCCAGGCTGGCTATGTACCTCTGCACCCCCCACATATATGCGTACCTGCCCCTATTTCCTCCCCTTCCAGAAACGAGAAGATCAGGTTGTGAAGGCGGCAGGGATGCCCCTAAAAGCTGAGGAGCCTCATCACTGAGACTCTTCCAACATCTGATCCCCAAAGAGTTTTAAGGCTTATGGAGAGATTTTCTGTATACCCAGGACTAACACTAGCTTTTCTGAAGGAGACAGGACAGAGCAGACAGCCAGCCTGGGGGCCCGGACTCCCGGGTGCTAAGCCTACTCACAATGCCCTTCATTCCTCTATGTCTTTGCTTTTGCCTCTAGGATAGGACCAGATCAGCAAGCCTCAAACATTTCTCAGAGGTACAATCCTTTGATCAAACTAAATTGTAGCAAGACACGACTCAGTGTGTCTAGTAGAAGGAGGTGGGGACGCCCCTGCTCTGTATCTCCCTGGGGGGCGCCCACGGGGGTATGCTCTGTGACCCTCTGGATGAGCCAGTCCATTTGTTGTCTTGTACCTCTCCTCATGCTGACCGTGACCATGGGCCCTGGGGCACTGAGAGTCCAGCAAGTATGTCCCACCTCATCAGGGTCCCAGGCCCTCCTCATGCCCCAGCGGGAAGCATCAGCATCACTCTCAGAGCACGCACATCCTGTCCTGGACACCCTCCCATGCTGGGCAGGGGAGTACAGGCTGAGCTGAGGCGCTGGGCTGGGATGCTCCTGAGTGGGCTCTCGGGGCTCCAGCTGCAGGGCGCAGCTGACTCAGCCTCTGTGGACAGAAGCGTTACAGCAGAAGGCTGCCAGAGAGAGGGGTCTTATCCACAAGAGCTGTTAGCCCCAATGGGATCTCTGAGGTGATTGAAAGCAACTTGGATCCAGCCCTTTCTCTGTGGAAAAGGAGACTGAGGCCCAGGGAGGGGCAGGATTTTCCTGGAGGAGACAGTGAAATTAGAGCCAAGAACCAAACTCCAAGGTGTTGAAATTTGTCCACTAAGAGCCCCAGCTCATCCTTCTAGAGCTGGCACTTTCTGCTCTGCATAAGAAGTGCCTTCTGTTTCCTTTGCTCCTCCTTCATCAGAACCATTCCCAGGAAGAGACACCGAAACCTCTTTCCCAGAAAGGAGGAAAAGACAGGTGTAGCCTGGGGTGCAGGAATGCTGCATAGCACACCAAGAAATGGAGCTGTAATTGGGGTGTCGAGGGCAAGGAGAGAATGGGGCCCCTCCACGCCCCTGTGACCCACCAGTCCAGGTGTGAGGCCTCAGTGGCCGCATTCCCTGGTGCGTGGGCTGGGTGCGGCTTTGAGTCCTGCCCACACTAGTTTAATGCTCTGCTGTTACCCTTTTAAAATGCTTAATAATTTTTGAATGTGAAACCCACATTTTCATTTTTCACTGGGTTCTGCAAATTTTGTAGCTGGTCCTCACTCACTGGTCATTGACTGTGTGTGCGGGGATAGTATCTGAATCTCTGGGAGTCTCAATTTCCAATTCTGGAGATAGCGACAGCATCTATCGCACAGAATGGTTGTAAGGACGAATTAAGAGGACATGTGCAAAGCTCTTAGCAGGTGCCTGGGAAATAACTAATCAATGAGAGTCAATACTCTAGATAAAGTAACAATAATCACAGATGATTACATGACCATGTAGATGCCCTGCTCAATACAAAGGATGTTCACAAACACACCCCAGACCCTGCAAACCAGGAGAGGGTCATGGGCCCAGGCACAGGTGCCCTCCCCTGGCCTCTTACCTTCCCGCAATGGCTGTGTTTGCATCTGCAGCCGGATCTTGACGAGGTCCACAGGTGCGCCCAGCCCAACAGAGACCACGCCGGCCACCATGCTGGCCAGAAGCAGGTCTGGCAGCGTGTGGGGCGGATGGGCCTCAGGCTCCCTGCACTGGTGCCGGCTGAGGAACCTCTGTGTGTTACTGAAGACCCCAAACACCACCGAGTTATAAACTGCGATGCTGGCCAGGGGGAAGGACATGCCCTTGAAGAAGCCGAACACCTGTGGGGAAACCCCAGGAGAGGAAGCATGAGTGCCAGGGCCTGACTGCCACCAGGCGCCAAGCTCCCCACGCTGCCCTCCTGCTGCCTGTGGGCGGGCGGGGAGACAGCGCAAAAGTAAACCAAGGTGCCAGTAAGGAGGATGAGAGGAGGCTGACATGATAGGAGAGACGGGGGTGGGAGAGATCATTCCTGCTTTGAGGAGGAACCGGTTCCTGCACAAAGTTGTGGGCTGAGAGGTGGGTCCTGGGCCTGGAACCCACGTCTACCTCCGCGGCAGCAGTGCTCTGGCCAAGGGGGAGCCTGCGGAGCCCTAGTGAGTAGTGGACTTGCCAAGCACCACATGTCCTCCTCATTTGCCACTCCAACAAAAGCACTCTCCGGGCACTTGCCATGTGCCCAGCCCTGGGGACAACAATAAGAAACATCCTCACTGAGCTCACAGTTGGGGCAGGGAAGGGGAGCGGGGAACCTGGACAGACAAACCGACAGGTAATTAAAATAAGATGTGCTAACTTGTGGTGAGGGGGTAAGAAGGGGGTCCCACACCCCCCAGGGGCACCTGGGCCAGCCCGTAGATGGGTGTCTCTGAGCATGGGTGTCTCTTGGAAGGAGAGGTGGAGGGCAGAGTTCCCAGAAGGGTAGCACAAAGAGGCTGCTGCACATACACAGGACACAGGAGGCTGAGGAGAGGGTGCTGAGGCTGAGGTCAGGGTCCTTTCCATACTGCATTCTCAGTGAACACCACAGACACTCCGCTGAAACCGGAAAATTCCACAGGCCCTTGGAGGAGTCAGGGCAGCATGCATGAGCCCCATGCCAAAGTTGAAAAAGTACTAGAGGCCGTTGTACAAATTCCAGGCTGCATGCAAACTTGCTAATCCTGAATTGGGTGTGTGCCTACCATTTGCCAGCAACAGGACACCGCACACACGCTCACACACACACACACCCTGCTGCAGGCTATTCCTCGGGTAATCTGGAACATCGCTTAGCCCTGAGCCGCTGTGTCTCAGAAAACATCCACAGTCCCCACAGAAAGTGCAGAGCGGGAACGCTGGCTGGCAGACACTGCGGGGATGTGTGCCAACTAGGGAGAATCAACAGCCGCCTTTCGGGTTACTGAGGAATCGTGCATCACCCTGGAATAGCTAGTACTAGGTTGGCAGTGCTTGCCCGGGTTTAAAGCAGCCAGTCAGTGAGTTAGAACTACACGCTGACACAAGACACACTTGGTCTGAGGAGAAACTCCAGGCGCAAGTGGGAGGCTCCCCAGCTCCAGGGCACTTCCTACATGAGTCTGGCAGAGACAGAGGTTCACCATGGGGCCACGTTTCTGGTGACTCAAGAAAAGCCTCGGGTTGCCTTAGGGGTAACACCTGACTGTTGCTTTAAATCCACAGATCATGTCATCCTAAATCTTAAAATTTATTTTTTTTAAATAATTTTAAATTCCCCAAAAAGAGGCCTTTGAAAGTCTTCTTGAAGCACACAGTAATTCTCAAGAAGGCACCTGACACATCATCTATAAAATATTATTCAGGTTTCCCCCTTTGCAAAGGAAAATCTTGGGTCCGTGGTCTCAAGCCACCTGTGGTATGAGCCAGTTTTGGGGGCACAGAGTCAGAGCTCCTGGCTCCTGAGGCACCCGGATAAAGAGAAGTCTGCGGGCACATAGTTTACTGGCCACTCACTCAGTTTTGAAAACCTGACAGGTCACCTTGTTTTTACAGGAATTTTCCACACTGTGTTTGTAAATTCCTCAGAATTTCTCCAGTTTTTTTCCCCCCCAGTAACATCCCACTAGGTGGCAGAATTAAATTAGGTAACATGTAATATTTGAGGTATGGTGTGAAGTGATTGGGTGATGAGCAGGAATGAACGGACCTCCCACCCAGTATGCTGGTTGGAGGGCTGGGGCCTCAACCCCTGGGCTCCGGCGGGGGGAGGGGGAGTTGCCCCCTTTTGTGAGAGTCCCTAGTGGGAATGGCTCCAGACACCCTCTGGAGGGGCACTTACACTCTCTTTCCTGTATACCGTGCGGATGCAGCTGAAGGTGTTCCCATAGCCGACCCCAGCCTGCAGGCGAGTCTGAGGAGAGACAGGCAAGGGTGTAAGGCCTAGGCAGAGACACTTGACATCCCCACGACCCCCAAGATGCTGAGCTGCCAGTACTGAGGCCCAGAGTGGGAAAGGACCAGCCCGAGGTGACTGAGCCAGGAAGACTGGGTTTCGGTCCCGGCCAGAATGGCCCTCTGTCCTCAACCTGCACTGCCTCCCTCAGCATCCCATTCAGACCTCCCTAAATACAGCAGAAGCCCTCTTGGTCTGAAACAAGAATAAAGGCCAGTTTGTCGAGCAAAAATGATGCTTGTTTGGCAACATATATTCCCTACCTCTTGAATACGAAAAGCTAATCTATTGCATGGATCTGACCCATCTTCTGTCCATCACTCTGCCCTCCTAGATTTCCTCGGGAGTGATCTGCTCTTCTCACCTCCAGAACCCTTCATCCCTCACCTGGACAATGGTCTAGTCTCCTTGCTGGCTTCCTGCTTCTCCCTCATTCCTTGACACAAGTTAGACTGGTCTTTTCTAAACAGCAATGAGTTGGTTCTGTGTTGTTTAAAGTTCTTCGGTGGCTTCCTATCAACTTAGAATAAATTCCACACTCTTTACCAGTGCCCAGGAGGCTCTGGGTGAGTGTCAGTGCCTGCCTCACTCCACCCTGCCATTTCCTCCATCCCCCTGCCTCCGTGCCACCATGTGGCACATTCTCAGTCCCCAGAGGATCAGCTCTTTCCTGCCTCCATCTCTGCTCTTTCCCCAGAAGGTTCTTCCTCTAGTTGCTGCTCAGCTTTTAGTCTGAGCTTAAATGTTGTGGTGGTGTCATCTATTTGTCTGTTTACTTAGGGTTTATGTGGGCGTCTCCTCTAGGGCAGGGCTGCCTCCTACTTCCCTCTTGTCCTGGAGCCAAGTGGGGACCTGGCACATGACCCCTTTGTACTGGCCCAGTAGGGGGCCAGATGGTGAAGGTGTGCTGTCCTCTAACAGAGGCTGGCTCTGGTGATAAGGGCCATCATGAGGGCACAGAGGGTCTGAGTAAGCCTACAACGTGCCCAGGGCTCCCTTTACCCTGTACTCAGAGGGTTCTGCTTCTTTTAAGATGAGCCTGCAAGGAAGGGGCCATGAGGGCCACAGAGAAGGAGATGTGGAGCTGGCCCCCACCCCCGAACCCACGGTCCTGAGAGGAGCTCAAGCCCAAGATACAGGCTAACACTTCACGCTCGCAGCCTGAGCTCCATCTGTAGACAAGTGGAGAAGACCCTGGAAGAACACACATCATAAAAGTGACAGCCTCTGAGGTAAAAGTCAGGGGTCGTTTTTCTGCATTGAACTTTTCTTCATTTTCCATCTTTCTACAGTAAGCAGGGATTCCTTTGATCATTTTTAGCTTATGTAATTAAAATATTTAAGTAGACAACTAATATGGGACTACATTCTCTTAATAAAAAAATGTCAACATTACATATAAAGCTAGAATCTCCTTTGGCCCACCTCCCTCTCTCACCCGTCCTCTCCCCTGGGCGAATAACATGGCTAAGAGTTTGATAGGCATTCATCTAAATAGTTTGATACAGATAGAGAGCCAGAGGAAATGTGTAGTACTCCTATAAGTATGATACATAAATGGCATTGTACTGTTTATAAATATTACTTTCATAATCAGAGAAATGCATTTATTAACTCAACCAATTTTATTGAGTTCTTATTTTACAGCAGTCACTGTTCCGGTCTTCAGGAATTTAGCAGTAAACAAACTCCCTGACCTCATGGAACTTAAACCCAGTGAGGTTGGAAAGGACAGTCAATAAAAAGCAATTCCCATGTAAATATGTGTGTCAGATGGCAGGTGCCACAGAGAAAAACCACCAAGGACCAAAAAGACTGGGTGATGGGGAAGAGTCCCTGAAAGATGTATCAAGGTGAGAACTGAGCCTTTGGCCCTTCTAGCCAAGCAGAATTACAGAGGTCTACCTTGGGCTGTGGCATCCCCCAACCAGGGCATGGGTGTGGGCCAGGGCTGGTGGGGGCACAGGCCTCTCTCTACCCCATTTAAGGCTGGCCTGAGGCTGGCCACTCTCCTGTGCTGGTTCCAGCCCTGTTGGAGCTGGTCCTGGGGAGTGAACCCACAAAAAGTCTGAGCCCCAGGAAGGATTAAGTTCCCACTAAGAAGGGTGAGTGGTCAAGTCACTCAAACAAATGGTACATGAGGGCATGCCACCCAGATCACAGAATAGGTTCAAAGCTGCAAAGCAAGGTCTGCCAGCTGTACTAAGCACTTGGGAGGCTGCCACCAAGGCCAGCAGCACAGCTCAAGCCTCCAGGACCTCCAGCTACAACAAGAGCTGGCATTTAGTGTGCACCAAATGCATACATAGGGAAACACAGGGCATCTTATAGAAGTTATCTCACTGAACTCTTCAAATGCTATGTAGCATGGATACTAGCATTGTTTGACAGATGAAGAAAGCCAAATCCCTGTATTAATTTCCTGCTGCTGCTGTAATAAATTACTTAAGAGTTAAAACCACGCAAATTTATTCTCTCACAGTTCGGTAGCTGGTCTAAAAGCAGCTGAGCCCTGATTAGAAAGCTGGTCATATGGCATCAAGCATAAACCCTAAATGTACCAGCTGTGCCAGGAGCCAGGTGAGAATACTGACCCCAGCTCCACTGCCACCAAGCATCCAATGGCTAGCTCTCCCACCTGTGACGAGGCAGCCGCGGGCAGGAGAAGGAACCTTTGACCCAACTCAGTGGCCCAAGTCCTTCTAGCTTGACTCTCCCATGGGCCAGCCCTGGGACCTCAGACACATCCCAGTACGTATGTGCATCAGGATGGGAATGGCCTGCTCATTGCTCTATCCTCAGTGCCACAGTGATGATCTGCATGATGGCTGCCCTGGAAAGTATTCTTTGCCTATCTAATAAACAAAGACATCAAGGCTCAGGGAAGTTAGTGCTGTGCCCTGGTCACAGGAGAGTAGGCGGGGAGGCTGGGACTGGACTCCAGTTTATTCTGACTCTGAAGCTCTTTCTCAGTGGACAAGGACTCTAGAGAAAATGACAGTCAGAAGGGAGAAAGGAAGGAGGATGTTCTGGGAATAAACAAGGGCCCTAGGCCACATACCTGGGCATCACCAGGCTTCACCCTCAGCAGGGAGATTCTCAGGCTGAGTAGAGATTGGATTTTAGTTATCAGGAGGGTTCCCTTTAGTGGCTCCCAGGGCAGAGTGAAGAAGGAGAGCTCCTGCTTTTTCAGGTGACATGTGGCTAGACCCCAGGATGGCCAGATTTGCCCATGCAAGGAGGTAGTGGTAGCTCCAACAAGCTCTACCAGCTACTGGCCAGGCTGGAGGTGAGGGAAGGATGCAGTCCCAGGAAGACACAAAGGTCACATGCGTCAGGAATGTGGCTATAAGGCTGCCCGGGGCAGGGGTTACCCTTGCTTTGTCCACCACCAACGCCTTGCCATCCCCCGGTGCCTGCACAAAGAAAGTGTGCACATTTGCCGTATGAGAAAAAGGCAGGGCCCATACGAGGGGCACAAGGAGCCAGGACATATCTTCAACTGTTTAAGACAAGTAGGCTGACCTCTCCATGACCTCAGGGAGGAAGACAGGGAAAAAGGATATGGCCACAGCCACTTGAGAAAGGCCTCTGAGGTTTCTCTTGGTGTGCAATCCCTGCAGAGCTTTATATGTGGATCTAGAAGTCACTATCTGTGGCCACATTCTCAGGGTGTGGCTCTGAGTCCCACTCACCACTGGGGACAGGTGGCAGGGATGGGAATGAAGTCAAAGACCGTCTCTTCGCAGTGTCTCACTCCCTGATGCTTTAACTTATTACATGACCTGAGGCAATTTCTACATCTGTAGAACAAGGAGCTTGAATGACCCCATACCCGATGGCTTTGCTGGCTCCAGAGTCCTTGCACCCCATGTGCTTCATCAAGTTATAACAGAGTCCCATCCCCTGCCCGAGTCCAGAGTCCTACCCCGACACCCATGGCCTCCAAGGATTGAGCACTAACCTCCCTTTTCTGGATTTGAATCTGCAGCTGCTGTCAGAAACCTGATGTGTCAGCACTGAGCCATGCCGGCCTTTCCCAAGTGGGCACCACAACATGTCCCCATCTCAGTGCTTTCACCAATGCTGTTTCTGTGCCTGAAATAGCTTTTCTAATCACCCAAAACCCAACCTTAAATTTTGGGCTCGGATGCCACCTCACACTTGAAGCCTTTCCTGGTTCCTTGGTTCCACACAGACTTATAGGAAGATACTCGCTAGTGCTTTGACTGCCTCCCCCACAGTTCATGAGAACCTGGAGGCAGAAATGAGACATTCACAAAAACAAAATCACTGCCAAGTGATGAGGGTAGAGCCATTCCAAACCTGGCTTCCTGGCCCCACATCCCCCAAGCTGGCACAGAGAGCCTGCCCTGGGCTGGACGCTCCCTGGGGATCAGAAACAGCAGGCACAGTCCTAGGGGCAGACTCACTCCAGGCCCATTTCCAAGAGGTAATGACAAACATGGCTACTGTACCTTGACCATGTCCAGAGGGTAGCCGACAATGACACTGGCTGCACCTGCAGATTGAAGAAGAATATTTGGTCACTCAGCCCCTGGACTCCTAGCTTGCACTTGCTGGCACTTGGGACAGGACAGAGGGCTCAGGCTTATATTCATCTTTTTAGTCAATGCCCAGTTGCCAAAGAGGACCCTCAATGTGTGAGGCACAGGCTTAGGCACTGAGGAAGGCAAGAGAAAATGAAGTAAACTAGGAATCTGCCTCAAGAAACAAAGCACCCCAATAAAGGGTGATAAAGATGCTGGGACAAGTGGGTACCCACATGCAACAGAATGAAGTTAGACCCCCTACCTCACATCACATACAAAAATTAACTCAAAATAGACCAGACCTAAAAGGAAACACTAAAACTATAAAAATCATATACAAAAATAGGGAAAAATCTTCATGACCTTAAATTTGCAATAGATTCTTAGATACCAAAAACACAAGTAACAAATGAAAAGATAAATTGAATGTCATAAAAAAATTAAAACTTTGTGCATCAAATTATACTATCAAGAAAGTGAAGACAACCTACAGAATGAGGGGAAATATTTGCAAATCATATATTTGGTAAGAGTCTAGTATCCAGAATATACAAAGAACTCCTACACTTAAATTTTTTTTTAAATATGGGCAAAGGACTTGAATAGACATTTCTCCAAAGAAGATATACAAATGGCCAGGAAGTATATGAAAATGTGCTCAACATCATTAGTCACCAGAGAAATGCAAGTCAAAATCAGGAGATTCCCAATCACACCCACTAGGATGGCTATAATTTAAACAAAACAAAGCAAAAAAGGACAATAACAAGTGTTGTGGAAGATATGGAGAAATTAGAGCCCCCATACATTGCTGGTGGGAATGTAAAATGGTATAGCCATGGTGAAAAACAGTCTAGCAGTTCTTCAAAAAGTTAAATGTAGAATTATCATCTGACTCAGCAATTCTATTCCCAGGTATATATCCAAAAGAAAGGAAAACAAGCACTCACACAAGTACATGTACATGCATATTCAGAGCAGCACATTCCACAATGGTCAAAAGGTGGAAACAGCCCAGATGTCCATCACTGGGTGAATGGATAAATAAAATGTGGTGTATCCATACAATGGAATATTATTAGACATAAATAGGAATGAAGTACTAATACAGGCTACAGAGTGGATGAATGCTGAAAACATTATGTAAATGAAAGTCCAGACAAAAAAGGTCACACACTGTATGATCCATTTATGTGAATTATCCAGAATAGAGATAGATCCATAGAGACAGAGAGCAGATTAGCAGTTGCCAGGGCTTGGGGGAGGGGAAATGGGAGTGACTGCTTAAAGTCATGTCCAGGGACTTCTTTGGACATGAGGAAATGTTTTGGAACTAGACAGAGGTGCTGGTTGCACAATACTGTGAATGTACTAAATGCCACTAATTGTATACTATAAATGGTTAATTTTGTTACGTGAATTTCACCTCAAAAAAGGGAAGAAGGTGTAAAGCAAAAACCCAGAAGCTTTTCAGTTACCTGCAGGTTACATCCTACCCCTCATGTTTAGCATGTGTAGGTGGGAATAATATTAGCACTTACCTCATGGTTCCATTGTAAGAATGAAATGAGGTAATGAATGTAAAGAACCATCAGAGGCTAGGACTTATAGGACGTTCAAAAAGAGATGCTATTGCTATTGATTTCTATTTGTTTAAAAAGTGGGGGGCCTCTTCCAAAAGGCGATGGATAATCTGGATCTTTGCACAGAAAAATGCCCATCCTCACACACTCACAAGGCCTGAACCATTTTGGCAGGAAGCAAGATCACCCTGAGTTCACGTGGATTAAGAAACCCTTGTTGCAGAAGTCAGTGACTGTGAGATTGAAACAGGAGTCCTTCTTCTGAGACAAATTCCTCATCATACTGATGAGAGAAGGTCTCTGCTAGCAGGTGGGGGGGCACTAAAATATTAGATATTTACAGGGGTCGAGAACCCAGCTAATCCTGGATCAAACATCTCCTTGGTCTAGAACCTACACACCCCTCTCAGCCCCTCTTTCCCACAGAAATGGACAGAGGAAGCAAGGTGATGGGCAGTGGGCAGCAGGAGCATTCACTTCATAGGAACCCCTCCCAGCAGGGGAAGGAAGGAGTCTGGTCCTCAGGCTCCAGCTGCTGGCCCCCTAGTCAGTGCCTCCTTCACTACAGGCATCCCTCAGCCCAGGGCAGCACCCCAGATCCAGCCTTGGACCAGTGTCTCACTCATTGCTCACCCATGTAAAAGCAAGGATGCGAGGTAAGACATCAGACTATCAGGTCAGTGGTTTCCAGACCTTAAAACTTCGCAAACCAGTAAAATTTCAAACACAATGTGAATTTTGTTTAAAATGGTGAAATTTTATCAGGTAAGGTCATCCAGAAAGAAAACAGCTATAGATGAGTACAGGGGTCAAAATGGCCATGGTACCAGACTGCCCAGGTTGGAATCCCAGTGCTCATGCTAGATACATGGTCTTGGGCAAGTCATTGAATTTCTCTACGTATCCATTTCCTTACCTGTAAAATGGGAATGTAATAAAAGTAGCTCTCTCACTGGGGCTATGAAGAAATATACATAAACAGACACAAGATACCACATATTTTATAAATACATTTATATAAAATGTCCAGAAAAGGCTAATTTATAGAAAGTAGATTAGTGGTTGCCCAGAGTGAGAAGGAAGGTATGGGGTTTAACTGTAAATGGGCATGAGAGAACTTACTGGGGTGTGAAAATGTTCCAAAATTAATTTATGGTAGTGGTTGCACCACTTGCTAAAGTTACTAAAAATCGTTGAATTGTACACTCGAAATGGGTGAATTTTATTATATGTAAAATAACCTTAAGAAAGTTGTTTTAAAAATACACTTAGAACACTTAAACAGCATGTGATACCCACTAAGTATTGACTGTTACTACGTTCGTCATCATTTAATAGAAAAAAAATGGTTAACATCAACAAAGCAAAAACAATTACGGAATAAGGGACAATCCACTACTTGCTGTGTGAATTGGGGAGTGTCTCTGTGTTGTCAGAGAATTTGAGCTCCTCTGACAGCCTTACCTTCCAGGCCATTTCTAAAACCAAGCCACTGGCAGTCCTACTGACCTTGGTCTGGCTACTTAAGGAAATAGCTGAGGGAAGGCTCTCCCTTGGAATGGCTGAGGGGTTGTCCAAAGACAGCCTAGGTATGCCCAGTGGGCCTCTAGGCACTGGGAAAATTAGGAGACACAGGTCTCAACCCAACTGGAGAGTCTGCGCTGACAAAACCGCCCACTATGAAAGGAACCACCTCTGCTCAGAATGGGTGAGAAGCAGGTACCTGTGGGTGGACAGAACTGGACTCCTGCCAGGGGCGCCCCAGAAGGGGAGGAATCTGGGATGCTATCTAGCTTGTTGCTCTTTTGTTTTTGTTTTCCTTTTCTTATGAATTTCCTGGTCTCCTCCATACCTAGAACCTTAGGTGGGGCACAAACATGCCATAGTCTCTACTTCTGCACCTAAGTATTTTATTTGGTCTTTGGGGAGGGGCTGTGTCTGCAGACATCCTGATGGTCCTCTTAAATGGGGCGAAAAGAAAGATATTTCACAATAAGTAAAGTCCCTCAAACCCTCCCCCCACAACTCCACCAACAGCTGCCAGAAGAGCAGAGATAGACCTATTGGGAAAAGAGGAATGGAGAAGCAAGGAAATGGATGAAAGTCCTGACTATGCAAACTCATCCCGGGGCCGGCAGAGAGAGCTCCTGAAGCACAGTGCCGCGAGAAGGGACCTGACGGGGGCTGAAGACTGCAAGGGTTCTTCTATTTGCTCCTTCAGCCAGGGCGCCCCCTAGGACCAGCCTGATCACGAAGTCGGCCTCCCCATCCTGCTCCCGGGGCCAGAGGACAAGAGCCACCCTCACCATCAAGTTCCTGCGAGCCACGTCCCCAAATTCAGGTGCGCACCCGGTTAACGAAAGTTGTGTAAGCGCCGGGACACTTCATTGGCTGTCCGCTTGGACATGTGGCTTAATCATTACCGGATCGAGCGCTGCAGAATCTAACTTGGAGGCAAACTGGAAGCTCCCGTGAACCTCTGTGAGGCTCGAAGAGTTTACTCAGGTGGCAGCCGGAGAACACAAGACCCTCAGGCGCTTCGACCTCTACCCGCAGCAGGAGGCGCGCACGGCGCGGGCGGGAAGCCCCGGCGCAGAGCAGCCTGCCGGGAGCCCGGGGTGCAAACTCTGCCCGTGCAGCACCTGGCCCGCCTCTCTCTCCGCCTCTCAGGCCCGTGGGTCTCCCAAAAGCACTCACACCTCTCAGAGGGGTTCCTCCCATCCATGGTGGCCTCACCTCCGATCCAGCCCGCTGCAAAGTCTTCCAGCTGGAAGCTGCCCATGGCCGGGGCCACGGCGCCACGCCCGCCCGGAGTCGGGTTAGTGCCCATTCAGTGTGTGCGGGGCATGGCCCGCGGGAGGGGCGCGCTGGGAGGGCAGCGGAGAGTCGGAGCGCACCACGGTCCGACGCCAAACCGGGTCTCCAGTCCCCCGTGCCGCACGGGCGGCGGCGCTCACCTCTCCCCCGGCCCGCGGGCAGCTGACAGCACGCCCCCAGCGGACCTTAAAGGCGCAGCACGCAGGCGGGGCGATGGTGCGCCCCGCGCCACCGCACTCCCCAGACCCGGAGGCGCCAAGGCCAGGAGAGGATTCCCTGGACCCTCCCCTCTCACGGCGACCTCTCTCTTGGCAACTCTCTCTCTCTACGGCTCCACAGAGCGTAGGTGCTCGCTCGGGCCTATAATTATTCACATTGCGTCCGACACTGGAAATGATTGCAGGGACATTTTTGCAAAGTTCATTCATTCATTACAAGAGGGAGGAAAGGATGCTTTATCCAAGGTCGGGAAGTAGATTATTTACTAGTGAAAACACATCCTCTTTTAAGCTAAAACAATGCTGAAATAATTTCTAAACTAATGTCTAACTATCAACTAAACCAGAAGTTCTTCATTCTCTGAGGAACTGGTTGAAAGCCATGGAAAGTTAAGCTACAAAGTATACAGGACATACAACTTTCCATGCCAGTTTTAGAGGTTAGGGACACTTCCCTGGCTGCTCCCCACCCCTCCCCGTGGCACCCAGGTTTCAGAACCCACCTATTCACAACTGAAATAAAATGTGGAAAGCACCCAACCCAGGGGTAGACTCCAAGTCAGCTCTAAATAAATATTAGTTATTAATAACATCCAAGATTTCCTAAAACATTGAAATCATGCCCCACTCGCTGTTCTGGGCTTACTCCTCACAGCAGTCCTGTGAGGTGGATGTTATCATGACCCTCATTCCTAGGTGAGGAAAATGCCTGTATGTGTGCGTGTCATTCAAGATGTGAATCTTTTAGAAAACTGGCCCAAATTAGGAGATGAAAGTCATCACACTTGAGTTGTAGGCTCATCTGGATAAGGACAGATTTCAGCTTATTCCCAAAGACTTGACTGTCACAGTAGAGAGTCCAGGGGAGACCACACCCAAAGTTCAGAGTCCAAGGTCCTGACGCAGCCCCTGCTGAAGGCACACCCGTCAGGTGGGAATTTCCAGAGCCCTAAAAACTCTCAGCCTGGCCCAAGCCAGGCCTTCGGGAGGGGTGAGGCTAGGTTGGAAATTTCCTCTGAGAGCTGCCTGGGCAGAAGGTCCCCGTGGCCAGATAGCACACTGTGCCTCTAGTATTGCCTGCCTTGCAGCTCCTAGAATCCACAAACATTTTCCCTCCCCCAGTACTCTCTTCCCAGGCCCCTACACCCTGCAGACAAGCAGGCCCCAAACCCTGTTCTGCCACCTTGGCTGAAACACTCCTTACTGCCCCCAAACACACACACACCCCTACCTCTCTACCTGCATGCTCCAGACAAGCAAATGGACGTCAGAGCTACCTTGCCCTGAGGATATCTTCAAGTTCATGCTGAGGGCTTCACACACAGTCCCACTTCCTCTTCACAGCAGCTGTGAGCACACACCACTGATGGTCAGCTTTACGTGTCAACTCGGCCAGGAGACAGTCCCTGGTGATTCAATCAAATACTAATCTAGGTGTTGTTGTGAAGGTGTTTTGTAGTTGTGATTAACACCTGAAACCAAGTGACATTAAGTAAGGGAGCTTGTCCTGGATAATGGGGTGGATTCACCCAATCAGTTGAAAGGCCTTAAGAACAAAACAGAGATTACTGTGAGGAAGAGGAAACTCCCCCTATGGAAACACACACCTGCCAGTGTCCAGCCTGCCAGCCTGCCCTCCAGATTTCAGCCTTGCTCAGCCAGACCCCACAGTTATGTTACATACGTATGTATCTGTGTACCTTAGAGATATTGCAAATTTGGTTCCAGACCACTGCAACAAAGCGAGTTCTGATATTTTGACTGGTAGAGGGTCTTGCCTTCAGTTTGTAAAAAATACACCTGTAAAGAGCAATAAAGCAAAGTGCAATAAAACGAGGTCTACCTGTATCTACTACTAGTTGTTTCTCTAAGAGAAACCTCACTGTGTTCACCTGTAAAATAGAGATGAGGAGACCAAGTTTCCATGAGATTAAATGAGACCCTGTCAGTCAGGAAGTGTCAGCCCCCTGGCTGTGAGGTGGTGGAGGAATTCTAGGGACAACCTGGAGTTTGCTCTTATTCCCTCTGATCTCCCCCCACTACACTTTCCTGTCTAGATCCACCTCTTGAAATGCAATTGGTGGGGTGCACACACCGTCCTGGGCCTGTGCCGATGCTGCTGACCCCAGTCAGCTGTGCACTCTCTCTTCTCTGTCCCAACCTAGGGCAGTGATGCTTATTGCCAGCCCAGCTAGGTCCCACTCAGCACCTGGAGCCCACAGGGTCGTGTCTAACTTTTAGAGGCAGCTCTCCAGGGACCCAGCTCCCTCCAGGCCCAGGCTCGGCCACACTATCCACCCTGGGACAGCCCAGAAGAGGGACAGTCCTCTCTCCCTTAAAGCCCCTTTCTGTAGGTGTGCCCTGCACCCAGTCTAGCTGGCAATCCACACTCACAGGGAAAATGGCCTGGCAATGGAGTGGTGCTCGGGCTCCAGTGGAAGCTCCCTGTCCTCCTTCTGAGAAGCAAGATGATTTGTTGCCCTTCGGTGTCTTGCTAGTTTCCAGCAGAGACACACCATGGCACTCAGGATTGCAGAGAATGATGAGGGGTGTGGCCTGGAGGAAGGAGCCTCTGCTAGGCCCGCTCTTCTCCCACTGGCACATCCATGTCACATCGTCTAGGCCATCACACAGCAGCGGCCAGCCAGGCCTCCTTCTTCCAAAGTGAGATGGAGTCTGACTACTGATGCTTGATCCTAAAAGGGCCAAGAGGCCTGCCAAGGAGTTGTGGGGTCCCTGGGCTATGGCCAGCCATGCTCAGGAAAGGTGCTGGGACACTCATGGAAGGTCTCCAAAGGGTGGCTCTTTTGTGAGTTAACCACTGGAGCAAGTCTGTAGGTAAGAAGCCTGCTAATTCCCCAAAGCCTCTTCTTTAGGAGTACTACCTAATGGGTACCAGGCAGATTGTCATTCCCTCAGTCACATGTCAGCATGGTACCAATCAGAAAGGTTCTGAGTTGGCAAGCAAGGTCCTGAGTTGGCAGTGGCCCTGGCAGCCCCTGGACGGCCTCCTGAGCCCAGAAAGCTACTGCTTGTATTGCTAATGAGTTGGAGTTGAGCGAGAGTGGGCTCTTTTCCAAAAGGAACCACTGGGCTCTATCTCCAAATGTGTGCCATGAATCTGCCCATGAGACACACCGCCAGAGGGAGGTTTGCTGCTTCCTCCTCTTGCCTTTCCCAAGGCCAACTTCTACCTCCTTCAGGCTTAAGCTGAAACATCCTTTGCAGAAAGGCCTCTCCAGACCCCTCAATCGAGGTCAGGACCTCACTGCCCCTCTGGAGGCATCCCTGCTTCTCCTGCCAGCTCTCGCCGTGTGGGTCCTTGTGCAATGCCCAGGGATTCTGGTAGGGTAGGCCCTGTCTGATTTGCCCATGGCCTTGGCGGCATTCTCAGCCTCTGCCGCAGAGAAAGTGAATGGTAATTACTGATGATCAAGTGCAAATGAATGAATGAAGTGGGAAAACATACACGAGCCGCCTTCTCTGGACATTTTATACCTGCTGCATCACAGCTGGGCTGGCCTTAGGTAATGGGAGCCCTGAAGGCCCTTCCCCCAGTCTCATGGGAAAAAAGGGGCATATGGTGATTTTCAAGCTTCTCGTTTAGGGCAGGATTCCTTCCTTTATTGACAATTCTTTGAGAAAGGCAATTCAGAGAATGTTCAGATTGTAGTATTTCCAGCACCTGCTCAATTTGAAACAAACAGAGACGGATGGTGTTGAAGTGGGGGCAAAGCAGCTGCTGGGAGACTGGGCTGCTTAGCCTCTGCTTCCAGTGCTGCTGACTCACCTTGGACAGGTCCACACTTCAATTTCCTTGTCTTTTGGAGGGTGGAAATGGGTGTCTCTTAGGCAGTCCAAAATTCGGAGCCATGGAGACACCAGCTGTGCGTGTCTTGTCAAGGTATGCCAGCAGAGGGCGCTGCTGTATAGCACTTGGGGCTCTCAGGAGGGAAAGACCAGCTTGGCTGCCCCAACGGGAGTTCTTTCTGGCTCTTTTCCCAGCACTGGGCTGGCAGAATGAGATCAGTATATACTTGGGCAGTGAAAGAGGTGCTGACCCAGAAGCTTAGGAGGAGCCTGAAGGTGCCTGAGTGGACCTCTGAGGAGCTTGACAAGGACCCATCTGAGGCTTCTTGGGAGCTATATATTTAGAGGGAGAGCACCCCAGCAAAGAAAGGTGATACCCCCAATATCTTCACCTGCCTTGATTCACCAATGCCTCTTTTCCACCTCAGGTACCAAGTTGGTCCAGAGCTACATGCTCTACCTACGTCATCTCATTGAATTGGGAGGCAAGTCCCCATTTTACAGATGAGAAGAATGAAGCTCAGGGAGGTTAAGTGGTTTCTCCAAAGCTACACAGTAAGGGGAGGATTACAGATTCACACCAGGACCCAGCTCTTAACCAAGGCGCTGCCTCCTGGCCAAGACTCATAAAGTAGAAGTGACTTCCTCAAAAGCCCTTGCCCCCTGCCCAGTCCTTCTTCATAAATGTCCTCACTTCATGGCCTCAGTTTCTCCATCAGTGAGATGGCATTAACATTTGCCGACTACATTTGTATTCTTAGGGCTCCTGGAGCAGATGCCACAGTGCTTGGAGGGGCGGGAGGGGATGCCTCTGTCCTCTCCTCCCTGACACGCTCCTGCAGATCAGGCTGGCTCTGTGCATGTCTGAGAACAAGGCTAGCCTGGCCCTCCTCAGCCTTTTCCTCTCAGCTGATAGGCATAAGTGGGCCGGTGCTTAGGACAAGTGGCAGCTGTATGGGTCAGGGGACCAGGAAACCTGGCTGGGGAGATCTGGAATTGAGCGGCTTCTGTAGGAGAAGGGTGTAGGGTGAGGGGTGGAGGGAGCGATTGCAGCTCTTGAGGTCACTTCTAGAAGCCCCTGCTAAGCACCTCCTGTGAGCTAAACGTCCCGGGACGCAGAGAGCTTGCAATGCTGATAGTGAGAGGGGAGTTTGTGCTGAGGATTGTCCGCCCCTCACTCTGCACACGGCAGGCGTCCATCATGTGTACATTAGACATCAGCTGCCGGGCTCTGGGGACAGACCAGGAAACCTCGCGCCTTCCCAACCTGAAAAGAACAGAGGCCAGAAAGGACAATAGAGACAGAGTCTGGTCTTAAAAAGACAAGCTGAATTTTGACCTGTGGGAGTAGCAGAGGGCACAGTAGGTGGAGGGAGCAGCCTGTGTGACGCCAGGTGTGAGAAAGCAAGGGAGACCAAGGAGCTTCACTTGAAAGCCTGCTGCTGTGGGAGCGGATGCTGAAGTTGTGGGGCCTGACAGCAGAGGACCTCGGCCTGCAAGGGGAGGGCTGTGACGTGACTCTGCGGCAGTGGTGTCTGCTTCTCATGGGTGGTTCTCAGTCCTCCTGCTGATCTGTGAATGGATAGGGGCCCATCTCAGGGCCAACTACATATCACCTGGACACACCTTCCTAGACCACACTGAGGTGGACTTGGGCTTCTTACAAACCAGCCTTTTCTCTGTAGGGACCTCAGGGGAAGCTGAGGCCAGCACTGGTCCAGCCTGTCAGAAGGGCCATGGTCTCCCTCCCACACATGCCTGAGGACACGCAGGCTACCCTCACCCAGGTATGCCCACACTTAGTGGTCTCTGAATGCCCTCTGGGTCAGAGTTGGGGACAGGACTGAGACTTGGGCGAGCATCAGTTACTGAAACTATCAGTACATTCTGTTCCAAGGGACAGACCAGGTCTTCTCATTTGCTGTGAGTCTTTGGATACACTGTTCCTTCCAGGCCTCAGTTTCTCCACCCATTAGAAGGCCAGACTTAAGGGCCCACACCTTGAGGAAAGAGGTCGTGACGAACCCTCAGCTCTGATCCCCCAAACCCCACTGCTCTCTGCTCCAGGGCCAGTGTGAACATGGCAAAGAGCAAACCTCCTGTTTTTGAGAAGAAATTTTAAGGGGCTTCGAAGACAACTCACTTTTGATACAAGTACAGAGAAAAAAAATTAAAGATCAAAATCCTCAAACCATATGAATTAGTTTTTCTCCAAAATAGAAATTTCCTAAGTGATGAAAGCTGTGCCCAGGGAGAAGGCTTGAGAGAACCAGCATTAAATGAGGGACAGTTCTACTTGGGGTGTGTGGGGGGGCAGAGGGAAGTTGCCCACTGCCCCAAGCCTCGCATGGTTTGCTGCCGCTGGGGTTCCTGGCAAAGCAGCTGGGCTCCGGCTCTGCTCCTGCTGTCACCTCATCCAGCCGCGTCTCTGCAGCGGCACAGCCTGAGGCACCCCTCCTTCTCCCTCTGGCATGCCAGCCTTGCCCTTCCATCCAGGCTCTCCAGTGACAAAGGCGGCCTCGCTGTCCTCCCATCCTCCTTCCTCTACTCCTTCCCCAACCTTAGGCTCCATGTAAGGAGAATGTGCTCCCTAATTGGTGTCTCATCCATTCATCCAACAGGTAACACTCGAGTACCCACGACAGACTAGGCATCGTGCTGGGTACTGGGCACAGCCCTCTCAGGTATAGTGTTATGCTGCCTCCCCCGACATCCTGACCCCAAGTCCAGGGCCTGTCTTGGTGAGCAAGCTCGCTCGCTCTCTCTGTGAATCACCAGAATTTGGCAAAATATCTAACCTTGGAGCATTATGTTAGCCAGTCTTCAAGACGGCCCCCAATGCTTCCCACCATTCATGCCCTTGTGAGGTCTCCTTACACACTGAATTGTAGCTAGTCTGTGTGACCAACAGAGTATGGCAGAGGTAACGGTGACTTCTGAGGGCAGTGAGGGCCCAAGATGCAAGCTCCCACACCTAGCCCAGACCCGGCCCTGTGGGACATGCGGGACCAGGCCAAACCTGCCTCCCCTCCAAGAGCATAGCCAAGGAGTCTTCCAGCAAGGACATCAATGTCTCTTCCGTCACACCTCCAACCCCAAGTCGGCTGGGAAGTCATAGGAGTGCCTTGAAAAAATATTAAAAAGTGGTTTTTTTAGAAGAAATTCTTCAATGTGACAAGTATGACTGACTGATCTCTCTCAACTTCCCCATCCTCAGAGTGGGGAGCAGGTGGTGGCTGAAGGGACAGAAATCCAGCTATCAGGGGTATGCAGGTCAGAGGAAGGGGACATGGAACCGGCACCATGGGACAGAGTGACTGTGAACGTGAGACACACGCATATGACTGGGCACGAAAGGACTGTTTCAAGCAGGAGCCAGCATTCACATGCCCGATCTAAGGAGGGGATGAGCACACACTGTCACCATCCCACGTGCTTCTGCCTCAGGGCCATCTGCCATGGCGTGGGGCGAGCCTGGAGTCGGGGATCGGGCTGAGGCAACAGAAAACAGCCACAGAATCCAAGAAGGCAGGGCCTCAGCAGAAGTGTGCTGCATCACCGTTCACACAGCAAGGAGCCAGGGGAGGCAGGCAGAGGGGCAATGAGGAAAAGAGAGGTGGGGTGGGTCCAGGGGAGCTGGGCGGGGGCAGCTGGCTCTCCTTGCTGTGTGAAGAGTCACTGAGAAGGGTGTGTGGGAAGTGTTCAAACACTCGTACCGAGATCAGACAAACCTGGGTGTGAATCCCAGCTCCAGTGTGTGTGAGCTGTGTGAGCTCAGGCACACCTCTTAACCTCTCTGAGCCTATTTCTTCATCTATGTAAAATGGAAATGACATGAGAGTCTACCCCTTAGGATTATGAAGATGGTCTCTATAAGATGCATAGTACATAGTAAATGCTCAATAAAAGGAAGATGCAAGCATTACTCCAAAGCATCAAATTAATGTACCAACTCCAACCCTTGTAGTGATTTATTTACAAAACCCATGTCTGGTCTCTGCATCCCTTAGTGGTTCAGTGGAACTTGCTCCCTCATGCTGGGCTTGGAAGGGCAACAGCAGGACCAGCCAGAAGGTATCAGTAAGGGCCAGGCGGAATCCCCTTGTGGAGACGTCCTGGGGGCTGCTGCTCTCCCCATTTCACTGGGCTGGTTTTCTAGCTGGGAGAGCAAGGCAGGAGCAGCCCAGGGTGGTGTGGTCACTTCCTGGGGTGGGGAAATGGGAGTGGCTAAACACAGGCACCCGCTGAGCTGCCCTCCTCTATTCCTTGATGAAAAAGGCAAACCCCAGGTCTGCTGAGCCAGACACCAGCAGGGTGCAGGGTCTTCTTGCCCGTCCAGCTCAGTGGACAGAGAGGGGATGGGAGAGCCTTGCCAGGGGTTGGGCTCCTCCTGCAGCTCTGCAGGTCCTGGGCACTGAGGCCTAAGGGCTGTGGTCCCAGGGCAAACTTAGCTCTGGGAACCTTACCCCCAGCCACCTTCACCCCGATGGCCAGCGGGTGCTCCCTTCACGGCGTGGCTGCACCAGGCCTGGACAGCTCCCCTGTGGGCTTCTGGCCCCCGGAACTGGAGGCAGATAGGCCCAGGGCTAGAGTGGAGCTCCTCCTCAGGGGTTCTGTAGTAAGGCACGAAGCCTGAGGCACATAGGGTGTGGCCACTAAGGGCAGCATCACTGGAGAGAGGGGCATCCAGGCGGCTGTCATGGGAGTGCCCTGCTGAGGCCAGCGGGGTGGGGCGGCAGGTCGGTGAGGACCCAGAGACGAGGTCCGGGTCTGCTGAGGCAGCCTGGGTCAGAAGGAGACGGTGGTCAGCCAGGCTCCCAGGTTCAGCCCACACACCCAGGACTGGCCTGTGCCTGTACCACCACAGTGGCGGCCGGGGAAGAAGGCAGGGCCTGTGCTTGTTCTCTACACTAGGAAATACCCCACGGCAACGTCACTCACCCCAGGGCTCCCAGCCGGGAGGGGTGTGTCCAGCACTAGAGCCCACTGTCCCACCTTCTCCATCTCTGCAGTCAGGGGCAAGGTGCCCAGCTGCGCAGAGCTGACGGTGGCTATTAGTAACACCACAGGGCACAGGCTTTGGGTCAGATCTCAGGTTTGCTCTTGTGGGCGATGTGTCCTTGGCCAAGTCACTCAGCTTCTCGGAGACTCATTTCTCACCCATAAAATGGGAATGATGATCAAACTATCTCATAGGACAATTATTAGGATAAATAGGATGACGCATGTGAAGGGTCTGTCTGGGTGCCTAGCCAACCGTAAGGGCTGAACGAATGCTCCTGTAGGGGACACCAGGCTAAGCCTGGTGTCGTAACCCCATTGTGCGTAATTCACACAGAGGCTGTAAGAGTAGCTATTACTGTTCTCTCTCATGTGGAACCTGAGGCTCATGGGGCTTACACACATTCCCCAGGCCACTCTCCTAGCAAGTAGCCCAGCTGGCATTGAGTGAGGTCCTCTGCCTCCAGCCTCTGTGCTCTTAGCAAGGACACACTGCTACTCCAGGAGCCCCAGCAGACCCCCATGGGGGTGGGGGGCTGGTCTGGCCTACTGGGGTCTGGGTTCCAAGGACAGAGGTCTGAAGGAGGCAGTGGGGCCCAGGGCTGCTCCCCGCACCCTTCCAGGGCCTCTGGGTGTGGCCGTCCCCACTCACAGAGCTCCTGCTGCTGACCGTTCTCCTGCAGAAGTAGCCACCCTGTACCTCCGTCCTGGTGGGTGGGTCTTGGGAGCCCCCACACAAAAGGCTGGGAAAACTCTCCTCCTCGGAGTGGTAGTAAGGGAAGAACCCACTGGGGGCTTCTAAGTCCTCCTGGAATGGCACCCCTCTGATGCCCCAGTCTCCTCTTTGGTCCCTGCAAACCTCCGGCTGCAGGGCCAACTCCTCTTCAGACAGGAGATGCTCATAGGTGCGGAAGAAGGGCAGGTACTGAAGGCCCGCCAGGGATTCGTGGGAGAGGTCGAGGTTGCTGAGGGGCTCGCTGCTGCTTGAACTGGTGGCCTGTAGTTGCTGGGACAGAGGCCCGGGTTCCTCCCCCTCCAGGCAGCTCTCAGAGGCTAAGACTCCAGGCGCATCCCCATAGTTCTTCTGGGCCGTCTGGGAGGAGACGGGTGTTCCATCTGCTACTGCATCCCAACTTCTCTGGCCACTCCAGATCCCCCCCCACTCCAATTCCTGCTTACATCAGAAGCCAGAGGGGTCTTTCAGAAGCACAAACCGGAGCATGGCTCTCCTCTGTGAAAACCCAGAATGGCTCCCAGCCATGGTCTGGTTACCCATGAGCCCCGCGGGACCTGGCCCTGCCAGCACCTGCAGCCTCGTCCTACATCCTTCTCTCCCTGCTCGCTGCAGTCTGTACACACTAGCTCTCTTACCATTCCTCAGTCACACCGAGCTGGTCCTGCTTTACAGCCTGTGCCCAGCTCTGTTCACTTTGGGACTCCGGGTCACTTTGCCCTTCACTTCTCCCACATTGGAATGTCCTTGGCTTGTGGTCCTCACATTCTGTGCATGTGGTGGTCTTATCTGTGCGGTGCTCCTGGCTCATTGTAGGCACTCATTTGACACTTTGCCAACAAATGATTGGTCTAATCTGCTGACTCTCAGCCCATCTCCTTTCCCTTCACTTTGTTCAGCCTGGCCTCACAGACTTTGCTCTGTCCCTCAATTTGCCAAGCAGACTCCTGTCACAGGGCCTTTGCACATGCTAATGTTCCTGCCTGGAATCTCTTCCCTCCCCTTTTTCCTTGATGACAGTGTCTTCAGCTCTTGGCTCAAGGTTACTTCCTTCGCTTCCCAGGTTTAGCTGCATCACTCTGTTATTAACTCTCACTGCCCTGATGTAGCTTAACAAAAGAGCACCCATTCTGCACCATGGAGCATTTATCTGCATGAGTCTTTGATTAATGTCTCTTATCCCACTAGATATAAATTCCATGAAGGCCAGGCCCACCTGTCTTCTGTATTTTCTGGGCCTAGAATAGCTCCAACATACAATAGATACCAAATATTAGAAGAAAGAAAAAATGCTGGGAGGGGAGGAAGGAGGAAGACAGAAACAGAATATTAAAGTGGGCTTGGCCAGGAACAAAGTCCTTGCCAGACTCAACGTTGATAGGAGAGAGAAGCCATGTCTTGGGAGAAGGATGGGGGATGAAAAATGAGGAATGTCTTCCTAGGCCCAGAGGGGACACAGAGGCCCAGAGCACCTATTAGGGAAAAGCCAGCCCGTTCTCTACCTTTGCCTTAAGGGGCCAGACCCAGAGCCCCTGGGGTGCATGGAAGACTCGGCATTCCATAGGAAGGACCTGTTGCGTTCTGGCCCCTGGCTTCTTGGTCACTGCTGGGGCCTCTGGACCTTAAGTCCCCCTTGCCCACCACACATCCTGTATGGTCCCCTGCTTGTCCTAACTCCTTGAATGCAGCTGGGTCACTGCAGTCCCATTCATATGTCCTAACCTGCATTAAGTGACTGCTGTCCCAGGACAGTAAGCTCCTGGAGAGCAGACACCAGGTCCCGGGGCCAAGCTTGGGGCCAGCTGTGTGGCGTTGCCACCTTCCCTGGACATTCTACAGGTGCTCTGTGGTCTTCTCCCAGGTAATCCATAGGAGGCCCAAGAGGACACACTTACCTTTCCAACTTTGCTGTGCCAAGGAGACAGGACGGGTTAGTGGCAGTACTAGGGTTTGAGCCCATCTGCCCTGCTCCAAAGCCTGTGCTCCTTTCTCTGTGATTTATGTGGTATTGTGGGTTGAATTGTGTCTTCCATGAGATGTGCTGAAGTCCTGACCCTTGGGACCTGTGCATGGGACCTTATTTTGAAACAAGGTCTTTGTAGACGTCATCGAGTTAAAGTGAGGTCACACTAGATTAGGTTGGGCCTTAACTCCAGTGACTGCTTGTGCTTATAAGACCAGGGGAATCTGGACACAGACACGGGGAGGATGTCATGTGACAATGGAGGCAGACATTGGAGTGATGCTGCCACAAGTGATGCTGCCTCTGAGCCCCCGAGAAGGAACGCTACCCACACCTTGATTTTGGACTTCTGGCCCTCAGAACTTTCAGAGAATAAATTTGTGTTGTGTTAAGCCACCCATTTGTGGTGATTTGTTACAGCACCCCAGGAAACGAACTCATACTGGTTGGTTGAATGGCTGGTTGGTGGGTGAAGAGATTCGGCACAAGGATGAAGAATGGTAGGTCTATCAACCCCGTCCCCTCCATGTGCTGGGTACACCTAGGCCTTACCCTTCCAGCCATCCAGTGGTGCTGGCCCGGGGCAGATCTCCCTGGGGTGGGCCAGTGGCTCTCTTACACCTCAGTCTTTCCCACCTGGGCCTTGGCTCCACTTCACCGGTGAGTCCTAGACTGAAAGAGGCCAGATGTGCCCCCACCACCTCCTCAGAGGGGCTCAGCAAAATGGCACGTGCACAGTGCCACTTACGCTATCCCTCAGACAGCACCTGCAGCATTTGCTCTGGAGTCAGCAGAAGCCCCAAGCTGACACAATCAAGCCTAATCTTCCAACTGGCTGAAAAGGCAAAGTCTCCCTTGGCAGTTCCCATCCTCCTGGCCTCCTTTTCCCCTGGCCAATGCCCCTCTGCCTGTCAGAGAAGATTCCACCATGAAGTCACAAGGCCTGGTGCCAGGCAAAAAAGCCAGACCGCTCCGTTACCATGGAGACTCCTGCCCAAGCACCCAGCACCTGAGATCATCACCTGCCTCTTAAGTCAGCTTAATCCAGATCTCCCCAGAGACTTGGAGAAACAAAGGGGAGACAGACATCTTCTGGAATCAGATCGGCTCTCCACGACTGGCTAGCGAGCTCCCCCGGGCACAGAGTGCCCCAGGGTCTCCAGGGGCAGGTGAGGGAGGGTGCCAAGCATCCACCGTGCTGTCCGGGGCTGTCTGGACTGCTCCTCACCTGGGTGCTTCAGCCCCTCTGCTCTGGGTGCCTGCCCTTGGCATTCGATGCCAGCTGCCTCTCCTCTGTGATTCTTCCCCAGTCACCCGTGACTCCAGAGTGAGGCAGTCACGGAAGGACTGGTTATGCTAAACGCCTGCTC
The DNA here is from genome assembly GCA_028627145.1 of Eidolon dupreanum. Classification (NCBI taxonomy): domain Eukaryota; kingdom Metazoa; phylum Chordata; class Mammalia; order Chiroptera; family Pteropodidae; genus Eidolon; species Eidolon dupreanum. The sequence continues at coordinate 27,535,031 of CM053515.1, forward strand.
TCTGTCACAGAGCCTCCACCCCCAGCTTCTCTCCCAGGTCTCATGCTACTGCTCAGAGGGAAGAGACCAGCACTTGTTGTCACCTGCCAAGTGTCAGCTACTGCACTGGGCAAATCTCACATGTAGGCCTCACTGCAGACTTTCAAATCAGGAAGTACACTACCGTTAGGCCATTTTACAGGTCAAAGAGTTGAGCCTCAGTGCTAAGACAGCCTGGAGAAAAGGGCCGAGTTAGTCTTTAGGCTCAGAGCTTGAGATTATTATCCCCATGGAAAGAGAACGAAGTGAGGTTAAGAATGTATTGAATAATAAATGGCCAGTAGTAAAACGGCAGAGCCAGAATTCAAATTTAGGCTGTTACGCACTGAAGCTGAAGTCCTTAATCTGCCATTGAAAAATGATTTTAGGTGCCACATAGATATTTGTATTTTAACAGTAAATGTATCAAATTTAATGCATATTAGAAAAATATGATTATATTGAAGCCATGATTTTCTAGATGTTTTTGCTTGGGACGGTGTAGATTTTTTTTTCAATAAAAAGATGAGTCTGTTTAAATACCTACAAAGTGAAATCGGATACAGCAAGAACATGCAGGTGATGTGAGAAGACTGCACTACAAGACACTGCTTTGGTAACTGTTCTCTAGGTCAGCCCCCGTCTGTGTGTGCATTTGCAAATGTGGCTGACCGCACCGAATTTACATAGAGGATCATGAAACACAACTTGCCCTCTTCATTCCTCTTGTGCTAGACTTCGCCCTTCTCCTCAAACAATAAGGACTAAAGCCAGCCCCTCAGGCCTTTCTGTGGGGCTGATGGTCTTTATCTGCAAGAAGTCTGAGGTGACTTTTAGAGAGCCACCTCCCCGTGGCTGCTGTGTAAGTCTAGGGTTCTGGGGTCGTGCGGCAAACCCTCAGTTGTCTCAGCCAGCCCAGAGCCCTGGAGAAAACACCCCCAATTCACCGAGCAGCTGGATCTTACCCAAACTGGAGCTCAAGTGTGTGGTCCAGCAGAACCTCTTCTACCTCTGTGGGTCCACCCCCTGGGGTCTGCTGCCAGTCCATGAGGCATTGGCCTTTTGTGGCTTCACCAAATCCTCACTGGATCCTCACACCTGTGGACCAGTGGGTCTAATTGGGCCCAGAGATGGGGACTGACTTGTCCAGGGTCATAGAATGTGGAGCCAGGACTCGGCACCAAGACCTTTTAAATGTATCCTGGCGTGTCACTCTCACAGTCCCAGGGGCAGGGACCATTCTGAAGATACGGCACTCAAGGTCAAGGTGGCAAGGAATCTTGTCCCAGGACCCTGACCCTCAAACCAGGTCCCTTTAGCCCCTGCTGTGCAGGAGGAGTGTGCTCTCTGCTCAGACAGACCACTGTCTAGATGGGGAGGGACATGAGCTCCACCTCATCTGCATATCAGGGACCATCCATCTGTCCTGACAGGAGCAGGTGAGGACAGTGTGGGCGGAGGTTTGAAATTCAGACTGTCCCAGACTCCCAGGGACCCATGCTCCCTGTACTGCTGAGTAAGTACGGTTGGAGTTTAGAGAAAGCAGTTTTGGGGGACAAATGCTCCCCCAAATGCAGAGGAAGCACACAGCAGGGGCAAGGCCCAGGGTGCAGAGGCTTACCTGGGGACTGCCTCTGGTGGTCAAAATGGCCCTTGTGTTTTAGAGCGATGCATTTATCACCCAGAAGCCACTCTCAGGGGTCACTGCAGTTGCCTTCAGCCATGAGCCGCTTACTCAGGGTCCATCCAGAGGCAGAACCTTCCCACTCTCCCTGGTATCTCCCTACCTCCTCTCCTCCCAAGATTTTCTCATTTTGTTTTACAGAAAAAAGCTCCAATAAAGCTTCTATTCTAAACTATCTCATAGCAGGAGCATACCAAGACTTCTGCAGCTTTTTAAGCATGTAAGTCACTCAGTACCTTTAATGTCACTTATTTCTTCCTGAAAGGATCCACGATGTGCTTAATTTTCCCCTTCTGCCAGGCTACTGGATGAGCTACTTGCCCACCTCCTCTGCCAATTCAGATAAGAAATTCGCAGTGTTAGAAGGACGAAGTTTTCACTTCAAAGTACTGTCTGCTTTTCAACTCTGGCAAATCAAATGTAGTTTTACAGATACCGGTTACAGTAACTAATGGTATCACTTGAGGGTTTTACAGCTCTCACCCCTGTGCCCTGCTCTCTCAGACCCTCACCCCCCACACTCTGGTCCTGACATCTCCTTCCTATTCGCAGTGCCATCTGGGTCCCTGGTGCAGGGCCTCTATGCCACCTATGGGCTATTCTTTCTCAGATACCCACTTCTGACCCTGTCTCCTGGCCACTCCCATCCCGACGCTTAAAACTCTGTTCTTAAACGACCGCAGCCTCTTTCGGCAGGTCCAGCCCTTCAGGCACTCCGCTGCCAACCCGATCTGCTGCTGTTCACTTCTTCCTAAAATTCTGATTTCATTCTATCATTTTCTTGCTCGGAAAACTTTGGTGGCTCCCTCCCACATAGGAAACCAAATCCCAACTCTGATCTGGCATCCTGGGCCTTTCCCAATCTACCTGCCTCTCTCCGCTATTGAGAGCAAGTTCCCCGCTTGGGTGCCCTGGACTTGCTGTGCCCCTACCACACCCAGCAGCTGTATCCTCGGTGCCTTCTCTCACTTGATAGCTCCACGCCCACCGGAGCAAGCCAGAACCTCCCTCCAAGAAACCTCCCAGGCGGCCACAGCTCACAAGTATTAGATTATTAGTCTTCCAGGGGATTTGCCTCCAGCCCTCTGGGAACATGGAGGCATAGGGCCTTGGGGTCGCGCAGGCCTTCTTCTATACCCCAGCTCTGCCACTTACCAGCTGTGTGACTCTAAGAAAGAGAGCCTCTCTGAGTCTGATTCCTCAGCTATAAAGTGGAATAGTAACAGCATAAGCTTGTTATGAGAATTAATTTAGAGAATTGCCTGGAATATAGTAACCTCCTCCTGAATGACAGTGGTCATTATGGTTACCTCTCTTCTGAGTCCCCAAGCTCCTCAACCACGACCTCCAGGTATACCCTAAACCTCTCAGTTTACTGGCTGTAGACAGGGACATAGAGACTGACCTAACTGACAAGGCTGAGATAGCTCTGGGGATGTGGGACGGGAAATCCTATATATATATATGTATATATATATATATATATGTATACACACACACATATAACATTATATACATATATATCAAATTATCTCAAGTACTTATTTTTATATGTTCTATTTAAAAATACCAATCATAAAGTCAAATCAGCTATTACAGAGATATTGTTACTTTAACACAAATTTTACATAAAGGGTACTTAATATTACTTTGAAATGAGAAGGAAAATATATACCTTACGGTTCCCTCAGAACTCGTACATGTACTTTTAGTGGGAGGAACAGGTACTTTCCTAGTTATCCACAAGGGGGAAGACTGATTCCGCTTCTTCTGGAAAGTACTCTTCATGTTATCATTAAAGATCATTTAAAACGGATATTTTTTGTGCAACTATTTCTTTCAAAAAAATAAAATTTCCCCATATACGGAAGATGCCACTTTTTTTAAGCTGACAACTTACAGATGGCCGTAGGTTTGAAAACATTTCAGAATCATTTGCACACACATTCTCTCCGCAGTCAGTCATTGAGGATTCTAACAAATGCCACATCCAGAACCTAAGAACGTTGTGGTTTTTCCACTAGAAAGTCAAGCAAATTATTTAAATTCACGGGAAAGGAAAAAAGAAAAAAACATCTTTTCTCAACATCAAACAGAAAACATTCTCTCTTTGAAAATGTAAATCCCTTAAACGTATTCAAGAATTTTAACAAGCATCCCTGAAACTATCCTATTACTCTTTGAAGCCTTTAAAGAATTTTATTTAAAAAGTCACATGCTATCTAGGATTGGGGAAAAGGGCTTTTAAGTGACAATGGATGTAGAAGGGCCTGATGAGTCCCTGTGCACCTTCTTCCAGAAAGGAAGAACAGAATGACTGGGCAAAGGGAGCGGGGTGGAAGAATCTAAAGCTAAGACACAGCATCCATCTCCCATCTGTTTTACATCTGGGGTTAGAAGTAGGACACATCTCTAGATGATAGGGAGAGCCTCAAAGACGAGGCTAAGAACAGAGGGTTGTGGAGAACCTGCATCTCTCATCTGCCCTTCTCTCCCGTCCAAGCCTTGTTGGGGATGGTGGGGGTGGGGGTTTGGGGTGGCAGTAGGTGGGGGGGGGGTGGGCATTCCAAGAGGATGAAACCCAGGTGCTGAGCAAGCCAGAGGCAGAAAGTGAGTTGATGTTCTGGCCTCTTTTCAGCTAATAACCAAACATTCGCTTCAGTTAAGGAACAGTTATTTCCTGGTATCGAGACAGTACCAGGAAATAATTAGAGACATTTATACAGATGTGGCTTTAAGATATTTATCACAGTATTGTTTATAACAAAAGTAAATTTTAAAAAGTTTTAAAAAGGAAAACGGCTAAATATCCAAGAATGGAGGATCGGTCAAATAAATAATGCTGTGCCTACACAGGTAAATATTATGAAACAACTTAAAATCATAACATAGAAATGTGTTTATTGCCATGGAAAAAGTGTCTTAATGTATTAAGCGAAAGACAGCTGGTTATGGAATAGTCTATACAGGATACACACACTTTGGTAGACTCACAAACGTTCTCAGTTCTCTTTTTGCTAATCTTTTTTTTCAACCTATTATCTAGCTATAGAAAAGTTACATTTAAAAAAAAAGACAAAACCCAAAATTCCTATCAAAATCCCAGAAAGCTATTTTGTAGATTATTTTAAAATTTGTAGGGAATTAAAATAGTAGAATAATTTTTTTAAAGAATGATGTGGGAAGAATCATTGTATGTGATTTCAGGATTTACTATGTACTTACAGAAATCAAGATTGTATGGTATTGACAGAGACACACATAGGTCAATGAAACAGAAGAGAGAAACCCAGAAACAGACCCACACAAATATGTTCAAATGATTTTTGACAAAATTGCAAATGCGATTAATAGTGGGAAAGTAGTCTTTTAATGAATGGTGCTGGAGCAATTGGACATCTGTGGAGGGTGCGGGGGGGAAGAACCTTGACCTAAGTTTCACATCTTATATGAAAACTGACTTAAAATGGATCATGAACTTAAATGTAAAATATGAAAATATAAAACTTTTAGGAAAAAAATAGAAATTCTTCAGGGCCAAGAAAGAGTTCTTAAACACAACCTCAAAAGCACAATCCCTAAAAAAAAACTGATAAACTGACTTCATTAAAAATAAAAGTTTTTGCTTTGAAAAAGACCCTGTTGAAAACAAGCTACAGAGTGGGAGAAAATATTTGCAAACCATGTATCAGACAAAGGACAAGTATCTAGACTATGTAAATAACCTACAAAAACCAAACAATAAAAAAGAAATGAAACAGTCCAATTCGAAAATGGACGAAAGACAAGAAAAGACATTTCACCAAACAAGATATGCAAGTGACCAGTAAAGCACATGAAAAGGTGTTCAAAAAGAAAAAAAAGAAGAAGATATTCAACATTCTTAGTCATTAGGAAAATGTAAATTAAAATCATAATGAGATATTACTACACACCTATCAGAATGGCTAAAATAAAAACAGTGGCATCACCAAATGCAGGGGGAGATATACAGACACTGGATCACTCCTGCATTGCTGGTGAGAATGTAAAATGAGACAGCTGCTCAGGAAAACAGTATCTTAAAAAAACTAGACATGCTATGATAGACCCCAGCAATGATATTCCAGGGCATTTATCCTAGAGAAATGTAGACTTATGTCCACACCAAAATCTATACATGAACATATATAGCCATTTTATTCACAGTAGCTCTAAACTGGAAACAACCCAGAGGTCCTCCAAAGGGTGAAGTTTAAATGGACAGTGGTGCATCCGTATCATGGACTCAACAGTAAGAAGGAAGAAAGTATCGATACAACAACCTGAATGACTCTCCAGAGAATCACACCGACTGGAAAAAGCTAATCCCAAAAGGTTTCATTCTGCATGATTCCATCTATATAATATTCTCGAAATGACAAAATTATAGAGATGGAGAAGAGTTCGGTAGTTACAGATGGTTAAGGAGGGGTAGAGGCGAGGTGGATGTGGATGTGGCTGTACAGGCCAATGTGAGGGATCCCTACAGTGATGGACATGTTTCCATCTTGACTAGCAAGGTCAATATCCTGGTCGTGATATTGTACTAGCTTTGCAAAACGTTGCCATTGGAGGAAGCTGGGTAAAGGGTACACAGGATCTCTCTGTGTTATTTCTTACAACTGCATGTGAACCTACGATTAGAATAAAATGGACAGAGATGAGACTGTACCCGGAAAACTGGCAGACATGGCTTGTGTATTGTGCTGCTTGGGGCCTCATCAAAGGCCTCACATCCCACAGAGAACCCAGATGGGACATACTGTGCATGCCAGGGAGTGCCTCAGCATTGAGGTGGCACCTGGGAAGCCAGAGTCAGGGCTATGGAGGTTTCCTAGTAGACTGAAAGTTCCTTATGAATCTCTGAAAGCACTCCCTTCTCCTGCCCTGTTGGCAGGTCTCCACGGAAGGAGAGGAGAGGAGGTGGGGTGGCAGGGGCTTATCCTAGTCAGCTCCGAGCCACTGGGTAGAACTAGCCAGACACCACTGTTCCAGCAGCCAACCCCAGTGCAGTTAACATCTAGATCAACCCTGACCACAGGCAGGATGAAACAGGGACACAGGTAATATCCAGGAGCCAGTTAGCGTCCATCAGCAACCAGAAAATGAGTAGGCATCACTTGTCAGGGCTGTCTCTCCCAGAGCCAATGGCGTGTTTAGCTAAGATTCCTTAACAAGAGCAGTTTGCTCCAATTAAATAACCACAGGCAGGTTTTTTTTTTCCCCAAAACTTTAGCACTCTGCCTAGTAACCAAAAGGTAAACATAACACAATTTATTACTTTACAAGGTCCAAGAAATGCTATTTTGATCTGTTAACAGCCTTTAATGAGGACACAACCATTAGTGTTATAAATAAGACATCAGAATGACGGTACCAATTTTGGAGGGAGCATTGACTTTAGAGGAGCTACTACTGTTTGCACTCTAGAGAAGCGGTCCCCAACCTTTTTGGCACAAGTGTCCGGTGTACCTATGAGAATCTAATGCCTTAATATCTGAGGTGCAGCTGAGGCAGTGATGCTGGCACTGGGGAGTGGCTGCAAATACAGATGAATCTTCATTAGCTTGCCTGCCACACCTAGTTCCTAATAGCCTGAGAGTTGGAGACCCCTGTACTAGAACACCAGCCACACACCACTCCCGGCACCATGCAAAAGCAGGAGTCTATGAGGGGAAAATCACAATGACTTACAGAGACAAAGATGAACACAGCCCAAGTGGATGCTTTGAGGAAGGGGAGGCAGGCCGTTTAAGTGATACAGGCCAGGAATCCCAGCAGGCTCTCTCTTTGCTCTAAACAACAGTAATTCTGAACCTAAAATCTGTTCCCATTGGGCTTCTTTCTGTACCTGCAACTCATCTAGCTGTTTCCTACCCTAGGGCCTTTGTACTTGCTTTTCCCCTGGCCTGAGTGCTCTGCCTCCAGATCCAGGCAGATTCCTAGGTCTCAGCATATCTGCCTCTTCCTCAGAAGAGCCATTCCTGGCAATTCCAAGTTGTTTTCCTGCCCCCACCTCTACCCACAGTCTCTACCACATCTCCATGTCTCTTTCATAGTGCTGATCTTCAGGAAGTTATCTTTTTTATGGGTTTATTATCACCACCAAAGCAGAAGTTCCATAGAGAGGAAGGTTGTCTGTCTTATTCCCATTACCTGACACAGAAAGTTTCAATAAATACCTGTCGAAAGAATCAGTGAATGAAGCTGAAGCTGTCTCTTCCTGTAGCAGCTTTAATTCTGCCCAGGAAAGGCTGTGGTCACAATAAAGGTCCCTCTCATGGGGTTTTGCTGCCCATGGGAGACTCAAAAGGGCTAAGAGTCCTCACCTTTTCAGAAATCCCTTTGGCTGGAGCTTTTGCGATACGTCTAAGTCAAGTCAGAAGGCTGAGGCCGGGCTTAGGGCCCCCAGGCCTGTGTTTCCTACAGATCTGAGTCTGTGCTGTTGGCTCCCGTTTCTACCCACCAGTCGCTGGGCTCAGTCACTGTCTCCCCTCCTATTCCTGCATAGAGCTCTTTGACTATGTGACAGCACCAGTATTTTCTAAGAACAGGACCATTTGATAATTCTAAACCCTCTCTTTCAATTTTAGATGTGATCTATTGAGATCGCTTCCCAGTGAGAAGGACAGAGTCCCAGTCACAAGTCAAGAGACCCAATTCTAGCCTGGCTGTGCTATGACTCACCCTATGACCTTAGGTGAGGTCCATTCTGTCTCTGGACCCCAACCCCTGTAAAGGACATGTGGCCTCTCAGCTCCCGTCTTAGCTAGGCATGTTCCATCCTGCCCAGGGTTCCTGTGAGGTGGGGAAAGGCCTCCTTGACCCCTGAAGAGAGGTCACTGTGGTAAGCACTATAGACTGAATGTTTGTGTCCCCGCAATTCATATGCTGGAACCTAATGCCCAGTGTGATGGTGTCTGGAGGTGGCATTTTCGGAAGGTGATTAGGTCACAAGGGTGGAGCCTTCATAAATGGAATCCGTGCCCTTATAAAAGAGACCTTAGCGATCTCTCCCTCTCTTTCTACCATATGAGGTGACAGCAAAGCAAGCCCTCACCAAACATCAAGTCTGCCAGCACCTTGATCTTGGACTTTGCAGCCTCCAAAACTATGAGAAATAAATTACTACTGTTTATAAGCCATTCAGCCTCTGGTATTCTGTTGTAGCAGTCCAAAAGGACTAAGACGGAAAGGCTCCTTGGGCTCAGAAGCCTACCTCAGGAGCCTTAGACCTAACTCTGCCCTGGAGGACAGGCCCTCATGTAAGGCGCCACATGGTACAAAGACTCACCCACCCTGGAGGTGTGACTCCCAGGGGATATAGGACTGGGGAAAGCAGGCAGCCTCTGACACCTGAGAGCTGTGAGACTTCTGGTAAGCCACTTCAGCATCCTGGGCCTCAGTTTCCTCATCTGTAACTGAGGATAACAACAATAGTAACTGATGGGATTAAACAAAATAATGGTGCAAGAATACAGTGCCTGGCACATGGTAAATTCTCAATAAACAGCAGCTCTTAGTAAGATGATGATGACAGTGATAGAGAAGGAGAAGTTGAGGAAGAATTTCTGCCTGTGCTCTTGATAGGTGAAAGTGTGTGTGTGCAGGGGCATTAGTTTGCACATGATGGATGGAGAAGAGCTCCAGTCTTGCAATAGTAACGTGCCTTCCCATGGAAGCATTTTAATGTCAGCTATTTCTAGAGTTCAATAACATGGAGAAATTATAGAAATCACCTATATGCTGGTTTCCCAGCTAATCTGGGCTCTTATAAGTAAGGATGTGATGGCCATTTAAGAGGATGGTAAGTAATTTCCAGAAGCCACAATTGAATGAGCCACTTAAAATGATGCCTGTGAAGAGTGTAGCAATGAGAGGCAAGGCTTAGGAATTAAGGGGGAAGGCAGAATGCAAAATTGTGTTCTGATTACAGCCGTTTAGAAAAATGTCTACAGGCTCTGGAAGGGAAGATTAAAAACAGCTGATTTGCTTGAGTGATGGGATTAGGAGTGATTAAAGCAACATTTCTGTTATGGTTGTTACACTGTAGTTTGTGGCATTTTTAAGTAAAAAAGAGAGAGCGAGAATTGCACTGGTGTGTGTGTCCCTCAGGGGTCCCTGGCATTGTGCCTGCCCCTCATTCTCTCCCTTTCTTTTTTTTTCTCTCTCTCTCCCTCTCTCATACTCAGCCTCTCCCCCTTGCTATCATCCAAAATGGCTCCAGCCCCCTAGGACCCACTGAAGAGGGATCTTTGCAAAATTACAGCAGCTAAAAAGATATAGCAAATCAATTAGTCAATTAAAAAAAACATCACTAGGCAGTGTCATCAAAGTTTTCAACACAATGGGAAGTTTAAAGAGACATAAGGGCAAAGGGAGAGTTGGGAAGGGGGAGCTAGACCACGAAAACACATGCCTACAAGGATCCTTATGAATCAGGAAACCCTGGGTCCTCAGGTGGAAAGGTTCACAAGGCCCGGCCAGCATCAGCCAGGAGACACTTCTCCAGGCAGTCCTCTCTGAAGAGGAGCAGATGTTGTATAGGGAGCAAAGTGGTCACTTAGAGATAGCAGATCCCTGTGCTCTGGTCCTAGCTGGGGATGACCCCTTTGTGGGTAGCCAGGCTGGAGAGATGCATAGTCACTCACGTTTGAAACCATAGCAACAATGATCCCCATCATCGTCCTGACAGTCAGTGATCTTAGAGAATGCCCTGGGATGCTGACCTTGTCATCCCTGGGACCCAGCCAGGCCATACTTCAGCTCAGCTGTCATGGAGCTCAGGCTCTTCACTCCTTTGGCCTCTTCCAGGCAGAGTCCATAAACGGTAATCCACCTCCAGCAGAAATCAAGTCTCCAAAGAAACAAGTAACTTGCCAGAGGTCCAAGGTTACATGTCCTTGTAAATGAGAGTGAGTCACACACGCACACCATGTTCCTGAAGGTTTGCCATAACGAAAAATGTGGAGGAGCAGTCAAGTGCCGGGAATGAGGAAAGGAATTTAAAATGCCAGCAAAATTCCCTCTGTGCTCACACACCCACCTACGGGCCTGCAGACAGCTGGTCAGGCTGCCCGGAAAGCACCAGCTGATGCTAATAGCGTGAGGGGCTTGTGGTCAGGTAACATGGAACTTCCCAGTGGGTGGCCCAACACACAGACAGACCAAGACAGTCTGATGCAGTGCTGTCTTCAAGTAGAGCAAACATGAATGAGAAATGTTAGAAATGCAGAAGAGAGAAGAGAAAAACAGATTCCTGATCCCCGGCTGCTCAGTTAGCATGTCTGCACACAGATTCAGAAGGAGAGAAATTTGATTTTGAACTTTTGTGCTGATCTGGGCCTTCTGATATTGCCGGCAACAAAGGCAAAACCACAATGTACCAGCTCGGCTCAGCATGGCATCCAGAGCCTGGTGGATTGAACTCTGCTCAGGGCTGCTTTGGAGCTGGCTTAGAGAAGCCCTGCATTCCTCGGCTGAATGCTCTCTCTGCTGGCCATTTCTGGTTTTCAGCAACAAACTGTCACCAGAGTACATCTTACAATAATACAAGAGGAATTTCAGGGCATCAAATAGCATCTTCCTAGAGCTTTGGCGTCACCCCACTCGGTGCAGAAAGCTGTCAGTGGCAGACACACAGATGTTCTTTGCTGCCTTCTCTTCCTTTCCCTGCCCCACACCCCTTTAGAAGTCTCTTCCTCCTGCAGGAACTGCCCCTCCCAGCTCTTTTGCTCAGTTCTCGAGAGCAGAGACCTGTTCAGATTGTGCAGCCCACTCAGACCATCCAGTTGGTGGCTTTCAACCAGCTTCAGCTGTCGACTCCTTTCCACAAGCAATCTTGGGTGGATCCCAACATATAATCAGACAAAAGTGGAACAACACTGGTCAAAATGGGGGTGGGAGCTCAGAGCCCTGTAGCCAGGACCCCGTCTGCTACCTGCCCCTAAGAACACCTCTTCCTGCGTTTGACATCTGCACTCTGACATGCCCAATGATGCAAAGATAATACAGCAGGCCAGTGTCAGAGGCAGGACCAGGACCCAGGCTTCCTGACTGTGGCCAGAGGCTTCATCCTTCCACCAGGAGAGCCCCTAAGGTAGTCTTCTCCCTTCCCTATGCTCCTCTCCCCAGCTCCACTCCCCATTTTTGTTGATGTGAATCCAGTGGTTTCCAGGCCTGGATGACTTTCTTCTTTCCTTCTTGTCCCACCCTGGCAGCCCCATGCAATGGAATGTGGGGGACAATCAAGGGACCAGGATCCATCAGGATTGTGTCGGGGCTGGGCTGTGCAGGCGCAGACAGACATCTGCTGCCACAAGGGTTATGGAACTTTCTCTGGACATTGAACCATCCTGAGGAACCCACTGTCGTTTTGTACCAGTGGCAGCAAATATTGGGCTCATAAGGACCATGGATTCCTGTGAAGAGCCACTTTCCTCCTCTGCAAATATGTCTTCAGCCACATAAGGCTCCCAAGTCACAGGAGGGGTCATGCAGTTTAGGTGGAAGGACACTGAAGTCAGCATCAGGGGAGTCGACTCTGGCACCAGTGTTGGGTGTCTCTGGGATCAGGGATCCCTTCTATCGATGGGATTATAATCTCCAGCTCTCTTGCCACATCAGGATACAGAGAGGGGTGTGAAAAGGCCCTGCCAAGTGTGCAAGTGAATAAAGTCAGTGGCGTGTTGTGTAGAGCTCAGCCCTGGAGACAGACAGACCTGGGTTCCAGTGTGAACACAGGCACTGTGGGACCTTGGGCAGCAGTTTCCTTCATTCCTGCGAGCCTCGTCTGCTGTGTAAGACCAGAGGACTCATGCTGGGGCATGGGGCAGCAGTGTAAATTGTGTGCGTGTGTGTGTGTGTGTGTGTGTGTGTGTGCAGTGTGTGTGCCACAAAGCGCTTAGCACAGGGCCTGGCACCCACTGCCGAATCCACATCCTCCTCTCACCATGCCAGGCCGGCACTCCCACACCAACCGGGGCTTTCAGGCTTGCTTAAAAGCCCCCAGCTGGACCCTGGCCATGCCAGGGCAAACAGACAATGCAGATCCCTCCTGTGGATCCAGGCAGCTGTCCCGCCTCAGCCTGTCTGGATCCAAGGAATGGGGCCTGCCTGTGAGGCCGGAGGGACGGGTCTGGGTCAACCAAACCAATGACTATTGATCTAGCTGATCTGTGAGCCCCTTCAGAATTTGGTTTAAAGAAGGCCTTTCTGGATGGACTGCAGCCAAGCTCTGCCCTGGCTGGATGGCGCCTCTGCACTCCTAACTGCCAACTGAGTTGGGGCAGAAGCTGATGTACACTAAGCCCTCACTTAATGTCATCAATAAGTTCTGCGACTTTAAGCTAAATGTCTTATAACAGAACTAATTTTACCATAGGCTAATTGATATGAACAAGAGCTAAGTTCCTACGGCATCTCATCAACTCTATAAGAAAACAAGGTTGAACAAAAGGACGTTATTCGGGGGCCTGCTGTATGTCTCTGCCATGTAAGGGGGGGGTGACAGGAGCAAGTGCCATCCGCAGAGACTCTGGCGCCCGCCCCCTCCCTGCCGCGTTCCTGAGCAGGTCCAGGCGTCCCCCTGAGAGCTCAGTGCTCTCAGCGCTGCCGCATCCCTCTTACGCAGCAGCATGGGCGCCTTCCCTCCCTGCCCCCGCTGCTCCTTTGAAGGCGCATCCCCAAGGGGGAATGGGGGAGCAGCCTCTCCGGTTTCCCCATTGCCTCTCCCCATCCCTTCCCTTGGGCTCTGTGGGGAGGGATGGAAGCCAGGTTTCCATTCTTCCTGCTTCTCCTGCATGCCTGCTCAGAAGTGCCCCCCCCACACACACACAGGTTTCAGCCTACACCCCTAGGACAATGGGACATGCACATGCTTGTTGCCTCTTTTAAGTCAATTTGACTGAATTTGACAGTGAGACAGTGGACCCTAAGAAAAGCCCACAGGGAAACATAAATCCTAGATTTGTAAAATGAAAATATAGGCTCTTTATTTTGTTTAATTCCTATTTTCAAAGCTAGCTATTTGTTTTTAATTAAATGGTGTATTTTGAGAAAATCATAGATTTGCATGCAGTTGTAAGAAATAATAAAGAGATACACTCTGTGCCCTTTACCCAGTTTCCCTCAATGATAAAGAATATTGTATAAAACTAATATACAATATCACAACCAGGATGTCGACGTTGATACAAGCCACCCATCATTGTCAGATCTCCCTGGTCCCATTTGTACTCACGCATTTAGTTCCATGTAGTTTTATCACATGTGTAGGTTCTTGTATGCGCCTGCACAGTCAAAATACAGAGCAGGTCCAAAGCCACTGGATCCCTCTCGTTGCCCAGTTATACACACTCGCTTTCCTGCCACTCCTCACCCTTGACAACTACAAACCTGTTATTTCTAACATTTTGCCATTTCAAAAACGTTATCTAAGTAGAATCATACAGCATGTAACCTTTTGGGATTGGCTTTATTTCACATGGTACAATTCTCTGGAGGGTCATTCAAGTTGCTGCATCAATATATAGTTTGTTCCCTTTTTGCTGCCCTGAGAAGGAGAAAGGTAGTAAGCTCCCTGACACTTGTGGTATCGGAGCAGGTACTTGTGACATGCAGCTTCTGCTTGGGGATACAAGACAGGGCATGGTTTCTCCATGAGAGAGATACACGCCCAACAGGATAAAAATGGGTTTTGGGGAAACAAAAAAGTCCTAGTTGTTAGGATGGCTGTGGCCCTCCAAAGGGCCATAGTACAGGTATGTGGTGTATCTGAGGTATCAAAATTTCATAGGAGGCAGTTTAGGGGGGAAAAAATGTCTGAACAGGCTGAGACACACTGCTGTGGAGGGAGTGCTGAGCTGGCAGGAGCTTGGGGTAGATGGTCTCAAAGACTATTTTTTCTAGTCCAGGGCTTTCGACGACCCATATCCCGCATTTGTAATTGGAGGTTTCAGACCACGGACTATCCCTTATTAACTCTATGTATAGATAGAATTGGGGGCCACCTTTCTACCACAACATCAGGAAAGACTGTGTTGGACAAGGGCCCTCATACAGATGCCTGAAACCTCTTGAGGAGGACACAAAGCCAATCATCTACCTCGAGAGGCTTACTTAATGCAAATCCTCCGGCCAAGGAGCAGACTCATTCACACGGAGGTGTAAAGAAATAATAACCATAAGATCAGAGAATGGGCCCTTTGGGGAATTTTATCTACCCTCTGTGGCAGCACAGGAGATTGTAGGAGAACTTAGGTCAGCTACAAGTTCACCTTCTTCTTGAAACCCAGTTGACTGCCTATCTACTGGCTCATGTAAAGATGCCCATCTGAAGCCCAACCACCAAGCCGATACGCCAATCATGTGCATAGCGAAGGGGGCTGTGGGGTTGAGCAGCTCTCATCCAGTTTTCTCAGTGACTGTGCCAGTCCTGCTTCTCTCCCTGATGAGGATCCTGACGGATGTCCTGCAGCTGGGGACCAGGAAGCAACCAGCATGTGGAGGAAAGGAGGAATGTTCAGACAAAATTCTTATCACTGGTGAGAGTTCTTTTTCAAGGTAGAAACACTACCAGGTGACAAGCGGTACAAGCTACGACCACCGCGAAGCCTTGGAACGCTCTTGGGAACTGTGTTTGGAATTAAAAGATAAATCTCTGGGGGTGGCTCCATAGTGTAGTGGTTAGCATGTCTGCTTTACATGCAGAAGGTCCTGGGTTCACCCCAAGTGGAGCCACAGACCACACCCAGGAGGAGTGTGGGAGGAGACGCCCCACCTTCAGGGATCCAGTTCTTAAGGGGAAACAGCAACATCCATAGGTCAAGGGTGGAAGTGGTGGGGGGTAGGAATTAAAGAGGGGAAAAAAAGATAAATCTTGACAGCAATCTACTTGTTCCAAGCAAAAGCCAGGTAATACAAACGGGAAGTTCACCGTCTAGGGGAACAGGACAGTGCCATGGCGAGGGCACATGAACCAGATTTTAGCTCCAGGAAGCCACGCCCTGGTCAGCTTGGGCCTTCAGACTTTGTAATCCATGGCTATGGATTTAATGAGATACACCTCCTAATTTCAGGTTCAATTGGTTCCAAGAGAGAAAAAGGTGTGTTATTCAAATTTCTTTCAGGAGGCATTAGCACAGAACAGATGGATTAGTAATTTAAGAAATTTGTTTTTTCCTACAAGTGCACTTTTACGCCAACACTCCCAGGTCCAAAACTTTCATCCATTCCCTGGGGTTTTAGGGAAAGTCCTGAGAGGTGAAGTCACCTCGGGCCAATCACAGCCTCTCAATACCCTCCTGGTAAGCAGCCCACTCAGTAGCAATGAATGTCTATAATGGACCACAAGGGGATGATGGCTCAGGCCATGCTTGGGGGAGGGGAGAGGTTGGAAAGGCCACCAAAGTCAATGGGAGTCACCCCAAGGCACACCCACCACTTCACTGGGCTCTTGGGAAGAGCTGTGTCACCCTGGCAGAGGTGGGGGCCACTGGGTCAAACTTCAGGAACCTGAACACAGCCCCAACCCTCTTCGCCCCTACCACAGTGACGCACATGGTTCATGCAGAGACAATCAGTAAAGTGCCCATTCGGGCTGGGAATCCCAGCCTAGAAGAGGAAGCACTGCAAACATTGGATCTGAGGCCACAGTTTTTTGATTGCACCTCTGCTATTTCTTCCAGATGTGGCCCATCTGCTCAGCTCCACTGTCTCTGCCCCAGTTCAGCCTTCACCTCCTTACATCTGCTTTATTAAAAGAGCCTCCTCGGAGCCGCCAGGCCCCTTGTCTCTTGCCTGTCCAATTGGGCCCCCAGGATGCTACTCTTACCCTTCTGAACCCATGGGTCAGATTTTTAACTCCCCTTCAGTGGCTCCCTTTGCCTACAGGGTAAAGCTCAGATTCCACAGCTGGCCTTACAGCGTTCTCTCTCCAGTGTTACCACCCCATACATCCCAGGTGTGACCCCAGAGCACCGAGAAGCGTATTGTCTGCATGTTACCTTTGCACAGATCCTCTTACTGCACTGTACAGGGCCAGGGGAACCCCCTCCTTCCTTCAAGCCACGCTGCCTTCCCCTTACTAATTAACCCTAAGAGGTGGTTAAAAGGGCTCTTCCACTTAGTGGTGGGGACCTTGAGCAATCACATGGCCACTTTGTGTTTCCTTTGCTTCATCTGTAAAATAGGGATAATAACAGGGCCTTCCTATCTCTGAGGGTTGAGGTAGAGATCAAATGATTTAATGCAGGTAAAAAGTGCCTAGTGTAGAGGTGCTCAGATTGCTATTACTAGTGTTATTACCTTTGTCCGGGTGTTTTTGCAGCCAGGACACCTAAACCAAAGTGTGCAGGGGAATGTGATGCCCCAACCCCACTGTGGTTGGCCTCCACTGCAAGCCAGAGGTGGCAGGTGGACTTTCAGTCTGAGGACAAGCAGACACAACTGCAGGAAAGCAGTGGATGATGGGCTGCCACCGTAGGGAATGGCAGAGAGACATCTGCCCTCCTGCTCCTTCGGGACCACACGCTCCCTCCTTTCCTAAGGCCTGGGACAGGGCCAGAGGAATCTGTGGAACAGCAAAGCCCTCATCTGCTTCGATCCTTTGTGGTGATCCCCTGGGGGAGACATGTTGCATTCCTGAGGTCTGTTTCTGCGCTCAGATTCCCCTTTCCCCCTGATTATACACTCTGCCTGTCTGTCTTGCCGTGGGGTCCTCTGAGCTCTTCTGTGAACGCACCTCTCTGCACATGGCCATACCTAACCGGCTCCAGGGGGACGACCAGAGCCTAGTGTTGTCAGGGAGGGGGCACCTGGGGCAAATGATTCCAACTTAACAAGCTTCTCAACCAGAAACCATTCTCAATAAGCCTTACCCACACTCCTGCCGGGGTCTTCCTGGCTACTTCCTGTAGCCTGGTCCTGGAGAATGGTGAGAGGCAGGGGAATGAACAGCAGGTGTTCACATCTCTTGAAAGAGCTTCAGGCCTGGTTTCCCACTACCAGCCTCTGGGGCTTCAAGGAGGGGCCCTGTGGATAGAGGCCCGCAGCAGCTTTCCAGGATGAAGACTCGGGTGGGCTATGCAGGTTGCCTCTATGTTCGCCCCTCCCCGCCGAAAGATCAGGAAGGTCGTTCCACAAAGAAACTTGTTTTAGAATTTGCAATCAGACTCCATAGCCATAACAAGGGGACCACGCAAATCTCCCAGCAACAGAGCATCAACAATTCTATAGTCACTTGGAAATGGGAGGTCAGAAGCCTAGTGATGGAATTTAATTCTGACACTTAAGAACTAATCTAGAGCAAGTCTGGACCTATTTGAGCCTTAGTTTCCTCACTAAGGGAATGATGCAAAATGAGGATAATGTCCAATGTCCTGTCTCCCTCAGGGGCCTCTACATTTATTCTTCCATTCAGCTAATTAAACTGTGGTCAAATGTCAGAGCTGATCTGGGGCTATCAGGAGAACCCCGGTGCTCCCAGGAACTCACAGCCTAGCGACTCTGCCAACCACAGAAATTCACATCTGTGAAAAAGCTTTGTAAAAGTGTAAAATGCCAAACCACTGGCATCATTAATACGAAATGTCTTGCATTAAAAGTAATGATCTGCTGAAGAAGCTTAAATATATAGTAAGTTACTGCTTCTCATACTTTAATGTGCACCTGGGGATCTCATTAAATGAAGGTTCTGGTTCAGAAGGTCTGGGGTGGGCCTGAGTTTCTGCATTTCTAATAAGCTCTCAAGTAGATGCTGCTGCTACAGGTCTGCCGGCCACATTTTGAATGGCAAGGTATTAGGTTAATATTGAACAATTACTGTTCATTAAACCCCAAATATAATTTCATTTATTAGATCATCAGGATTTGGTGGGAGGGGAACATAGGTTGGTTCAGTTCTGATGGGGGTGTCTGACACTGGCCAAGTTCTAGGATGAGGGACCTCTTTGAATGGTGGTCACTGGGGATGGTCTATGCATCTACAGGGCAGAGTGAGATGCAGGGACATTCAAGAGGACAGGTGAGCACATTTCTTGGGCTCCTTTGTGGTGTCCAGAATGCTTTGCAAAAAGGCAAGTTGCCCCAGTTGTGAGGAGCTAAGGCTAGAGCACAGATCCTGGGCAGCATCTTCTGGGGTACACTCCACTCCCTACAGGTGTTCAAGGGGAGGAAGCTGGTCTTTTGTGGGTCTCAGTTCAGACTGTTTGAATTCAGGAATAACCCAGCTTAAGCCAGGAAATATCCTCAGGACAAAGCATCAAATCATGGAGTCTGAGGTATGGAATGCTGTCAGACTTGAGGAGAAATGGGGTGGGGGCTAGCCTCCCCTTCGTGCCCTTCCTCCTCTCTCATCTTTGTTCCTCTCTGTGTTCCTCAAAGTGTCTACCGACAGGCTGCAGAAGGGGCCCGAGGAAGTCAACAGAAAGAGAGGACGAGTAAGTACTGGGTAATAAATTTGACCTTGACAGAAGTAGCCCACTCAGACACATATGCTTTATAATAAAAATGGGGTTGGGGCACCTGGAAAATTCTGTTCTTCACTTGATGAACTCTTTGCTCCAAAAATAAAGCCCATAAACTTGTTCAACAGCTGGAATTTTCCCTCTGAAGAGAGTACCTCATCTGGCAGTTGACTTAAGCAGTTATTTGCAGCCTATAATTTTCACAAAAACAGTAGGGTGTGCCTGGCGGGAGATGTTTTCTACAATCCTGTGGAAAGAAAACAATAAGAAAAGTTTAGAACAAAGGACGTTCTGATTCTATCAGAAAATTATCGACAATTCAGGGTCCAGGTCAACAAAGATGTGGAAAGTTATCGAGTAGACTTGTGAGGAGTTGAAAACGCTGTGCTTCAGAGATGGGGGTGATGAAGAACACAGTCTGCAGAATCCCAGAGTGAGAGAAGGTGGGAGGGTATGCTAGAGGCAGGGAGGTCAGTGAGAAGGTGACTACAACTATCCAGGTGAGAGAGCTTGAGGTCCACACAGGTGGCAGCAGCAAAAGTTAGAAAGGGATCCAGGTGGAAATCTACATAGGGAGAACCAACAGGGCTTGACACTGAGTAAGCTGTACAAAGGCGGAGAGCGTCCAGGAAATGCTGGTGGTCTTGAGGTACTAACCCCAGGTAACTGAAGAAGATGGCCCAAGCAATGAGGAGAGGGGATGAAAGGATGGACAGATTTTCACATGCTAGGAAGAGTTTGTGGGGTCATAGCAATTCAAAAGGAGGCTTCTATATGTTCCTGGGGTTACAGGCAGGGAGAGAGTTGAAGTGAATGAAGAGGGCAGCAAAGAGAAAGGAGATGGTGGGGACTCTGCTTCTTAGGGACACTCTTTCTAGTAGCCCTTAGCACTGAGGCCTTCCTTCCCTCCAATGGCATGAAAACAACAGATTGCACAGAACTCCTGAGAACCCACCAGCATAGTCATTTCACACCCACACGAGGCCAAAAGTCACTTGTGAGGCAGACCCTGGACAGGCTGCAATTCTAATATAATTCTCAGAGAACTGAATATCGGCAACTCCACACAAGCCTCATCTCTGCCATCTCAGCTCCCCTGGGAGTGAGGAGTCGGAGAGGACACAGGACAATGGAAAGACCTTTGCTCTTTCTTCTAAACTAGCTGACCTGCCTGCTACAGCTTGAGAGAAACATCCAGCTTCTTTCACATGATGGGTTAGTAGGAAAGAATAATATTTCTTTGTATAGAAAAGATCACTTTGAGGAAGAAATGAAATGTTGGAAACTTGCCATTAGGAAAACGGTCTACCCTGCTCACCTCTACAAGTGAGGCTGGCTTCTCAGCGAGCTCCTGAACTCCTGGATGCAGGGTCACTTTAGAAAAGCCATTTAGGCAGCACCTCCACCCAGCAATAGCCATAACTTAGCTCCCATTCGTTAAGCTTCTTTTCTCTGCCAGACCCTGTCCTAGGCAAGTGGCATGTTACATCTAATTCTCACAACAATCTGAAATATATTCACAAATACACCCACTTTACAGAGGAGCAAACTGAGCACCAGAGAGGTTGGCTAACCTGCCCAAGGTCACACACTACTACAAGGCAGTACTGGGATTTGATCCCAGACTGTCTGGCTCCAAGACCCACACTTGTTTCACGACATAAGCCTGCCTTTCTCAGTGATCACAATAAAACAAAACCAGAACCAGCGAAGGAGACAGCGGTGGCTTCAGAGGCCACACACCCTTTCATGCGGCCCATGGCAAATGGTAAATATTAGCTTGTTGGAGCCATCTCTGCCCTTTGATAATCATTTCTGCTCTGGGTTTCCAATGACAGTAATTTGAGGCTACAATTCTCATTTCCTGCATTAGCTAGGAGGACACACAAATAGCAAAACTGTGCAAAAACCAGCTGCCCCTTGAAGCAGGAGGTAGCAATTATATCAGACTCTGCTCACAGCCCTGTGCCTTCACCAGTTCCAGCTGAGGCCTTGAAAATACACTTGGGACCTCAAAGTGAAGAGGGGCTTAGTGGTGCTTCCCTGGACCCAGCTCGTACTGGAGCATACTAGCCAACTGTGCACATCTCTACCCAAGTCCATGTTCAATGTCATCACATTACGAGCTTTAAATTGGCCACGGTGGGAGTATTGACACCACAGGAATTGGTAAATGCTTCAAATCAGGGCTTCCCCTGACCCCAGAGACCCAGTTGATAGTATTCTTGGGAAAAGTGTGTGTTGTGGGAGGGAGCAGATGTGCACTTGAGGAATGATGGGAACAGTAAAACAAGAGCGGCCAGCATGAACCAAGCACTTATGATGCGCCTGGCACTGTGCTGAGCTCTCAATGCATTGTCTTATATAACCCATGGGAACTGTACAATGTAGGTGTTATTATTACCTCCATCTAAAAAGGAGAAAACTAAAGTTCAGAAAGGTTAAGTTATACAGTCAGTAAGCCAAGGGTCAATTCCAAATTTCCAACCTCAATAACCCTGCCCCAGAACCACTACACGGGACCTCTCAGCATAGTGGTGCCTCTGGAACATGATCCAGGCTCCCTGCTCCAAAAGTGCTTAGGCTGATTTATTACAATGCAGATTCCTGGGCCCAGTCCTTTTTGTACTGAGTTAGAACCTTTGGGGTGGAGCCTAGGACTCTAGATTTGTATCAAGTTCTCTGGTGATTCTTCTGCTCAGTAAGGTAGCAGACAAAGACCTGGGGTTAAAAAAACAGCCTCTAGATGCACATCCCATTAAATTTAGTAGGTAACCTGGTCAGAGTTGGTCTCGAACTTGGATAGGGTTGCAGGAATTGGCCCATGGCTGGGCCCCCAGACTGATTCTAGCTCCTCCCCCAGAAGCAGGCGGGTCCTCAGGCTTGGCAAGCTCAGCAGGAAGCAGAGCAAGGGCAGTGCTGGCAAGCGGGTGTAGGCCCAGCGCCGGGCGCCTGAGGAAGCCACAGGGATTCTTAGTTTATTGTCATGAAAAGAGTTGGTTGAGATTTCAATTTTACTATTTTTACTATGTAAAGCCTAACCTGCTTTGCATTATATTTTCTTCTCAAATAGAACATTTTGTAACAATAAAACTACCTTGGAAGGACAGTCACGCAACCTAAATGAAAACACTATCCAATGAAATGGCATTTTACCAACTTTAAACAAATGTCATATTCTAGAAGGAAAGGGAAGAGGGGGCGGGTACATGGACCCATTCGGCTATGGCTGTGACCAGGGCCAGCCTAGTTCTCAAAAACAAGGCTTGCCCCACTCCACTGCATTGGGGTCCACAGCCTGCTTGCTCTCTTATTCATTCACTCATATTCATATTCCCTCTCCCCTGCAACCCCCTTTCTCCTTCTCGCCCTCCCTCAAATGTGTTTTTCTACCAGAGGTCATCAAAAATGATCCTGTAGACACTTGGGCTCTCCCCAAACCAGCCCCAGCTCACAGTAAAAATCCCTGCCCTTGCCCTCGCTCCAGTCTCCATGGGTGACTGCCATAAGCGGAGAGAAAGCAGTATGGGCTCTAAACCATCTATGGTCCCAAGTTGCCCTGGGATGGCTTGGCCATCTCTGCCTGGCTGAGGCACGACCTGACCCCACCATTAAAATACAGAGTTTGGATGAAAGCACCACCCTAGTGAGGGTGCGCATCTTAGTCACTGACACCTTGATGGAAATACATTTAGCAGATCCCACACTGAGAGCCAGTTCTGACTAGGGGGGAGACAGCACCTGAGGACTGGAGACACTTGGAGGAGGGAGAGAAGAAAAACACTTGCCAGGAAGTATTTCTAAGCTCTCTATACAACAGAAGGCCCCATGGATTTGTTTCAGAATAACCCTTGGAGGGTGGGGTAGGATGAAGAATAGATGGAACAAGACTGAGCAGGGGTTGACCATTGTCAAAGCTAGAGGATGAGGATGTGGGGATGGACGATTATACTATTTTCTCTACTTTTGCAGATGTTTGAAAGTTTCTAAAATTAAAAAGTTAAAAAACATAAAAGGGGCCCATGGATAGACTTTATACTCCTATCCCCGGTCCCTGCTGCCAGGGAGGCTGGAGGATCCCTGACCAGTGGCATAGAGCCAAGAGAGAAAGGATGTCCCAGCCTGAGTCCCAACTGCCCAGAACCCACCCTCATTCCTTACGCTCAGCCCCAGGTGCCAAGGACTCAACTGCCTGCACCCATCCGTCCGTCACTCAGCACATATTTACTGTCCTATCACAAAGCCTGCTGTGTGCCAGGAACCGGATCCAGTAACCAATAAGACAGACACAGTCCCTGCCTTCGTGAGCTCACATACTAGCTGGGGAGAAACACAATAAACACATGAACAAATACTTGTGATCGTTTCAGGCTGACAAGGGCTATAAGACAAGAAAACACGATGATAAGACAGAGAGGGATGGAAAGGCTGCTTTAGCTAAGAGGGACATGAAGGCCTCCCTGAAGAGGCAACATGGGAGCAGCAACTTGAGTGAAGGGAAGCAGTGAACCACGAGGGCATCTCGGGGGAGTGTTCCAGGCAGAGGGAACAGCAAGTGCAAAGGCTGAGGCAGGAATGGGCCTGAGAAGATGAGAACTGCAGCCAGAGTGGCTGAGTGCAGCAAGCAGGAGAGAGGCTCAAAAACTGAGGCCATGGAGGCGGGCTGGGCGGGAAGATCATGCAGGGCCTTGCAGGTCTCACAGGAAGCCTGGGTTTTACTCTGAGTGGAGAGAGAGGAATGCCACAAACGCTCCAGTTTGCAAGCAGGAAAAGAAACATTAGGGAGTAAGAGTGGTGGCTGCAGGATCAGATCAGAGGTCACTGCAGTTTCTGAGGCAGGAGGAGGGGGCAGCTTGGACTAGTGTGGCGGCAGGAGGCTGTCAGATTTGGGATGCTTCTGGAGACAGAGGACTTACTGATGGGTTGGGTAGAGGAAGAAAAGAACCAAGGAGAATTCCTGGGTTGGGGGTTGGAATAAGTGGGTGAAGGGAGATGCTGAGCGCTGAGAAGGGAACACCTGAGAGAGGAAGCACGGAGGGAAAGCAGAGATCTGATTGGAGAGAAAGACGGCCAGAAAGTGAGCAACAGGGTCAAGAGATAATGCCAGTGAGAGAAGTCAGCAGGAGCCAAGCCCCACAGGGCCTCTTTGGGTTGCAGAGCTGGCCAGTCAGGTGCGGTCAGAGTCCCCCCACCTCCCGCGACCTGTCACCTCCTCTTCTCAGTACACCCTAGGCTGTGGGCTCAGTCTCCAAATGCAGAGCCATGGCTGACAGGACATGAATAAAGACCCTGGGAGCCTCCTGGCCTGACTCTGACCTCACTGCTCCAAGGACATGCTGGCCCCGCCCTCACTGCTTAGCCCTGGCCCACTCTCCGCACACCCACACCCACGCCCTCGCATGTTTTCCACATGGTCTTTGTGTTCCTCCACCTGGTCTACCTGTTTGAAAAGTAGAATCCATCTCACATTTTACTGCTCCCATGAAGCCTTTCCTGATCATTGAAGCCAAGAGGGCTGCGGTCCTCACCTGCCACTGCCCTGCAGGAGTCTGGGGAGGTGAGACATGGCCACACATCAGCAGCTTGAGGGAAGGGACTGAGCCCCTTAGACCTCTCATCCTCCTGCGAAACTCCTCCTCCTTTAAGCCTGCCCCAGTGTCACCTTCCAGACTGACGTCCAAGCAGCTCTAGGGTGCTTTCCCCAGCGCTCCCACTGCATCCAGGACTTGCTAGCCCAAAACCCCAGTCTTGCTGCCCTGGGATTTCTGTGCTTGTCCACCTCCTTACAAACCAGGAGCCTCTCAACACTGAAGAGCAATGCCCTGATGCTACCCTGACAAATACTAAATGTTTATTATGTGTTGGGCCCTGTGCTAAGTGCCTTTTATGCCCCCATTAATCCTTAGAGGTGGGTAATATTGCTAACCCAGCTTACAGACGGGGGAACTGAGACCAGGAGGACGTCAGCATCTTTTCCAGCCTCACACACTAGTGAGTAGTGGAACCAGGATTTGCATCAAGGTTTGTCTGAGTACAGAGACCCTGCTCTTGTTCTGTTGTACCTCCCACCCCAACCTCAGAGGAGAAGACCTGACTCACCTTTGGACCCCAATGCTTGGCACAAGTCCCCAAGGGTCCAAGAGGCCCATGACACAAATCTCCCTCCTTGCTGTCCAGCCCAGAGCCAGGCCCTGTCCCAGGGAAGCAGGCGGCAGAAAGGCTGTATTTACACAGGTGCCAGGTGTAACGGCAAGGTGGAGGGTGAGGAGTGCAGTGGGGCTGGCCTCGCTCACAGGCAGAGTCCCTCTTTGAAAAGAAAGGGCTGGACTGGTGTCCAGATGGGCAGCCTAGAAGAGCCAGCTGAGTTCAAAGGAAACAGTTGCAGGGTGAGTGATTCCTGAGAATGAAGGTGGAGCACGGCCACACGAACCTATCTGTGTGCCCGCCAGGCTGGCTCAGCAGCCTCTGCCACCCTGTCAGTACAGCCAGGATGTGAGACTTTATGTGGGGACCACCCACACATCAGGAGCTGCTGATATCCTGATGCCCTGGGAAGGCCTGGTCCCATCTCAGAGGAATAAAGGCCCCATCCTTGTGCAGCAGGCAAACTTTCTTCTGAGTAGATGGGCTCAGAGAGGCTAAGTAACTTGCTCAAACTCAGAGTCTGTAGGAGCCAGAGCCCAAATATTCATAGTTTGTAGGAACCCCCAGCACGCTTTATGTCTAGGCAGTTTCTGTCTTGTCACCTGTCCTTCCAAGCACTAGATGTTAATACAGTCTTGCATGGATTAGGATGTGCTGGGTACACACCTCTTGCTTTGTCATCATTATCATCATCATCATCATCATCATCATCATCACCACATCATCTTCAATGTTAATAGGTATGGGATATCTACCATGTGCTAACACCCTGTGCATGTTACCTTACAGAATCCTCACAATGATGCGTGAGATAAACGTTAACATTCTCACTTTATGGATGAAGAGGTCAAAGCTCAGAGAAGCTCCACAACATGCCCAAGGCCCTCACTGCCAGCCTTCTCAGCAGGCAACAGAGACAGCAACGTGGGGACTGTCACCTGCAGTGGCTGCTGCTCTCTGTCAGGTCTCAAAAATGCAGGTCCCAAAACTGGATGTGGGAGCTCTGAATCAGGGCGTCCCGGCTGAGGGCCTGAGCAGGGATGGGAAGGCAAGACCGTTGTCATGTCAACAGGAAGGGATTCTAGAGCCTGGCCACTGGCAATCTGGGCCCAAGAGACACTGGCCAATCCCTCCCAGGCCCAACACACGATGGCAACAGCGGTGGTTTTGCATCAGCAACCCAGACCACACACTGCCATCTGCCTGACACCGGGAAGCTATCGAGATATTTAGAAACTACCAGAAAACTCAGTTAAGAGCGTAGCTTTGCCATCAGCCAGGGCTGGGTTTAAATCTTGGCTCTGCCATTTATTAGCCATTTAATGCTGGGCAAGTTATTTAACCTCTCTGTCCTTCAGTTTCCTTATCTATAAAATGGGGATAATAATAATGATAATACCTGAAAGGGTTAATAGAGTAAATGAAATAATGTACATAAAGCTCTTAACATACTACCTGGAACACAGTAAAAGCTGAACAAAACAACAACAACAACAACAACAACAACAACAACAACAAAAACTAGCTAATTTTGATCTAACTTGGCCCTTATTTATACCCCTAAAGTAACTGGCTAAATAGCACTGGCTTGGACATCCCTGTACTGAGTCTGAATTTAGCCAAATGACCATATATCTGTGGGCCTGTGTTTCCTTCTTTAAAATGAAGATAAAACATTCTGCTCAATATTTGACAAAAAGATCTATGTCGCTGCTGTGGGAGGACCTTTGGAAAGGCCGAAGCCTAGGGACGGTCAGTTAGACGTTGCCTGGCACTTGAGAGCTAATCCAGAATCTACCTGCTCTAGCTCAGGGCAGGCCTGAGCTGGTTAAAGAGAAAACAGGCTTGTGTTTCACCTGATTTGCCACCAACATACACATTCGGAGGATGTGCTCCACAGCAACCCCCCCCCAGCAAGACATTTCCTGCTGGACCCCTGCTGCTTGTGTCAACAGTGGAGGCTGGTCTCCTCTGAGCCTCCATAAGCCGGAGCAGCACACAAACCCGTCACTAAAACCTCAGCCTTCTTCCTGACTTCATGTCAAGTCCAAAATGGATGTGACAGCCGGAACACTCACTGAACAGTTTAAACTGACACACGTATTTGTCACATCTCAGGATGGAAATCTTTGCAAGAGCATAAGGCTGCTACACATACTGCACACTGAGTTTGGCATTATGTACCAATCACTGGAAGGGCGCTCATGGATGCTGGGGATTCTGCAGCTGTTTCCCTCCACATCTGGGGGCCTTAACACACAGAGAAAGGATGCTCAAGGGCATGGCAGTGAGGATCTAGGAGGCACCCAGAGAGGGGTGCGGATGTTCATTCATCAGCTACGTTCTGGGTGCTCTCTTGGGCCAAATACTATACTGGGTCCTGGGGACATGCTTCTGACGATGACCATTCGATCTTTGTGGAGCCTGTGGTTTGAAAGAGACTGTCCTCTTTTGAGTCACAGTGTGGCATCAGCATCTCAAAGAAGGATGTTCAGGGTGCTTAGGGAGAGTAAAGCAAGGGACACAGTAAGTCAGAGAGTCAGGGGTAGCTTCCTGGACATTTCTGTCGAGAAGTTAGCCAGGCAGGGATGAGAAGTGGGGAAGACCATGGGCAGCACGCTATAAGGCGCATTACCTGACCTTGCTTTTAAAACATCCACTCCTTGCAAACTAAGCAAGCGTCTGAATCAGCCATCTCTGGCCTTGGTATCTACAGCCACAAAGGGGGAGAATCTGCTGCTTCTCGTCCTTTGTCTGTGAACAAGAAAGGCCTGGTTGGGCTGCCTTGGGAGTCATCTCCGAGATATTCTTGGTGAGAGACAGAGGCCAGCAGCAGCCTCTGTGTGCAGTGATTGATGGTCTCAGGTTTGCCTTTGGGGAAATTCCTCCGCAGAAGCCGATGCCCAGTTCTCAGAGCCCTCCCGATCTCAGACTTCTTGTCTTTTCACATTTCAGATGAAACTACGCAAGCCTGCAAGTCTGACTCTGCTATTTTTGCCTGTGGGTCCCTGTCTGATACTAAATATTACCATCTTGTTCACTGCTCACTGTGAATGGCATTTTCATAGACAGTTCTATATAATAATTAAATTTCTTGAGGTATTTTTTTTCCAGGGCTGATGAGAGTGGCAAGGGGCTGTCAAACAGGATGAAAAGACTCAGGCAGGTTCAGTCAAGATGAAGGTATTTTCCTGAAGAGGGCCTTCCATGTGACTCAGTTTACAACTCTGCATTGCTGTGAAGGAGACCTATTAGATGCTTAACACCATTTCTCAAAATATGTCCCTTAGAGCCCCATTTTCACACAATGCTAAAAGGTGATGTGTGAGAAAGGAGTCCCAAGGTCAAGTTTGTTTGGGAAATTCCTGATAAAAAGATGTTGGAGAGGTTTCCTGGCTTTGGGACTTCTCAGAGCCTTTCATAGGCAGATGGGCATTGAAAATCTCCAGAAGAAAGTACTGGCATGGCTCAGACTCTGAGGCAGGTGAGCACTAGGGTGGTAGCTGGGGATGCGCTGAGAATGGGGAGAGCTATGGGTCCCCTGGTGACTCTGCATACCACAGGGGGACGCCCAACGTTAGATCCGTAGGCAAGACAGGGCCCAGCAGAGCTACCTGTCAATTTCAACACAGGAAAGCCAGCTCCCTAAGGCCCAGGCCCCCATGATTTATGAAGGCCACTATGTCTCAACCTGCACCAAATCCCGTCTTTAGAAGCTGGAAGCAGGGGCAGGCCTGGCCCCAGGGGCCTCAGAGTACGTGCTCAAGCAGAATCCACTGTGTTGCTGCTGGCAGGAGTGTCCCTTAGAGCCCCTGAGATGGGGAGCCCCGTAGAGGCCCAGGTGTTCGCCCGGAGCCCGAACTGTCTCTCTGACAGGGGCTCTGTGCTTTGACCTGTTTTTGGATCCAGGGCTTGTGAAGATGAAAGGGCACCTGCACCGTAGAGGGAAGCATTTCCAGCCAGGGCCCTCTCTGGAACCAGGTGGAGCCTTGGGAGGCAACTGAAAATAAAACCTAAGCCTGAGCCCAGAGACCATCAGAGAGGAGCCCAGGGAGACTGGGTATCTACCCGCATGGACCTCTCCAGAATGTGGGCTCTGACATGGGGGTGGGGATGGGGGTGAGGGCACCTCTCTTGTTCACTGCTTCTCAGCCCCAGCACAAGTTGTTTAGCACAAGTTCACTCAATATCTGACAAAGCCTGGAATTCACATTTTCAGTCCAATATCATTTTCTCAGTGTCTGCAAGGCCAAGTAATAAATGCTAATGGGGAGCCAGAAATAACAAAATAAGAACCAGGGAGACAATTAGAGTAGATGACGCTCAGGCCACAGAATTCAGATTCTGTTTCCACCACTTAATAGCTCTGCAAACCTTCAGATAAAAAGGGTGGTCACTATGGGTCCTACCCTCTAGGTGGCTATGAGCCTTGCTATGAGACCACTGATAGGCATTCTGCCTGCCGCAAGGCTACACAGAGCACAATGTTCAGTAAATTCTGGCTTTTGATTTTTTTTTTTAACTGAGACATGAAATACATAAAATTTTTATATAATAAAATGCACACATTTTAAACATTCCATTTGATGAGTTTTGGCAACTGCACACACTTGTGTAACCATCATCTAAGATAAGATATAAATATTAAACATTTCCGGTCACATTGGAAAGTTCTTTCATGCCTCTTTCCAGTCAATTCTGTCTCCCTGCTCTCAGAAGCAACCATCTTCTGATTTCCATGATCACAGATGAGCTCCGCCCATTCTAGAACTTCATATAAATGGAATCATATAGTACATCCTCTGGCCCTGCTCTTTTGCATCTGGCTTTTCTTACTCAGCATGTTTTTGAGGTTCATCCATGTTGTTGTGGGTATTAGCAGTTTGGTATTTGTTATTGCTGCATAGTATTCCATTACATGAATATATCACTTTTTTAAAAACCTGTTGGCCTTTTGATGAACATTTGGTTTGTTTCCAGTTTGGGGCTATTATAAATAAGTCTGCTACAAACATTCTTGTACAAATCTCTGTATGAACATATGTTTTCATTTCTCTTGGGTAAATAATTAGGAGTGGAATCATTGAGTCATAGAATAAGTGTATGTTTCTAAGAAGCTACTAAACTGTTTTTTAAAGTGGTTGCAACATTTTATGTTCCCACCAGTAATGTATGAGAGGTCTAGATGCTCCCTAGTTTCATTAGCATTTGGAATTATCAGTCCTTTTTATTTTAGCCATTCTATTAGGTAGGAAAAAAGATCTCACTGTGGTTTTAATTTAAATTTCCCTAATGACTAATGATGTTGAGCATCTTTTATGTGCTTATTGGCCATTCATATATCTTTGTGAGATCTCTGTTCTCATTTTTACAATTGGCTTGTTTATCTTTTTATTTTGATCTGTAGAAAGTCCTTTTTATATTTTAGATATGATTCCCTTATCAGATATACATGTTTCAAATATTTTCCCATCGTGGATTACCCATTCATTTTCTTAACGGTGTGTTTTGATGATGAAAAGCAAAAAGTTATACTTTTGACAACCAATTCATGATTCGTTCCTTTCATGGTTAGTGCTTTTTGTATCCTGTCTAAGAAATCTTTGCTCACCCCAAGGCTGTGAAGATATAAGTCTATGTTTTTTTCTAGAAGTTTTTTGATTCTAGGTTTTACATTTATGATTCATCTCATTATTATTTTTTGAAACTGAAGTAGTTGATCAGAGCCATAAACATCAAGTAAACACTTAGATTCTTTAGAAGATTAGATTTTACTTACGCCTCTGGCTGAAGAGATAATATTAGTTCTAAGAAAGGGCCTTTGTTAGAGTCATGGCTTTGACCCACCCACAGAGTCACCATTGACTGACCACAGGCCACAAACGGTTGACTTAAGAATCACCAGCCAGAGAGAAAACTATGTTGACCTTCTCATGTCCAGCTGCGGGGCACTGAATTTCCAATTACTAACTCAGACAACCACACTGTGACCTTACAGTGGCCCTGGGAACCACAGCAAGTCCCAGCCCAGGGCCTTAGCATGACCACCAGGAGACCACACACAAGATGCCAGGTGAGCCCCCCACCGCTTTGAGGCCCAGTTGTTTCTCAGAGGTCTCCCCACACTGACAGCTCGGAAGGTGGCATGATTTAGGCAGCTCCACATGGCTGGACATAGACAATCCTAAAGGTGGCAAGCTCTTCTTGCAGCAGATGTCAGAGCCCCCCACATGGCCTGGTGACTGCTTGGGGTAGCAGGTCCAGAGATACAATGATATGGGTGCCTGGGTCAAAGGCAGTGAGAAGTAGAGAGAAGATGGGTTCCTCACACAGCAAAGAGAGGCTCTCAAAGGTTTTGATATTAGGAGCAAGTGCCTGTAGCCCAGGCTTCGAGAGCCTGCTCCTGGAAGCTTACCTGCTCCTTGGAGCTCACCTGGCAGCTAGGGCCTGCAAGATATATTCTTATCACTCCAGGGCCTTGGGAGAAGGCTAGTGGGGTGTTTTTTCTTGGAGACCGTTGCCACAACCTCAGTGCCCTGCTGGCTCTGCAGGTACACCTGCTATACATCTTGTCTACCCTCTGATTATGTCAGACCCGGCATTCTTATCATAATAATGGAACATGGTCTGAAAGGATGAAGCTAGGACTCACAGAAGAGCAGGGTCCAGCCTCTGGCAAAGGAGGCTTGCCAGTTGCTGATATTGGATGTGCCAAGGTCACACAGTTAGCGGGTTAGGGCATAGGGATTGGAGTCTGGGCAGTCTGACTCTAGAGTCATGTCATCGCCCAAGGAACCCAACAGACCCACTGTTTCTGAATGCCTCCTTGGTCTCTTGAGCACCCAGGGCAGGGCAGGTACCACAGCAAAACATGCAGCTAGCAGGGGTCTTGGTGACCACAGTTTGTGGCGAGCCCCCCAAAATCACCCACCAAGCCCACCAACCTGGCCCATGGGGACCAAGCTGAGCTCACACGGAAGAGGGGGCAGCCTCTGTGCCTTCTTCCCAAGGAGGAAAACATTACCTGAGGTGACCTGTGACACTCTGGGTTAACCCAGAACTTAAAAGTTTTCAAAAAGCAAAGTTCTTTTCCTCTGGGCCTCTTAAAAGAGAATCATTCCAGCATCATCTCTAACTCAAATAATTTTAGATGTCAATTGTGTGTCTTTAATGAGCCCAGAAATTTTCATAATTATCTTTTTTTTTTCCGCAGTCATAATTATAGGTTTGAGTATATGCTACAGACAAAAAATTTAAATAGCACTTTTTACACGCTTAGGCATTCTGCTTCTTTCTTCTTAAAAAAAAAATATTTAAAGAGGGCTTCTAATTATCCTTCTATTACCATTCTTTTTTCAAGGTAAACACTGGGAGATAAAACTCGAATTGTCTGATGCCAGGTCGCATGTCCCAGCCCCATCTCCCTGCTCCTCAGATGCATCATGGTTTCTCCCACACTGGTTCAGAGGGGTGGCTGACTATGAACTGGGACAAGCTCCCTTGGGACGAGCTCCCTGTCTCCTGTTATAGTGACTGGCAGGAGGTGGGAAGGTTTGGTTGGAGCTGCTCCCCAGTACGGAAGGCCCAGGCTAGCCCTGGGCAAACCTGGAGACCTCCATGGGTGTGCAGGGAGCTGTAGCCCAATAGGTATTGGGACAGTGTGGCAGAGACTCCCCAGCTCAGCCTCCTCCTGTGTTCAGACCTGCTCTGGGTGGTACTGTGGGGTCTGTTCTAGTTCCATGGCAGGGATCTGAATTGGCATCCAGGTGGAGGGGCTCAGTAGGAACAGGAGAGGGACCAGGGACAGCATGACTCTTGATTCAATCAACCGTTCATTCATTAATTCACTCAGCATTCACTGAGCAACCCTGTCCTGGAAGTCACAGCCAAGCATGTCTCTTTTTTCACACCTACTGCATGCTTGACAGAATTTGGCACAGGGGACCCAAGAAAAGGGTGACTCAGATCTTTCTCGCTCAAAGCTCCTGTACTTCCTGACAGTACCACCAAGTTTGGCATGACTCATGGCCCCACCTTGACCTTGGCTGGGAGGAGAGTGGAGGGCTCTGCCCCATAGCTCTTTGATTCCAAGTCGACCCGGTCCCTACCTAGCGGCTTGCTGCTCTGCATTCCCCGATCACTCCCTGGCATTCCCGGGTATTTCTGCATTAAGCTCGGGCCAGGCATTTTCCATACATGTTTGTTGCATTCTTTACTCTTCAAAATTGCCCTCGGGCGTAGATGTTACTGCTATATCCATCTTCTGGTAATGAAATTTAGGCTCAGAGAGACCATCCTTGCAGCAGGCCACAGGGCTCTCATCAGTGCCTGTTTTCCCTGCATTTGCTTTATGTCACAGCTGGTCACAGAGCAAAGACTTGTGTCCTTTTGGGCCAGGATAGGCTGTCTCAGCTGGGAAGGGGCAGAGATCCTGTTCTTAGTGAGACTTTGGTATTTCCTCTCTTCCAAATGACTAAGGCCAGCCTTTCTTGCATCCCAGTGCTGCTGGGAATTTGTTTACTTTTGAATCCAAGAGCCTGTGTCTTGGGAGGAAGATTGGGGCAGGAGCAAAAACATGTGGCCAGCATCAGAGAAGAGACTCCCAGGAGCATGTGTCTTGCGGCTGGGGTCCAAGAGGAAACACAGCAGCCTCTAGCACATGCGGCGGGGGGAAGGTGCCAGCACAGCTGCCCTAAGGAGGGGGGCTGGCCAGAGAGAGGCCCCCGTGGGTGGAAGGCAGCTCTTTGTCAGTGTCCAGCCCAGGCCTGTGCATGCATCACTTTGGCATACCAGCTTCAGAAGAGTCTGGCTGCTTCCATTCCACTCTCCATCCTACAAAGCCAGCTGGGAAAACCTAAGGGAAAAACAAACAAACAAATGACCCTCTCTGGTCCTAGGAGGCTTAGCAAAGGTTCCTTCATTGTCAAACACTTGCTGAGAACATACTCCATACTGGGTGCCAGGTCTTGCTCTCCTAGATCTTATAGTCTCATAGGGGGAAGCTGACAATAAGCAAGAAAAAAAAGTAAAATGTGATGATTTCAGAGTGACGAGTGCTGTGAATAAGACAGAGCAGGGTGATGTGCTAAAGAGTGACTCTGTGCAAAGGGAAGATTACTATTTTGGACTGGATGCCTCTCTGTTCACCCACAAATGATAAGAAGCATCCAGTAAGCCTTTGGGAAGAGAGTCCAGGCACTGGGACCAGCTAGTGTACCCACCCTGAGGCTTGTGCTTATGAGGGGCAGGAAGGTATCAGTGCAAAAGCTGAAGTGCTAAGAGGAGGAGAGTGGTGTGTGGTGGGGGAGGGTAGGAACAGTCAACTCCTTCTGGCTGCCTGGTAGATAATGGATTTCCAGGGAGCAACAGTGGAAGCTGGGAGATGGGAGCTAAAAGAGTTCTGATTTTAATATCATTTGCATCCATTTCCTAGAGCCACTTTACATCCACCTCAAAAGAAAGCTGGTTGCCTCTTCATATACCACAAGGTGAAGACTGTTCGGATTATTTGACCCTCACCAGCCCTCCCTCCATGGAGCCCATGGCTAGGACTGGGCCTCTGGAAACCTGTGTGGGAGGGACACATCTGTGTAGCCGGTGGTTCAATAAAAATTGTGAACATAGCACACCAGGCGGCCCAGGGGACCAGCGCATTTCATCTAGAGGCCAACTGTCTTCTTCAAAGCCTCTCCCTGTCTCTTTGCAGGCCTGCTGTGGTCCTGCCCACTGTTGCGGCTGCCTAGCTTCCTGTGCGATGCTCTATCCAGGGATAGATACCCTGGTAGCTGCAAAGGCAAAGTGGTGGCCTGGAGATCACCAGCCACATCCTCTTTAAGCATGTCTCCTAAAGCATTGGTGAGGAAGCGCTCTTTCTCCAGAATATCCCATCTCACCGGATTTGGAAGCCTGCAGGACAAAGGTTCCATGAGGCTTATCCGGGAGTTGGTGGGGAGGGAGGGCCAGGCTCCTTACACCCACACATAGTGAGTGAGAGAGCATGGGCTGAGGAAAGCGAAGGGGACACTGCCACCTCATTTGGGCTATCAATGGGGCTGATCCGCAACAGCCCTTCTTCTTTTCATTTGCTCTCAGACCCCTCCCACCTCACAGGACAGGCACTCAGGATGGTGTCTATGTTTCACCTGAGTCTCCATTCCATTCGATTGGCAGGGGCTGCTTTGAGAATGCTGTTAACATGGCTTCAGATTATGACTTCCCAAAGAGGAAAGAATGAAGTGATAGATTAGTGATGTCTACATTGAGCATGGAAGAAGCCTGTAGAGGCATACATGCCTTCATCTGCCAATCACGTCACGGCCTGGCAAGTTTGGAGACATCAGAAAAAGCAGCTTCCTCTTTGTAGCTGAGTGTCTCGAAGGCTGCCGAGACACTTGGCAGAACCAGTCCCAATATTCCAGTCAGCTCGCGTCAGTGTGGGCTCATGGGACAGCCCCTGCCAAAGAGAGCTGACCGGCACCACCCACACCTGATCCACTCCTTTCCTTTTCTTGACTCAAAATCCTCTCATTATATGGCAACAAAAAAAAGGTTTCAAACCCAGAATCTTCTTGGGCAGACATCCCCGCAGTAGACCACACAGCTTCAGACCCCTGCTAACACACCAAGCTAAATGGTAGGAGTTTTTATTAAATATAAATGTAAAGGAAGTTTAATACCAGAAAACTCTGAAGATTTCAAATGATGAAAATTCAACTTGCAAATCAAATGAAGAAAATGTCCGTTGAATGAAGGAACCAATGAAAACACATCCCAAAGACAAACACTTTTGAAATTTAAGATGACTTACTTCATTTGAACTTTTAATTCATTCTTGGCTGTTATGAGGGTCCATTTGCAAGAGAAGGAAACTTAAAGGTATTTAGAGGAACTTTCCTCACTGGGCCTTCCATTCTAATCCAAACCTTCAGTCTTCAGCTTCAGCTAAAGACAGGCTGTATCAAATCCAGCTCCGGTTGAAAACAAATACACATCTCTTAGTTGAGTGGCAGGTTTAATTAGCAGTCACATTCCATTTTAATTGCTAGATTATTAGCAAAGACAGCATCTCTGAGGATGACTGCATTGCATGAAAATTTGGAGAGAGATACTCAACTACCTAACTTTTTCCAAAGAAATTAAAACGTGCAGACAGGGCTGGTTCCTCTCAGCTCTTAGTGGTGGCAAGCGGCAGTCCCTCTTTCCCCGTAGCTTCTCTTCTGGGGCACCTTTTAATAGCAAACAACCCTATGAAAGGACAAAATGGGAGAGAATTCTTTAACGCTAAAAAAGCCTCCTTAACAAATCCATCAGGGTTGTCTATTTCTCCACCTATATGACAGATTATTCACAATAGGCTTAATCAGAAAATGAAGCCATTCTCAGGACAGCGAGTTTGACTCCCCCCAGAACACCAACGCTTGCTGCTGGCTGCTCCAAAATAGGGCCCACTCTCGGACAAAGAACATGAGCTACTGTCCCCCTCTTTCCAAAGATAAGTCAGCTTGAGTAACACGATTTGAGTTGATCTGAGCCCTCCGGGCTGCTGCCAGGTGAGATAGAAGAGCCCCCCAAAGCGGCTGCTCTGAGCAAGGGGGCAGATAATAAATGGGCACCATAGCTGAGCAGCAACCCTGTCCAGCCAGACGCCTGCCCTCTGCTCAGCATTTGCCTGCCTACTTGGCTAATTCTCACACCACCCCAGAGAGTGGGAATCTGGTGATCCCCACTTTACATCTGTGGGGGTGGAGGCACAAGGTTCAGTTTTAGACATTTTACAAAATTGTTGGGCAGGAAATAAAGACTCTGGCAAAAATATCAGGGTCTTTACAGAGTTAGTCATCAAGTTTCCCTGGGATCATTCCTGCATCCCAGGACACCCCTCAGCCCAGGATGGTTGGTCAGCCTATTTCTCAGTGTCCAAAGAGCACACACAGGATGCCTCGAACCGTGCCTTCTGCCTGCGGGAAAGGGACTGGAGCAAATCTGGGCTTCTCTGCAGACCCTGACTCCCACCTGCCCTCCTCCTGAAGCAGCAAGCAGGGCACTGGACTGTGTCTGCGGAAGGCCTCCCAGCAGGCAGCAAGGGCCACCCATGCCTTTTATCACCCAGCCCGGAGTGGGGAGCCCTCTTCTTCATACACTGCTCTGTTTAAGAGCCACAGCCTCTGAGCCACAGGAATATCTGTGAGTGAAATTTATGATTCGTGTTTCCATCGGAGTCAACCTTTTAACCCTTGGAGCGCTTAATTGCCTGTCCCAGGTTTTGCTTTAATAACCGGCTTGACTCTTGCCAATTTTGGCTGAATTGAGAAGCACTTGAATGTGTGACTGGAAACGGAACCTCGTTACTTGATACTCGATACAGCACGAGCCAAATACCTACTTCATTAAATTCATTCATTGCGGCATCTTTTCCTAAATGATAGTCAGAAATTTCCTTCATATGTAAAACTTCTAAACTCAGGGGGCATCCTCAAAGCCAAATTTTTATAAAAACACCTCCCCCTAAGACACACTTGTGGGGAACTCCCAACCATAAATCACAGGATGGCTGTGGAATTCCTCGTCTCCTGGTCTCTCCCAGAGGAGCTTAGTCTTTCTCCTGGGGCCTCTTGGGCCCCACACTCCACCTTCCAAAGAAAGCACGGAGGAAGGTGCGGACATCTGGTTCCTGTTTCTGAATTCAAAATTGATCTGCTGGGTGATTCTTGGCAAGTCACTTAACCTCTCTGAGCTTAAGTTTCCCTAATCCTGGCTCACTAGACACCTCTCATGGGGAGGGGGCGGGTAGCCAGTTAATGAGCAGGTGTTTTATGGAAGGGGGACTCAGCCTGTGGCACAGCAGTAGCAAACCCCAATTAAAAAAGGGTGGACAGGTTGGGGGTGGGAGAGAGAAGAGGTTGAGAAACATAGCAGAGCAGTAGCTAGATCCTGTGAAACACAAGTGGCTTAAAGCAGGGAAGAAGTTATTTCTAGAATCACTCATGTTTTATTCCATGACGATCAGATCTCATGCACAATTTCAGGCCGAGTCTCACTGGTTCTTTAAGAGAGCTGGCACACACTTGCCTCCACAGAGTCTCCCCCAGTTCACTTTCCCTCATGCTGCCTTTGCCCTTTCCTGAATGTTCCACAGCTCCATGTGATCCTCTCCTTCCTCAATGTCTTAAGGCATATACTAATGCTTCTATGTGTGACGTGCTCTACAAATCTTATCACATTCAATTCTTTCTTCCATTAACTTGGAGAGTTTGGCGTCATTATCTCCATTTTTCAGACAAGGAAAATGAGGTACAAAGAGGGTTAGCAACTTTTAAGGTGACAAATTTGTCCTGGTTCATCCAGTTCATTCCTGGTTTTAGCAGTGAACATCCCTTGTCCTGGGACACCTCTCAGTCTTGGGCAGACAGAGACAGGTGGCCATGCTAGTATGAATGCAAACGCCTGGTTGAGCCAGACAAGAGGTCCTCACTCCTCTCCCTCCCCCATCCTTGGCCCTAAGTCCCCACTCCCTGAGGACAGTGGCCAGGTCCTAAACCTCTGGTGTTTAGGAGAACCCATAATAGAGTGGGGATGGGTTAATATTTGCCGATTTGAATAAAATTATGCCTTCACTGCCATAGGGGAAGACCAGTTTTCCTATAATGGCACAACTGGGCTGCTCTTAAAATCCATTTTAGGGAAATGCCTTTCACGATTCAGCATTACAGAGAGTAGGCACTTGGAGCCTCCCACCCTCACCCATTCCAACCTACAGAGACACGAATCAGCATGATGGAGTCTCAGAACCTTCAGATTTTTTTTTTAGGACCTTCAGATTTTTAAGAGACACCTGTCATCTTTAATCCTCGTAGATCCAAATATGCTAACTCACAAGACAGAATTTTGAAAAGGCATCTTGATTACCATCATACTCTGTGGGTTTAAACTTGCACTTGGTGCTAGTACTGGGAGGAGTGTTTCCTTTTGCATACAGAGCGTTGGCAATTTAGCCTTTGTTTTCAGCATGTCTGTAATAAGCCTGAATCAATATTCCCTGGATAACATCTCCATGGTCCCTCATGGAATTAGTTCTTGAGCAATTTCTTTCCATTGTTATTATTATTTTTTTAAGCTGCCATGGATTGTTCCATGACAGGCCTCCTTGGTGTTGCTGAACCTCTTAAAAGACATCCTGCAGCCCTAAGTAAACACAATAAACACTCTGGTTCCTAAATCACAATCTCTTCCAGGAACATTTGTGTTATCTAGAGACCAGACCCCCAGTAAGGTCAACTTTTCAACTATGTCCACAAAAACTAAAAAAAAGGCCTCAAAGAAGTAAATTATTTATCAGGAAGCCCAGGCACACTAAGGAACACACTCAGGTCAAAGGGACACAAAAGAAGGGACAGGTAGGTAGTAAAAAGGGAGGGGAGAAGAATCCTTAGTAAAAGCAGAAGAGCTAGAGGCCACTTCCTGCAGGGCCAAATAGCACTGCATAGGGCACTAGCGCCTGAAAACATTATTGAATACAAAAACCCAGAAAAATAATGTCTGCTTATAATGATTACCCTGAGTCTTCATGAAATTAGTAGCTTGTGTCTAAGGTGCTCTATTTACTAAGTAGGGAAGGGAATATATCTTTATAAAAACAGTGACATAAAAAAATAAGACTTGTCTTAAACTGAAGGAAATTACAAAAGAGAGATTTCAAAGTGTTTTGAAAGAACAGTTGTGTTGGAAAAGATAAAATGAGTATTTAAATACCAAGCCTCAGTGATCTAGAAGTCTCACATATCTAGGAGGAACACCATATTCTTCAACTTGGCAATAAATGAAGCATTCTCCATGTATAAATAATGCAATTCAAAGTGTTACCATAAAATCTTTGAGGATTAATCTTTAGATAGCTTATGATTGGCTTTCATAGAAAAACGTACTTAATGATTTTCAAAGTACTTTGGTGGTAAAGTGCTTGTTTTCTCACTTGATCTGTGGGTAACTTTTTTGAAGCATTCTATAATGCCAGTCATTCTTCCTAGTTCGCTGAGGGTTCTCTACTGAGAGAGAAAGGGCACTGACATTCAGTTTTATGTGCTTTGGGGAGGGACAGTCTGGGTTAGCCAAGCCAGTCTTGCTTTCTTAATGGATTTTTAAAAAGGTATCATGGGCTGGATTCTGTTGAGAACAGCTTGCTTGTCAGGTTTCTACTGATCTGTATAAAACCCTTTCTCTCTCTTTGAAAGTTAGAGCTTTCAGAAATAAATGAAGCCCTTCCCAGAGTATCAGATGACACCCCAGGCAGCTCATCTATCCATCCACCATCTGTCTGTCCATCTGTCCATCCATTCAACCATCCATCCATCCATCCATCCATTTATTTATCCACACATCCATTCATCCATCCATCCATCCATCCATCCATCCATCCATCCATCCATCCATCCTTCTATCC
Source organism: Eidolon dupreanum (assembly GCA_028627145.1). Classification (NCBI taxonomy): domain Eukaryota; kingdom Metazoa; phylum Chordata; class Mammalia; order Chiroptera; family Pteropodidae; genus Eidolon; species Eidolon dupreanum. The sequence continues at coordinate 27,575,799 of CM053515.1, forward strand.
TTCTATCCAGCTGTCCATCTAATTATCCACTCGTCCTCCTATAAACCTTTACTGAGTACCTGCTGGATATTATGTGAAGTCAAGGGAGAGATCCAGTGGCCCTGCCCTCATGGTGCTCTCAGTCTAATGGTGGAGACAGGTAGACAGAAAACGAGAAGCATGAGAAGTGCTGTAATATAGCATGCCTGAGTTGACCATAGGAGGGGCAACTAAACCATATCAGAAAGAGAGTGCTCTAAGTCTTACAGGATAAGTGTGATTAGCCCAAGCATGGCTCTCCAAGGAAATGAAAGAGGCTCAGTGTGACTGGAGTGCAAGCAGAAACGGGGGGAGCAGGGAGAAGGGAAGCTGGAGTGGTAAAGGGAGCAGCTGTGCCCAATATCGAGTTGTTTAGAGATTGTCTTGTTTAATCCGGCCAGCAAGCCATAGAGATAGCTATTATTTTCCCCATTGTACAGATGAGGAATTGCACCTCAGAGAAGCTAATAACAAGATGACTTGTTGTTTGATAAGTGACAAAAGAATGAATTGAACCCAGGTCTGTCCAACTCCAATGCCTATGAAGATAAAGAGTACATACCACAAGAAACTCCACCTAAGTTCAGCTCACTCTGTCCCCATATGAACAAAGTCACAGAACATGTTACAGTGCTGAAAGACACTCAGAGAGTGTCTGAGAGACAGACAGGAGATAGGTGGGATCACACTAAACCAAGACCAGGTTGAAAATCCCCAGGGAAACTGCAGGGCATCCTGTGTTGCTGAACTAGGGCTCTCACCACTGCAGGTAGACGAGCAGGGGTTGGCTTCATCCCCAGCATGTGAACTGAGCGTTGGATGGAAAAACAGAGATGCCATAGAACCTACTCCTTAAAAGATCCTTAAATATGTAACAGTTTCTGTGTCTGCCTAAGTTCATTAGAGGGTGAACTTGTCAATTTGCACTACAAATGTCTAACTTTTGCGATATATAAAGAGTTTCTACAAATAAATAAGAAAATGGCCAACTAAAAGAAATTCAAGCGGGATAATCAAAAAGTTTGCAGAAAAGGTGATGCAAATTGCTTTTAAACATAACAAAAAGATACTTAACCTCACTCATAAAAAGAAAAATGCAAACTGAAATTCTCACAAAATACCATTTTTAACCTTTGAGATTGGGAAAAATTAAAAAGTTTAATAACATAGTATCGGTGAAAGTGAGGAAAACAAACACCCTCATACATTGCTGATAGGAGCGTAAACTGATATAGACTCTGTAGATGGCACTAGATAGGCTCTTCCAAAACTAAAACTGCACATTCTTGGACCCTGCAATTTGACTATAGAATATACCTGTACTTGAGTGAAGAGACAAATCTACACCACAGAATTGGATATAATTGCAAAGACTGCTAAAAAATTACATGTCCATCAATAAAGAACCTAAAAATTATGCTACACCCACGCCATGGAACACTCTGCAGCCATTACAAATGGAATGAGGACACTATTATTGTACTGATGTGAAACAATCTTCAAGATCTGCTCTTAAATGAAAAAAGTAGAGCAATGTGCATCATACACTGCTGTGTTGGGCCCACCCAGATTCCCCAGCTGCCGAGAGTGTTGGAGGGACCCCAAGTCTCTCTCCAGGGGTTGCCCAGGGATGAAGAGAGCTACGTCTCCAAAAATGATGCCCATATACAATGACTGATCAAAAGCCTGCTCCCCTTGCCCTAAATCAGGGCCACTCCGAAGGGGCATCAGGCTCCAGAGCTCCCTGTGGGGCTGGCTGAGGCCTCTCTTGTGACTGCATGATAGTTAGAATTCCTCCTTCTGGTCAGTCCTGCTTCTCTCTCTCCCTCACAGATGTTGGCCCTGAGTGCACTCCCCAGCAAACTTCCTGCCAGCAAATCACCATCTCAGAGTCTGTTTCCATAGAACCCACCTGCTACCGCTACCATCTGTGGCAGGGAAGGGGGGAAGGCGGAGGAGGGGGGATCAAAAGGATTTCCATTTACATACTTGCTCAATTTTGCAAAAAACATGCAAGAATCTGAAATATTGGTTAACTCTGGAGAGGAGAACTAGGTGGTGAGGGACCTGGAGAAAAAAAAGACTTTGCATGATTTTCCCTTTTACTGTTTTTGAAATTTGTATCACGATCGTATGTTAACCATTGATGAAATAAACAAACTAAGTAACAATGCCTTTAAAAAGTAGAGGCAGAGAATGTTTAAGAAAACTGAATAGGTCTCTTCCAGCCATTAGATGACTGCCAGCATTCAGCATGGAGTCTCTCTGCTAGGCTGACATCCTAGGTCACAGGCACTGAAACCAGAGATTTCAAGGTTACTCTCTGGCCCGCCGACACTGAGGAGAGGATGTGCCTTCTTTTCCATTTCGAAGCCCATAGTGACACCCTGGGTCCGAGCCTGGTGTGAAGGAGACATGCTCCTCGTAGGACTTCCCTTCTTGCACGCTCCATGGGTTTTCCAGGGCTCAGGCAGCACTGAGGAACCCTGGCTCTTTGGCACGGGCCCACATTCTCATTATGGAGCACTGGCGAGTGCAGGGTGATACACGTCCTCTGCTCAGGATGATGATGACGGGGCTGACCTTCCCACCAGGCCCGTTTCTGGGAAGACTGCTGAACGTCTGGCCTCACCCTGCCCTGGCGCTGCTGACCGCCCAGCTCTTCAACACAGCTGGGGGGGGTGCGGTGTGTGTGCTTCCCCAGATGCTCCCTCTGAACAGAACTTCTCCCTCCACAACCAGCCAAGCCCTTCCTCATCCCATCTACGAATATAGAACTGAAACATTCCAAGTTAGATCAGAGGTGAATTTCTCAGAATTGCTAAGTCAGCAAGAATGCCAGTTGGCAAAAAGGGAGACTGGGAGTGGTGGTTCTTCCCGGCTCTTGACGAGCCTCAGGGAGCGGTAAACATGTGATGCCAGCGATTCCGCTCCCAGCCACGCCATAAAATGCCTTTATGAGGCTTGACTCTTCTCCATTTCCTCCATTTCTCCTCATTCCCAGACCTTTCTGCACCCTTGCCCTGCCCCCGCCTCATTCCTTGGCCAACACTGATTAAACACACGGTGTTTTCTCCATTTTCATTTTGTTGACGGCAACGTGTGTTATCTGGAGGCACGGTCTGGGCAGTGGAGGGCTGAGATGGATGCCGCCAGTGGAAGTGGTGTTAACAGTGCAAAACCGTTCTGGTCAACCCTTCAGAGGCTTCTCGGGTTGACCAGAACTTAGAAATAACCACAGCCCTCCAGTGACATGAGTCCCTTCTACTCTCTCCCATTTGGGTGTAGAATGATTTCTGACAAGCTGAATTGGTAAACGATGATAAGTAATAATCATAATAATAATTCAGATATGTTGTACCATGCCAATGAAATCCTGGTACTATCACATTTTTTAAACTATCGAAGACTGCAGCCATGTAAGCTATTATTTTGACTCCCTAGATTGGATTATTACATACTGTTCGTTTTCAGAAAGAGACATTTATCTGGCCATTTGGGGAGCCTGAGTTATACTTGCATTTGGTCCCACCTCCTGCCTCTCAAGGATTGACAGCTAGAAGCTCATCTCAGCAGCCTTTCCTCCTCTTTTTTTTGTACCCCAAAAGAATGTACATCCCACAAGAATGCCTTGCACACAGCCAAAACAGTATATGGATTAGCTGGTCCTTCAAATTAAGGCGTATACTTATACATATGTGCCTATACACATATATGTGTATATGTGAAGTGTGCGAGTTGCACACTTTATGTATAATTTATTGTCTATCAATTCTATCTCAATAAAGCTGTAAATAATAATAACTTCTGCAAGAACTATGAAAAAAAGGGTGAGGTTAAGTGTCCACTGCCAGAACACCTCGCCAGGCTCTGCCCGCCCTGCTTCACTGTCCTGTGCACCTCCACTCTGACCTGGCCGTAGATGGGCTTACCGGTTAGTAGCTGGAGTCAGCCCTGACACCTGAGAACTTGACACCTGAGATGAGACCGTGGGTTTGAGCAGCAGCAGTCACAGTCCCACACTCTGGTGGGGAGTGTTTCTTCCTGCCACTTAACCTGCTTGGTGACGGACTAATGGTAAGAAACAAATACAAGGAAAGGCTTGTAAGGTGTCTCAGGTGCCGATGACAGCTGCACAAAAACCTGCTGTGGTTATGAGGAGTTCAAGATGGTCAGCTCCTTGCTTGTTCATTTCAGGCCCAAAGCCCACACCACCTCCTTTTATAAGCTTTAATATCCCTCGGAAATGCTCTCCCTTTCCATCCTCCATCTCTTCCCTGGAACATCTCCAGAGGGTCTGTGATTGGGCTGCATACAGTTTCCAAGCTTGCTACTTCCCTTTGGTCATAAATCACCTCTTACACACTCACTTTTTCCTTCTCATTGTTCTTTAGTATTAATAGCTCTAAATCCCAGGAGCATTGGAGAACTGTTCCAATTTTGGTTTGAAAATCAATTTGGAAGCTAGTGGCTGGCTTTGCTCAGACTTCCAATCCTTCCGAGGCGGTCAGCTCCTACAAACGGACCAAATCAGGGGCTGTTTGGCCTGGCCTGGTAAACTCCCCCATTTTTAAAGTTTCATCATTTTCTCTTAAAATGCTAGATACCTTGGTCTCAGTGTTTTTCTTTTAACTCTGTCTCTAAAATTAAAATGTTAATTTTGGAGAAGAAAAAAAAAAGCCTAATGCCTTCTGTTGTGTGATCTGGTAGATAATTTAAAAGAATAGTTCATTTCAGGATAGGTCATATTCTATTATGAAAGCAAAAGAATAAATATAAAATCTGGTTGTGTTTGTTAAAAGGCTCTGATATTATTCTCAATTCTTTTGGAAACATCTTTTTTCTAAATAAGTTCTGCATCCTCCACAGTCTGTTGACCTTCTGCAGGGAAAGTGAGAAAGCGTCAGATCTCATCAAACGTTGATGAGGAAAGGCTCCCGGCCAGATGGGAACAGGGATGCTCTGCCAGCTAACAGGTCTGCCCCCACATCAGACAGCTGGAATACGCATTCAGGGAAGAAGGAAACAGACCACAGGTTGAGTTTCCTGAGGAAGACAAAAGAAGAGCCCTTCACATGTAGCACACTGACTTGAGTGGTCTGCGCCCCAAACCAGAGCAGGAAATGAAACTGATGATAAGCCTAGAGGCTGACAACACACCAGGAGAGACTCAGCCAAGGGCACTGTGATTGGCAAGTAGGCCTTCTAGAGAGGGAAGGCGAGGGCACAGTGTCTACCAGCTCCCAGTGACCACCAGCCTCCCAACTCCAGAGCTGGGTTTGCCTGGCATTCTCCAGCCTGACCCAAGGTCAGCCTGAGCATACCTTTGAGTTGCAAGCTCGAGCCCGTTGCTTTCCCTCATCTAGTTCCTTTGGACTTTATCCTACCCTCTGGTTGATATTAGAGTCAGGTTTTTCATCCTGCTGCTCCCCCCATCCCCCGCCCCGCACCCGCCACACAGCTGGTTAGGGGTCTGCCCATGGGCACTCACCACATGTGCCCTCTCTGACTGACCCCCTAGCCAGTCCACTGTGCCATGCTGCAGGCTCCCACCTCTCAACCAAGGAGGGGCTCAGGTGTGGCAGGGAAGGATGATTTATTTAGGAGTGGCTCCCTAAAGCTACCTCTCTCAGACATCATCAACATTTCAAGAGGCTGATAATGTCTCCTGCATCTGGCCAGGGAGGCTATTAATCTTATTCATTAGTATCAGACAATGTCTCTTTTGAACCCGATATGTCTAATTGTGCCAGAGAACAAAGCTTGACAATTACAGACCGAAACAGGCAAAGAGCATCTGCTCCCATGACGTGGGGACTTCTTCCAGGCAGCTCACAAAGAACAGGAGCGCTCCCTCCTCCCCCATAGTGGGATCCTTGTCGGGGTACTGTTGACAAGAAGCAGCTAACATTTCCTGAGTCCTTGCTGTGCACTGCACACCATGTTAAGCACTGTGCAAGCACTCTCTGATTTAATTCTCACAACAACATTAAGAAGAATTGAGTATTTTTATCTTCATTCTACCATTGAAGGAACTGAGGCTCAAAATGACTGAGTGATTTGACGAGCGATATAGCCAGTAAACAGCAGAGCAGGACTCTCCCGGGTCCTGGCTCCCAAGCCCATGTTCCTTTCCCGTGCTCTGGCTCTGTGTCCATCCCATGAAAAGACTGCAGGGGGGCACCTGGGACCCAGCTCTGGGAGGCCTCCTGGCAGCAGCTCTATTTATGAACTGTGGAAGAGATTATACAATGGGTCATTTGCCTAGTGTCCACCAAGAGCACCCCAGATCTGCACCGAGTGAGATGAGGTGCTGCTGGCTAGCCAAGTCAACAGGAACCCAGAAAATCTTTTCTGGTTGATAATATCAAAGTTGACACTCAAATCCAGGCCTGTTGGCCTGAAATCTAGCATGGCTGGTAAAACTTATCTACAAAGGCCTCTACATCAGTTCACTGACAAACTCCCAGATCGCTGATGTCTGAAGAGCTGGGACATCATTCCAGTCATAGAGGGAAGACTTGCAAAGTAGCCATGGCCGCTTATGGGTAAGAAGTTCCTCTCCGCTGAGTTTGAACTCTCCTCTGTGGGGCCCAGAGTCATCTAATTCTGAAGAGGAGTTAGTGGTGTGGGTCTCACAGTCTTGGAACTCAACACAGCATGGTACGTCCCCAGCACGTGGGGGTAGGGGGATTGACACGGCCAGCCTTCATCCCTGGACCTCCAGGGACAACAGCCGGAGCTGGGCTTAGGGCACTGAACCCACCTAGAACCATCTCCAGGCTTTTCTGCCAGCAGCCAGAGTGCCTGAGAGCTAATGTCCCCAGAAGCAAGCCTCAACTAACGACAGGGGGTAGTATGGTGACAAATATCTCCAGCTTTTCACTACTCAGGTAGGACAACTCTGAGCCATGGTCTGCGTTCTCTCACCGAGTGTCTGGTGGGACTGACATCCAGTTGCAGTGGGCGAACCTCTGAATTATGTGCCCTTACTCAGTGTCCCTCCCCTCCCTGTCTCCCATCACCACTCCCCACCAGTGCTTCCTGGGGTCACCTCCCAATAAACTACTTGTCTCTGAGTCTGCTTCTGGGAGAACCCAAGCCAGCCCCTGTCCAGAAGTGTCTTCTCCCCTAGCTGACCTCTCACAGCCTCAGTTTTCTCAAAGGTAAAGTGATGATGACAAGTGCACTATCATCACAGAATGGGTGTGACATATATTCTTGACAAGAGTTTAGCACTGTGCCTAGCACATGCTGAGCACTCACCAAAGGGTAGCTGCATTATTATTGTTATTTTATTTTACATTAGAATAACCCAAGCACTTGTCTTCCCTGTCACAGAGCTGTGACTTCCTTATTTCATCTCTGCCTCCCTTCTTCCTCAAAGAGCTGATGCTCATGACATATCTGTTACATTAAATTGCTTTGTTTAATCTTCGCATTACCTATTCCTGGGTGAAAACAAGGAAGGTGTGATCATTACTCATGTTTCAGGCTCAGGGGATGGAGCCCTAAAGCACTTCCTGTCTCCCTGAGGTCCTCGGTCCTTGTGTGCCGCTCAGTCTGGGCCCATGGGTGGGAGGAGGCAGCTGTAAGTTACATCCTGTGTTATGACTTCATTCTTCATGTGTTAGAAAAGTCAGTCTCTCACAAGACAGTAACTGCCTCAGGGACAACATCTGTGTTTATCCCTGTGTCCCTCTATGCCAGGCCTATCATAGGTGCTCAATAAACGGTTGCTGATTAACTGAAATAATCTGATAAGAATATGCCAAACAGTATCAGGTGACCGCTAGGTGGACTCACATCACTGACATCTGGATGGAGCCAGAGCCTGACAAGGCTGATTTTTGAGAGAAGACCTCTCAGAAATTAGAAAGTGACAGATCATTGCTACTTTGGTAACTCTGCCCTCCTAGACATATTTTACAGGTGTTAGTTTTAATTTAACTTTTCCAGGTATATAAATAGCTAATATTCAGTTTTTCAAACCATAGGCCTTGGAGATTCTCAGTTTATAAACTTCTGGGTTTTGATGCGTCAGCATCAACGTCTATTAGCTGAGATTTTAAACACTTGTTTAGGAAAAACCTCAACCACCACGACTGGCTGTGAGGTGTTCAGACCTTGTGGAGTGAAGAAGGGGCCATTTCCTGGTGCTGGGTTGCTCTACTGTTGGACTTGGCTCTTACAGCTTGCAGAGGGACCAGGACTGTGTCTTCACACCCCAAAGATTTAAAAATAGATTATGTGCTTAGGAAAAAACCATCACAAAGTTCATGCACTTAATTCCACAGGTGAGATGGGGGCCATCCCCAAGCCTTGTCGGAATCTATAGATTTGGAATTGCCCATAAAACAAGTCTAAACCCCAGCGGCATATCAGCAGCAGGCAGTCTTGGACCCGCTCTGTCTAATTAGAACAGAATCTCTGAGCATGAACACAATATAGGGATGAAATGGAGTCCTGGATGCCTATAATATGCAGCTAGTTCGAGTTGAAACCCACTGCTGTAAAGAAGCTGGTGTGCCAGTTATATCAAGAAGTGACAGGGAGAAAAAAGAGAAGAACAATGAAAATCGGAGAGAATTTTTAAAATTTTTTGTCTTAGACAATTAAGTATAGGGAAACAGAGCATTCACCATACTGAATTGCGTCCACTTTCTTTAAATTAATCTTAGATCACGAGGCCCTTGAGGGAAGGAACCAGGTCTGATTCACCTTTGTGCCTCTGATGCCTGGCATTGTGTTGGAACAAAGGAAGAGGCAGGGAACTGTTTGCAGAGTGAGTGATAGGTGAACAGGACTTCCTGCTCGTGGATGCCCTCAAGGACATGAGCGGTTCAAAAAAGACAATGAAAGTGCTTTGTCAACTGGACAGAACTTCATAGTGGCAGGGGTTTGCACAGCCCTAAGTCATTCATTCAAAGATGTTTATTTGGCACTCACTGTATGTGCCAGATGCCAAGCAGAGTGCTCTCAGAAGAATACAGAGTTTATGTTACACAGGATGCAGATATGTGAAGACAAGGGCACCGAGGCTCACAGATGGAAAATCATGGGCCATGTTTCAGAACTGATGAGACCAGCTAGAGCTCAGGGTGGAAGTGATGGGACATAAAGCTGAAACACAGAAGAAGCAAAATGCTGTTCCACGTACTCCTTTTACAAAGCCAGAAAAAAGTACAATGCCCATTAGAAATATTTCCTTCCCAAATGATTATACTTTTTCAAGATCTGCTCACAGGGCTGATATTCTATTTTCTGGGAAATCCACTCGTGGTAAACCTTCTTCCTGTCCTTTTGGATGAGCAGGGAACTGTCAGAGCTCTGCTTTCCATCCAAATGCCCACCTCCTTTCAGTGTGTTCACCGCCCTCTGTGCCCTCGGTCCTCCAAAATCAGCCAGGCAGGGATGGAGAAACAGCTTTCCTTTTCCTAATACATAGCACCTACAATCCCCAGACCCCTCACAACTCAGCAGGGCTCCTAAGTGATGAAGTTTTCTGCCCCTAAATTATCCTTCTCTGGTTTCCTGAACAACAGACTTCTATTAGAAATTAGAACTTTTCCTAAATCTTCTCCGAGCCCTCGAGTCCCAGAGTGACAGCCCCGGTTTGGCCACGGCTATAGGTTGGGCCCTGCCTCCCGAAGTTCCCTGAGGACTACAGAAAAACATCTGAGGAGCTGAAGGATCTAGGGCAGGAGTGACTGGAATTGAATTTCAATCCTCACTCCCAACCTGCTGAGTCCTTCCTGAACATAAGCTCTTTATGTGAGAGCTATCTGAAGACAGGAGATCACTGAGGTATTTTACTGAAAACCCATACCACTATTTCCTGGTCTAAAATGCACAGATTACTGAAAATAGCCCTTGAATAAATGGAGAACTTTTCCTCTCAGTGGTTTAGCGCACTTAACTATGGAGTCCTGCCAGATCCCTGGGGCCAGGTCTGTTTCCCCCACTTTATGGATGAGACACTGAGATGGAGGGGTTATGAGAGCTGGCCAGGGTCCCAGTGAGCTGGTGGCAGAACAGATCAAAGATCTCCATGTTCTGGAAGTTCCATGATAGGACCTGTGTCATGTACAGTTCACCTCTGTCCCTATTCATGTCATATGTACCCAGGGAGTCTAGTCACACAGCTGGAGTTTCACCAAACAGTGATGGCACCCACAATGAGTTTAAGGTACTCTGTGTCTTCAAGGAGTATACACATTAGGGAGGGAGAGAAAAGTACGCAAACCACCACTGAGCAGAACACATTCAAGGTCCCATGGAGGGTCAAGGTGTAGAACCTTGAAGGAGAGTGAGAGGCCACAGTCCATCAAATTGGGAATAGAGAGGTGTAATGGAAGGAAGCTCAGAAGTCTTAGAGGCAGGACTTGAAGTTGGAGCCGATTTTTTTTAAAAAATAACAAGAGTTATTTTGCTACTGATATAAAAAGAATCATTCATAATCCAATTCCCGTTGCAGTGGAATATCTGCTGCAGATTGGTCCATGCTCACCGCTGCGATTGAGACGTGTCGGGCAGGCCATGAGGACCCTTTGGGGAGAGCATCAGCTATGGCCAAGGTGTCGGAAAAATAAGTCTGTCATAGTATCTGCCCCTTGGATTGAGTCCCAGACCTGCCTTCCATGGATACCTGTCTAAGCAGCAAAGAGCAGTTTCGTTAAAGTCACATGGCCATAGTTCTGCAGGGAACACAAAGAGACAGTGGCACTGTGACAGCTCCCACAGATGCAAGGCCACTCTGAGACCTCAAGGATCAGCGTGCCTGGTGGAGATGCTCAGTGCTTGGCGGGTGCCTCATGAGTGGGCATCACCCAGCCTGACAGGTGTCTGAGGCTGGGGGCGGATTCCGTGGGAGAGGCAACTTATCTGTCATGGGATTCTTTTGTGAAGCCACTGGAGATTAAGTGCTCCCAGGAGTTTCTGGGGTCAGAATCTTACAATAGCAGTTGGAAGTGAGAGACAGCCAAGTACAGTTTGGTTCTATAAAAAGTGACCACATTTTTAACCCCCCACAGGAGTAAGCTCTGCCTAAGGAGACAGAGCTTACATAACCATGTTCATCTTTGCATATTCTATTCCAGTCCTCATTTACTTGCACACATAACAGTCATACTGTATACTTTTCCATAATTTGCTTTTCTGAACAGCTAAATTACAAATTAGGGGTGGGGAGATGGGACAAGGCTTTCTATGCAGATAAAACAATGTGAATCTCAAATGGTGGTTCTTAATGGGAGGCAATTTTCTCTCCCAAGGGAACATTAAGCAATATCTGGAGACATTTTTAAGTGTCACAACTGAGGAGGTGATGCCACGAGTAGAGGCCAGGGAGGCCTGCTAAACATCTTCCAATATGCAAGTGAGCCCCTCACCACAAAGAACTGTTTCAAAATGTAAATAGTTCCCAAGCTGAAAACCTGTTTTCTAGGTACAGACACCAGAAAGCACATAATTATTTGAGTAATGGTAAGTAGCCCAATTTGACTTGAATATAGGATATATGCAGGGAAATCAGTGGAGGAAAATAAGAAGTTAACTTAGGGAAAAAAAATCCAAAGAGCCCAGATTTCATTCAGTGGGCAATGGGGAATCATGAAAAAATTTCTAGCAACAGATAGAGAACCCAACGGCTGACTCTTAAGGTCTTTGGCTCGATTGACTAGTCAACACCATTTACTAAGACACGGCACACAGGAGGAGGGGTGTTAAGGAAAAAGGTGTTCAGGTGTGGACACTGTGAGCACTCCTGGGAACAGAGCACCAAGGGGCACTGCTGCAATGGCAGGGGGATGTGAGCTGGGACCCAGGAGAGAGCTCCCACCTGAGGACCAGCTAGGTGGAGACACACTGAAGCTGCCACAGTGGGTGCTATGGGAGGAACTGAATGTGTAGAGAGGGGCATGGAGGAAATCCGGACGAGGACCCTTCAAGGGCAGGAGACTGGTCACAGAGCCTGGCAAGAACAGTGCACAGAGGCCAAGGTTATAGTGAGTCCTCAGGACAGGGTGAGGCAAGTCAAAAGCTGCAAGGTGGCAAAGAGGAGGAGAGCCAGAAGGATGTCATCTGTGCCCTCCACAGGGGGGAGCTGGGATTTGAACTTGGGTCTGCTGGCACCAGTCCCAGAGTTCTTCCCACTGGCCACATCACACTGCCTTGGGCCATGCGAATCCATGAATGGCTCTCTTGTTGAAGCTGCACCATTGCAGACACAGAATGATGATCCACACTTACTGAAATAGAAGCTTTCTTTCTGCTTCCAACAGGAGCTGCAGGCCCTCTGGGGATTGCAGTGACTGCTTCTGCAGCAGAGTTTTTACATTAAACAAACAAATACTGCTTGCCCCCTTCAGTGAAGTCCTCAGTGGTGCCACGTCAGTGGTGAGCTCAGCTGGTGGCCAGGGGGCTGCTAGAAACCTGATTTCATGAGCTGCAGATGGCAAATAAACATTGGAAGGGATGCTCAGCCTCTCTCGTGATTAGGGTATTGCAAGTTGAAACATGCACAAAACATCATCCTTCCTCTAACAGACTGGTAAAAATGAAAAAGCTTGATAACACCCCACAATAGCAGTAATGTGTTGAATATCGGATACGTATCCTCTGTAAGCAGAAGGTAAATAGTGCAGGGCACAATCTTCTGAGTGGTCACCACCTGTCGAAAATATAAATGCACTTACCCTTTGCTCTAGCAATTCCACTTTCAGGCTAGAGACTGTTCATTGCAACCTATAAAGTTAAAAATTTAGAGATAAATTAAATGTTCATCAATAGAGTACGATTTAACTGCACTGTGGTATATCCACACTGTTGTATGTAGCCATTAAGGAGGAGGCAGGTCTCCATGTTGACATGGGCGGAAACAAGGGGGGAGGGCCAGGATTTATTTTGAAGTACAAAGAACAAAGTGAAGTTGTGAGACGATGTGTACAGTATGACTCATTATTGTTTCTATATTAATGTATGTTTGTGTGCCCGAAGAAATGCATATGAGAAGATACACACCAACTGGTTGATCGTGGTTACTCCTCAGGAGGACCATGGGGGACAGAAAGGAAAGGAGGGTAACACTCTTAACTTCATGTACTTATGTGCTATTTGCATTTTTACAACCAGGATTTAATGCCTGGAAGATGGCATTCCAACTTGTCTAGGACAGAAACATCCCAGCCTGCTCACCTTCCCCAAGGCCGCCAGCTCAGGACTGGTAACCATGGCACAGAGACTCCATGAGGACACACTGTAAGGCTGCTCCCAGGACCCAGCGATCATTCCCATTATTGTCCCTGATAAATTAAGGGCAAGTCAACCTTTGGCAGTCTAGAGCTACTCATAGCCACCTAGGAAAAGGTGGTCTTGCTTCTCTCACCCCCATCTGCCTGCCCAGGTGAAGAAGGAAGGAGTCTCAGGAGCTGCGTTTCTGAAAGCAAGAAAGGCTGATAAGAAGGAAGTGACTTCTGGGGCGTGCCTTTTCCTATAGGAAACAGCACGGGGATGGGGATTTGGGCTGGGGGCACACCCATCCTTAACAGAACCCACTTCTGTTAAGGCTGACCTTCGGCCTCATTCCTGTGGCTTGGTCTGGCCTTGGGACTGGCAAAGCCAGGGGCATTCCAGGCTCTGAACCCTGAAGCTCAGGTTCACTGCTCCCAGTTCTATCCCACATGGCTTAAGACTCATACTGAAAAAACATAATCAGAGATTTTTGAGCACATACTCTGTACCAGGCACTCTTCTGAGTCCTTGCTACCAAGTGTGGTCTGAGGACCAGCAGTGTTAGCATCACCTGGGAGACTGTCAGACATGCAGACTCTCAGGCCACATAACAGGACCCAACCGATTTAAGTGACATTAAAACTTGAGAAACACTGTCCTTTGTACTTGGATCTGTTAACTCAGTTCCTCAACAACCCTCTGAGGCCTATTATCACCCCCACTGTGCATATGAAGGTTAAGTAACTTGTCTTACTTAGGTCACTCAGCTAGTAATTCCTATAGGTAGGATTCTGCCAGCAGAGCCCACACTACCAGCCAGCACAGCACAATGCTGACTGTGTAAAGAGCAAGGAGAAGAGCTTTTAACTTCATATCAAGCCAAATGGCAGAGAGTTTAGGATACTAGTGAGGAATCAAGTCAACTTCACCAAGATCGTCCTGATAAAAAACCATGTCTTTCCAAATTACAGAACTGGAGAACAGAGTTCTGTAATTTGGATAGAGTTCCAGGGAGTGGAGAATGGGGGTCACTGTGGTGATGGAGCTGCTCCATTCCCTGATTATGGCATTGACTATATCCTGGCTGTGATATTTTACTATGGTGTTGCAAGGTGTTATCACTAGGAGAAGTGGGGTTCAGTTCACAGGGGATCTCTCTAGATTGTTTCTCGCAACTGCATGTGGATCTCGAAAAGTTTTTAATTAAAAAAAAAAAAAAAAAAGCTTTTTCCATAGCTAAAAATTTCCAAACTTAGGACCCAACTGAATAAGCCAAAGTTAAATTTCATGCATATGAACCAGAAGCGTGTTCCAATTAAAGGCCGGGGAGTGAAGGGAGGCGACCAGTACCAAATGCAGCTATATTCGAAAACCACTTGTGCTTCAACACTTAATTCTCCTTGGTTTCAGAATCCTGGCTTCACACACACACACACACACACACACACACACACACACACACATGCCTCCCATAAACACAGTCTGTGAGTCATTTAGAAGGAAATAGCCTAATAAAGCAGTATTGATGGAAAAGAACAAAACATGAGGGCTCTGAAGTGGGGAAACCATTCCTGGCTTGCAGCAGGAGAAGAGTATCCTTTTGGCCAGAGTTGCCTTCAAAGAGCAAATAGCCAAACCAGCATCCTGCACTTCACAGAATGCCTCAAGAAGGGGCTACCTGGTTGTGACAGCCCAGATACAGCAACGCCAGTTAACAGCCTGCAAAAACACACAGCCAATGGTGAACCTCAAAGCTCGTGCATGTGTGTGCGTGTGTGTGTGTGTGTGTCTGTTTGCACGCACACGCATGATGTGTGTTGCATATCTCATACTTCTCACTGAAGCCAGTGGTTGGTTCAAGTCACCTGAATTAGGGGTTTTGTAAGACTGGACCTTCTGAAGTGAAGAGAGGGCTTCCGTGGAGGTTGGTTCATCAAGCTAACGCATTCCTCCAGCCAGCTTTCGCCCACAGCAACCTGCTTGTGGCACAAGCCACAGATAGGTGTTGCTGACATTCCTCCCTAGGACACACACGGTCAGCAGCTCTTCATTCAGAGCACAATAGGGCCTGCTGGCCCACAGGGAACTCTAAAATGAGGATCGAGGGAGACCATGTGGGGACTCCCCACCCCCCGTCCTTGCACACCAGTCTGTGATGGATGTTTTCTAGGCTGACCACTTCCAGAAGCCAGCACCTGGATTGTCACAGACATCTCAATACAGAAACCCAAGTGTGAGACCCCAGGAAGCCACCACTTGGCTCTCACGCTGTGTGGCAACCGAAACGACAGGTCTTTGTGTGGGTGGTCATTCCCTAGGCACCCGGGAGGCTAGTATCAGCCTGTCTTCTTTCCACACCTTCTCTATTTACATGTCTCCTTTTTCTTCAGATCTCATTGGAAGATGTTGTTTAACTAAAGATTTTATTAATTCTATCCTCATCACTGGAAACATCCAGAAGACCAATCGATATGCTCCTGATAAGACCCGCCACAGCCACCATCTAGTCTTAATCACTCAATGGCCTGACGCCAGCCCTCCGTGAACACATGCCGCCAGCACGAGGCACTGTGCAGCTTCTGTCCTGCATCACTTGTCCTGATCCAGAGCGCTCCACTCCCTAGCCTGTTTCTAATCCTTCCAGCATAGGTCCTCCTGCCTTGTCTGCTTGCTTACTCCCTTGTTGCAATCCACTTGCATGAAAACGCAGAGGGCAGGGATTTCCATCTGGTCTGTTCATCACTCTTCTTGGCACATAACCCCTGGGAAATAGTGTCTACTCAATCAATAGGTCTTAGAAGACAAATAGTCTAAGACTGAGTCTCAGAACTGAGGCCCCATCCTGCATTTCTCGCTTGTAGCTTCACTCTTGGACCATAACTTGTACGGCCCATTGGCCATTCTGGAGAAATTACTCTCTTTCTTCAGAGCCCTAGGCCCTTATCTCTCAGGGTATCCCCTCTCAATGTTCACCCTAGTTTACACAGCAGGAACAGATATTCAGCCCGGGGCTAGGTCCATAGAAGCTGACTCGGGTCTGAAAGTCGTCCCTCTCCAAGGCCTGAGTGAAAAACAAGTTGCTAAAGACTAGGAGGGATAGCCAGGCATGAAGCCCTAGTGCTAAGGTGGTGAGGAGTGCATGAGTGAGAAATTCAAGGCTTAAACTTTCTGGAAAAGGCACCAACCGAGAGAAAGACCAAAAGTCAGAGCTACACACCCAGTATCCACAGAGCCCAAGGCTAGGTGAAATCATATTCCAACACTATTCTTTGTATACAAAGGACAAGGAAGCTGACTGGTGGTTTTCTTTATCCTACAGCTCATGCCTTAATTATGGTTGCCATGTGCCATAAAAATATGAAAGAGTTTGCATTTTACAAACATTTGACTTTCACAAGTCTTATGTTTCCCACAGAGAGCCCTGCTCTATCAGCAATCTGAGAAATATCTTTGATCAAACCTGGATCTCGGTTTGGTCTCTAGAGTGGAAGAGTAAAATGAAAGGAAAAGTTTGGATGTTGGCTCCAAACTTTAACTAGTGCTGATCACCTGCTCACACAATGTCTCTTTGCTTAGAACTGAATAGTGATAGAAATAAATAACAGAACTGGCCAATAGAAGAAAAGTAGCTGGTCTCAGCATCACTCTTGCAATACTCACCCTCTGGAAAGGGCATCCACCACCACAGTGAGTCTACACGCCCATGGAGGAGGGGTTATGCTGGCCCTCTGCGAGGGTGGAGTATGGACAGGAACGTTGCTGACCCTTTCCTAGAGCTACTGTTACAAAGTACCACAAACTGGGGGTCTTGAACAACAGAAATTTACTGTCTTACTATTCTGGAGGCTGGAAGTCTGAAATCAAGGTGTCAGCAAGACCATGTTGCCTCTTAAATCCATAGGAAAATCCCTCCCTGCCTCTTGCTAACTTCTGGTGGTTTGCTGGTCAGGGCAAACTTTGGTACTCCTTGGCTTTCAGCTGCCTAACCCCAATCTCTGTCTTTGTCATCACGTGGCTTTTTCCTCGTGTGTCTCCATGTCTCTTCTCTTCTAGGGTCCCACTCTACTCCAGTATAACCCCATCTTAATTTAACTAACAATGTCTGCAATGACCCCATTTCCAAATAAGGTTGCATTCTGAGGTGCTGGATTTCAACATATCTCTTTGGGAAGAGACACAATACAACCCATATCAGAAAGGGGGGTAGTCCTCAGAACTAGAAGAAGATGGTGGCCCAGGGGTTCCACAACTGGCAAGGCTCAGTGTCCTGGGAACATGGCAGGAAGACAGCAGACCTCTAAGAGAAACAGCTACATGGGGAGGCACAACCCAGGATCCAGCACTCTGAGCCTTAGCAGCAATCTGACGTCCAAGCTGGACACCGAAGCACAACACTAACCAACCCGGAGCTCATAGGCCTGGACAAGGTGGCCAGTGTAGGCTGTGGAGCAGCACACCTTCCCTGCGAATACTGGCCAGTGCAGTCCTAAAAGCTTTCACAGCCCAGGCTAGGCAGACAGGGCAGGAGCCCCAATGTGAGCAAATCCCCCAATGCCAGGCTCCAGCTTTAAAGTCGAGATTATTTTGATTCAGAAAAAAACTCCTGTATACACAGTTCTTAAACCCAGCTAACACAGTGGCTGCCAATTTAGAGTAAATTTGCAAATTTATAGGCTATATGCATATTCCTTCACCTATAGTCACACTCATTTCCATGCACTGCATAAAGACCAGCCCTCAGGAGACAGAAGACAGGCGTCGACATGGCAAACGGGGTCAAAAATGACAGAAAGAGGCCAAACATGGATGTTGGTAGGGAATAATGATGAACCTGGAGAAAACGGTGTTGGTTCATTTCCCCTCTCCTCTGAATCCTTGCAAAAAATAAAAAAGAATATTAACAAAACAAAACTCCAAATCCAATCCTGGAGCAATAATAGAATACCCGTGCCAAACTTCACAGCCGTGGGAAGGGGGTATGAGACTGAGCAATCTGTGGACAGCATTTCTCGGCTGAAATTCTTGAAAGCTTATAGTGCTCAGGCCAAAATGCTCTGGAAACCAGTCTTGTGGAAAATGCAAACTTTATGAATTGCACATGTGGCCCCAAAGCCAGCTCTGCAGCTCTGAATGAAAAGGTTTGCACAGAAATCTGTCCCCACATTGAAGACCACCAGGTCTGATGCAGAGCATACCACAGGTCCCAGAGAGGACAGGGAACTCACTCAGCCTGGTGGGATTTTCTTGGCAAACTCCGGAAAACATGGAGACCTGGGCTAGAATTAGACATGAAAGAGAAAGGGCCCCCTTCCCTATGCTTGAGGGGACATGCCTGGAGGAGGAGCACCCATGGGTCTAAATCAATCCTTCTCCAGCTACTTAATCTCTTTGTTCCTTCCTTCTCCATCTGTAGACAGGGATCATAAAAGAACTTATCTGGCGGGGTAGTGAGGGTGATATGAGTTAATATATGTGAAGCTCCTACAAAGTGCCTGGTCCATCAGAACAGCCAACGGAAGTGCTCACCTGCAACGAGCGCTCTAGGAAAGCTTCAGAATCTCTCCCCTAAGCTGCACCTCTTCCAGCACTTCGCCTAAATTTTCATTTTTTACTTTATAGATCTCAGATTCCCTTTCCTACTTTGTCTCCCAACAACCTATTCTCAACCTGGAGAGCTTCCCACTCACTGTCATAGGATCTAAGGACAGGAAGGGCCCTCCTCGGTCCCTCAGCTTCCGCCCCTGCCCCAAGGCAGAGCTCTGTTCACACCGACTCCGACAGATGGTTGTCGTTTCCAGACAGGAAATATTTATCGAGCATCCACTCTGGGCCAAGCCCTGTGCTCAGCGCTGCTAGGAACACACGCAGGAGCAGAGCAGCCTGAGCTCCTACAGTCTGTGCAGAACAACTGGAAACGCAGACAGGATCGGATGCTACAGTCTTAAGGCAGAATGTCTTCTTCTCTGGGTAATCTCAGCTTTTACCATTATGGCCTTCATCTGATTGAATGAGGCCCACCCACATCATCAAGAATAACCACCCTTTACTTAAAGTCAACCGATTATAGATGTTAACCACATCTAGATTAGTGTCTGATTAAATAACTGGCTCCTATAGCATAGCCAAGTTGACCCTCACACACAGGCTCATTTGTCCTTGCTCTCCCTACTTCGCACCTGGCTTTTCCTCCTGACTGCCAGCTCTGTGACCTACAGCGTCTTCAATCCCACCATGAGATGCAGAGAAAATACCTTTCCATTAACTTCTTCACCAGCTCCCACAACTGCATCCTTATAATAAATCGTTCATTCCATTTTACTTCTAATGTTGGGACTTTGCACTTTGTCTTCCCATCCAATTTATTCAATTTATGTGCTCTTGGGTGCCATCCACAGGGAGGTGCCACACCTCAGAACTTGACTCAGAAGTTATCTTGGAGGATGTCAGGAAGAGTGTCATGTAACGGTGCCTTGCTGGTAGCATTCTACTATGACACTGCCTGAAAAGATGCCAGGAGAAGATGCTGGCCACTAGGCACTTCTGGCTGCGGGATGCTGACAGGAACCAAGAGCTCAAAAAGCCAATCTCTGCAGGGGCTGAGTGCTGGAGAAAGCGCACTCTTCAAGAGCCTGGCAAGTGAGGCACACCAGAACCAGGAAGAGGAAGTCTCTTCCTCCTCCTTGTCCCTTCAGGGTTCTCTAGTGATCGGACTTAACATTATATCAGCTGGCAAAGAAAAAATCTTTGCAAAGCCCGTGCCCACCTCCATTCTGACAGAGCCAGCAAAAAAAAGGTGAATTTGCAGCTGAGCAGCAATATATTTGATAACTAGCATGGTCCACTCCTATGGCCACTCAATTTCCATATGCACATTTTACACAAATTTGAACTTCTATGTAACAATGAAACAATGCTGTTTCCACCTAGTAAGATACAGCTATTCTTCTAAGAATTTCTCACACTATACTAAATGAAGAGACACACAGTCCTAAGTCACTATATCTACCGCTGTAGCTGTTAATTACTCCTCAAATCCATCACAGACCCACTGAATAATCTATTACCTGAAGATGAAATTGTAAAGTTAACTTTCAGCAATGTACAGAAAAGAAAAATGAAACAAAGGAAAATGAAATCAGCATAAACAAATAAGCACATACATAAAATAAACAAGATAAATATGCAAAGCTAGTACAGTCTTCTCTGATGTAATTGGTCTTGAGGAGATAATTGAGATCTATGGCTTCTTTGCTCCACTAACCACTCCATGCTCCCCCATGCTCAGTCAGGACACAGCTGGCTGGGTTCTTTACCTGGTGAAGTGACTGAAACCTTAATTCCGAAAGAGTCTGAGACCTCGGTAGCCTGCCTGTATTTTGGTTGCCATAGTTTTGGAGAGGCCTCTATTACTGGGCATGGAAGTACTAAGAGGCACCTCAGAGAATCTTCTGGAGTCCAGAAATTGTCTTTTTTTTTTTCTCTCTACTGTGTAGCTGCAAATCAGTTATCCCGCAGTAATCGGGATTGATCCTATTCCTTCCAAGCCCCTGACCTTCAAGCAAAACCATTAGTAACTGCCCAGATTTATGGTCACCTTTCATTTCACATTAGTGGACAACCAAGTGTACTGCTCACAAAGTTCTGCCCACGGGGTCCAATCAGGGCATTGAAGTCATACAGCAATTCAAACAGAAAAAAATAATATAAAGGATTATTAATAGGAGATTGGAGTAATGGGGACTTGATTAGTAAGAGTTAGAGAACTGTAAAGAATGCAGCAGTAGCAGATATAGGGAGCAGCCACCACCCCTAGAGTGGAGATAGTGCCCTACTGCCCAGGAAAGAGCCTCTACCCCAAGGACTGGGATTCAAACCTTGGAGAGACCATAGCCATGGCTCACTGGCTGGCAGAAAAGCCACTAGATGCCTCACTCGTGCAATTTGCCAGGAAGCTATCCTTTGAGATGTCAGGAGAAGGTCTCATAGCTCAGAACTCACTGCAAAGTCACATGAGGGAGTGCTGGGGGAAACTACTGGCCACTGGGCATTACAGGAGCTCAAGAAGCCACTTCTGTAGGAGCTAGGGTGCTATAGAATGGTGTCCTACAGAAGCCTGGCACAGCAGAAACTATGTACTCTCAGGACCTGGGCACTGCAGAAGCCTGGTAAAGGAGGCTCAGAAGAACCAGAAAAAGAAAACCCCTTCTTTTTCTAGTGTCCTTCCAATGTCCTTTGTCAACAAGGCTTAGCATCAAGCCAGCTGGCAGAGAAATACTTACACAGCCCACTTCCATTATCATGGAGCAGGCAAATAAGGGTGGGTTTGGAGCTGAATGGCAATAAACTGATAACTGGCATAGGTCGGGGTGCCGGTGCTAGGAGATGGGGTCAGACAGGAAGGTGGGGAGCAGACCACCACATGACAGTATATTATTCTATGTACAAACTGAGCACATGCAGCTCTTCATTAGGAGACAGGGCTAGAGTAATCTGGAAAAGCTGCCTGTGGAAGGTAAAATATGAGCTTTCCCATCTCAATAAGATGATGAGTTTAATCCAAGTGTAGGGGCTGGCTGAGTGCTCTCTGTTCAACTGTCAGAAAACCATCCTAACAAAGCAACTCCTGTGGGTCTGACACTGAACTGAGCACTTTCTCTCACCTGAGTGGAGCCAGGAGAACAGTAGGTGTTTAATAACAATTGGTTTTTCTGAAAGAAAGAGTTTTCCAGCTCCACTCCATCAGCCTGTCATCCTTTGCCCTGGAGTCTTCCTTCTCCGAGGCAGCAGCCTCCCAATGATTCAAGCTCTTTTTGAGAACTCACTGCATGTCTGGAGGCTCCTTCCACCCCAAGTGAAGGAAGCATCATTTCAATTGCTTTCACTTCAGCTCTGACCTCTTGGATGCTGGCAAAGTCCCTCCATCCTCATGAGTAAGTGAACTCATAGTACTGGTGATGGAGAGAGGGGCGGAGAGGAGAGTAGTCCTTGACATAACCTGGTGCTGGTTCACAATTTTGGTCTCTCTGACATTTACCCTTTGTAAACCAGACTTTTAGAAAGAGAAATGGAGAAGCAAACAGCCCTCTGGGATCTCTGGGCCTTTGGGTTCAGGAGAAGAATGCTCCCTGCACTCTCTGGTCACAGCACTCTCAGTCTTGCAATTTCTCCAAGTTATAGCCCTGATTTTGTAAACTCTTCAGTTTAGGGCTGGCTAAGTGCCAAATATCTCGGACAAAGAACATTCCAAGAGACCCATAGGCTTCTCCAAGGTTCCTGAGACCCTGGATGAACTGTTCATAAATGTTCTCTTCTTTTCCTCTCCACTTGCTTCTGTTTTGTTTGCACCTCATCTCCTCCGAATAAGTCAGATCACACATGGACTGGACTGGCTCCCTGGCTAGGTGGCCGGTAATCGTCTCAGCTTGGCTTCCAGACGGGGTGCTGGGGCTCTGCCCTAGGAGCTCACCATCCTACCCAGGAGTGCAGCATGCCCCTGGGAGTGTAGGGTAACTGGGGCTAGCAGCTGATGAAGGTCTATGGCCCTGCTTCTATAACTCTAAGGAGCACAGGCGTCACCTTGGGATCTTCTTAAAGTGCATCTGATTCAGAAGGTTTAGGGAAGGCCCAGAGAATCTTCTGACACCTCCAAGTGATGCCAAAGCCGCTAAACCACAGACCACACTTTGAGTAGCAAGGGCCTGCAGTGTGTGGCTCAGACAATCAAGCAGACACAGCAACTCACAAGTTCAGAGAATGTAGGCCTACGAAGGCCTAAGAAGTTAGACAAAGTTTCACTGAGCTGCTGGAACTCGAGCTGGGTCTAATATTCAGGAGGTTTTGGAGGGTGGTACAGGGCTGCACCCAATAGTCTACAGAAGAGGCAGCACCCTCACTTCCACCTGCGACAACCTCTGCTCTCTCTCTCAGACCATCCTGCCTTCTGACCCATCCACATCCTCCTCCTGCTCTGCAAGTCCTTCTTCCAGGAGTTGGATCAAGTACATGCCATGTGTCACACTCAAGTTCCTCTTCCCACTCTGTTCCTTCTCTGACCCCTGAGAGCAAGGGAAGGACACTTCAGGAGGAACTCCTGCCTACTCTCCCCTCAAGCAATTATAGACCAACAGGAACAATGGGACTATAGGAAATATAAACACACATTTGGGGGAAATATGAGTAATCACAAGAAAAGGACAAAAGACGAGAATGGCCTCTGACAATGACTGGCAGGGTAAGTGGGTGGAGGTGGGAAAGGCTCCATGAACTCACTCTGTGTTTGAATGAGTTCCTGGGCAGCTGTGACTTTTAGCTTCATAGTCAAGAGTCCGGAATTTAGCAGCATGGATGTCGTGCTTGGTCCAAAGCTTGTCCACTCCAGGACTCTGATGTGTACACACAAATAGTCCTCTTTTCATCCTGCCCACACAACCATCCTACCCCCAACTGTGCATGCCAACTCAGAATGCACAGCTAAGCAATTCCCACATGTGCATCTTTGATGCTGGCATCCCCTACTCATTCAAACCCCTTTCAATCCAGCTCTTCCTAGCTTTCCAGCCTTAGCTCTGTGCTGTTGCGTCTGCTGGGGTTCCCTTCCCCCACTGGCTCTTGCTAACCCTTCAAGTCTCAGAGTAAATTTACTTCTGCAGAGAGGTCTTTGCTGACCACCATACCTGAGTCAGCCCTCGATCATCACCAGGGCCCCCTGTCTGCCACCTGTCAAACTTCCTCATCTGTGGTTCACCTATTTATGCTTCTTCTCTCCTATCAGGCTCTAGCCACCATCAAGTCAGGCACCAGCGCTGTACCTACTGGACATTCAACAAACACTCAATGAAGGGAAGAAGCCCTATAGACTCATGTCCTCCCTGGCCAATTGATACCATGTTGATCACTTAGAGCAATTTTTTTTCTGATTTGTTAATCACAGAACTCTTTCTCTGTCCTAAAGCAATCTAACCTCAGAAACCTGAAAGCCCCCACCTAGTACACCCTGTGGATGCCAGAGACCCAGGGTGAGAGCCAGTCACAGGCCAGAATTTGGCCCCCATGGCCTCTGCTCCATTTTCCCAAAAATTGGTTAGCTGGGGACCTTACTGCCCAGTTGTTTGGCTCTGAGCAGAATTCAAAGCTGGCCGCAGAGAGTCTGCAGGACTCTCCTTGAGGGGAGCAGGAGGTCAGGGCTGCAGGATTCAAGCCTTCTTTCTGGGAGAGAGCTAAGAACTGTTACCACAGCTGACAGAGAAGGAGGTGTCCAGGCTACTGGTTTGTACCGGCTCTAGGCAGCTGTGAAGAAGTCCTCCAGGCCCCCAGTGCAATGGTCCCTGAAAGACTGGCTCCTGCTTTTGCACTTTCCTGACTCCCTGTGTTCTTACTGCAGTTCTCATCCACAGGCACCAGCAGAAAGGGGCTTTCTAAGGACTGTTTACATTCTTGCCATTTTTGCCGGTATTTAGACTTACTAAAAAATGTATCTTAAACATTTACAAGCAATCATAGGCCCTCGTGGATTTCAAATAAACTTTTCTATAAACCAGTCAACTTCAGAGTCTCCATCCTCCCAAGAATCATAAACCTTAAGGATCTGGTAGGTCCTTAAAGATTTCAATGTCCTTGTTTTACGGCTAGAGAAACCGAGGCCCCAGGAGGGTCAGGGACCTGTCCAAGCTTGCAGGGGGCTTAGTGGCTTATCTGGGACTGGAGCAGAGGACTTCTGTCTCCACTGCCCTGCGTTCCCATTTCACATGTGGAAAATCTGAGCCCACCACCACACTGCCTCCCAGGCATGTGGTTCTAGTTTTTAAGAGAACAAAATGATTTGAGGTTTCAAAATATTAATGCGCTTAGGGTTTGGAGAAGGAATGTGTGTTAAGCGCACATTCTTGGTCGTCAGCCATGCCCCAGCGCCAGGCAGGCTGGCTGCCTGATGTGAGCGCTCTGGGACTAAGTGTGTCACAGCATCTGCTGCATAACTCTAAGGCACGGGCCCTGAAAATTCTCAAGATTGCAGCATGGTTCCATATAAAAGTGCCAGGCCTGAGAGGCAACTCTGAGAACAGATTCTGAAAAAAGATGTCAAGGACCTGTCCTCTCAGCCAGTACAAGGACTGAGGGTGTTCACGTCAAATTCTCCACCAGGGTCTGTGCTAATGAGGGTTTGGGGACAACCTTATCTCCATAAGTGCCTCAGTGAATCCAGGAATGGTGATCCCTGCTGAGGTGCCTCATCTCAGGCTGGCAACAATGTCAGAGCCCTCAGAAGCCTCCACAAGGTCTGAAGTCAGAGAGGAAGGGTCTAGCATCAAGCCAGAAAATGCCATGCAGGCCCTATGCCCTCGGGGCCACAGCCTGCCCACCTTTACCACCACAGGTCCTGACGGGAAGTAGAGCAAAGCTCTTTTTAAACCTCTACTGTGGGACTTCCTAGTAGGACTGCAAGGGTCAAGGCCTATGCTCCAAGAAGTCAGGTTTCGACAAAAGCTGTAGACTGGGGGTTCCTGCCATGGGGCCTGTTCTACAGAGTACATTGGACCCTGAGCTGCCTTGGGATGGGACGGGGCACCTAGGCTGAAT
>CM053515.1:27602119-27631571 GCA_028627145.1 Eidolon dupreanum
GGCTCACTAGCCTTGCAGCTCTGGAAGGCCAAGAACTAGAGTGCCCCCACAGAAAGAACATGGCTCCTACCATGAGCAGATGATACACAAATGTTGGCTGAACAGGATGAACTTTTCTCTTAGGAGAGTTAACCCATTGAAGGCTGAGATCATGTCTGTCCTGACCTCTCTGAACAATGCTGAGTGGGGACAGAGGGTAAGTCAGCTCTTTCTCAGCACCTCCGAAGAGTGAGGCCCAGGGGAGACAGATTACAATGAGAGGGGCCCTTCTCTGCAGAAACAGAGCCACTTCAGCCCTGCCACAGCCCTAAGGGGTTTCTCCAGTCTCACCCTCTGCCTTCCAAGGCAGGAAAATCCATTCTTGTTCCACACTCACTCCCAGCTTGAAGGTTCCCCATATAGGAGCAACTGAGTGATATTCTGAGGTGGTCACCATAGAAGCAACTTGAAACTTATCTTAGTCACCTCTTCAAGGGCCTCTGTGTTTAGCCCCATGTTGGGCAGGGCCACAAATATACAAGGAACTGGGCTTCGTTCTCATGGAGTCTGCAGCTGTTCTTGGCTTTTCCCCATCGCCCATTGGGAAACAATGCAGAAAGATAATTGAGCAGCTGTGGCTGTAAAAAAGAACCTGCTTCAGAACAATACGTCGTGTCCAGCAAGTACGTGCTGCAAGCTGGGTGGTGGAACAGCTAATACACGTGATGGGAGACGAATCTGCTCAGTGCACCCCAGCCTGTTCTCTGCCCGTGTGTGTGTGGGTTCAGGATGAGCTGTGCTTCCCCCTAACTCCTACTGGCCTGGGTCCCCTCCCTTGGAGCCTGTCTCTCAACACCAATGCAGAGGTCATAAGTGAGGTGCTCAGTTCTGTGGATGCCATCGGGGCCCCCTGCTCTTTTCTCTCAGCTCTTGAGCAGGCACCCATCAGATATCACATTGGGATCGTTAGGACCTAACAACGGTTTTCATCACATCTTCACTGCCCCTCACGTCCTGAACCACCCACTATGGGTTTCTATGAGACTGTAGCCCAGTTTAGTCAAACCAGTCCTGCACATGTTTTGTTTTGAAAGATCTGCACAGAATCCAACACAGTATTTCTCCTGGGCTCCTCCTCTAAGCCAACAGAGAAGAGCTGTTTCTCAAAAAATAACGCATTATTAAACCAATGAATAAGAGCCAAGAAAACAATGTGGCCGGCATATTTGTTCCAAATAGCTTGTTTAGAATGCAAGTTGCAAATAGATCTTATTCCACCAGGTTCTTTGAAAAACCATGCTGAAGACCTCTTACAGCCAGCAGAGCCAAGAAAACCACTTTAATGGTCTGAGCCCTGCTCGCTGGTCAGGGGCTGCCTAACACTGGGCACTCCTGGGTTCTCCCAAATCAGAAAAATGTGCTCCATGCCAAAGGGCCCTGGCTACCTCTCACACCTCCCACTGAGAGCACACGCCTTCATCCCACGCCTTTGCCTTGAGAGTGGCCATCTGGCCACAGTCAGTAGCACCATTCAAGAAGCTTCCATCTAAACAAAGGCAACAACCTCATGAGAAGAAAAAAACAAACACCATTGTGACAACCTCCATTAACAGATGTCAGAACTGGGCCCCAAGTGTGCAAAAGTCCAAACCAATTTTATTTATGAAAACTAAGCAAACTTTCCAGTAGGTCTGGCACGTCCACAGCACAGGAGAAAGGCCTTAATTATACTAGCCTCTGCTCATTAAACTGATAAGATCTTAGCAGAGACAAGCTACATTTTGTCTTCAGAAAGAAAACATAAATCCATCTGGCTCCATATTTTATAGCCATCAATAGCCTAAGGCCATGTGAAATGCCCTAAGTTCTTATCTTCCCAGATCTGAGGGCGGAACAGAAGCAAGACATCAACATGTGAGCTCTGGGCTGGCAGCTAGGTGATGACAGTGATGCATTTATTATAGCACTCTGTCTCTACAGAGCCCCAGAGCCAAACACTGCACATGGAATAGATGAGAAACCAAAGCATAAAAGCCAAAAAAAGGAACAGCCCTGTAATTTATAGCAGAAATGCCTCCTTTTGGGCAATCAATGGAAAGAAGACTCATACTCTTAATGGTTCAGCTGACCCCTCTCCCAGACCAGAAAGGACCAATGCTTGCTGGGCACACGCTTGTGAGTGGCCTAGGGCTTCTCAATGAGCTCACTACAAATACTGAGTTATTAAAATAGTTATTATGAATGAAAACTTACTGTGCAGGCAATAGAGTTCCAACACCTGTGGGGAGCCAATCATTGTTCAAATGAGAGTTCCTTGGAGGAAATACTGCTGTCCTCAAATCTCCACCCAGCAGAAGCCCCATAAGCCCCTCACCACAATCAACACTCAGAGAAAGAAGTAGGTGAAACTTTCTTTACAAAGTTATCCTCAGTTCTTGGACCTCTTTTCTTCCTTCTCTGCCCTTATTCCTTAGATTACATTCATCCAAATGTTTTAAATATCTTATAAAATCTATTTCTACATTTATATCTCTATGATAGACCTCTTCTTCAAATCCTAGATGTTAAATCCATCTCAAACTTAACATGTCTCAAACCAAGCTTGTTCCAATCAACTGATTTTGTGTATTGAATTTGTATCCTATGATGTTGCTAGATTTATTTATTAATTCTAGTATTTTTTTCTGTAGGTTCTTTGGAATTTTCTATGTACAAGATCTTATTGCCTGCAAAAACAAACAAACAAAAAAAAAAAACAAAAAAGAATATAGTTCTATATTTCTTTCTTTCTCATTTATATACACTTAATTTCTTTTTCTTGCTTTTTTTCACTAGCAATAACCTCCAGCACAATGTTGAATAGAAGCAGTAAGAATGGACATTCTTGTGTCATTCTTATCTCAGGGGAAAACTATTCAATGTTTAATAACCAAGTATGATGCTAGCTGTAGGTTTTTCACACATGCCCTTTAGAAGGTTGAGAAAGTTACATACTATTCTAGTTTTCTGAAAATTTTGATTAAAAATGGTTATTAAAACCATTGAATTTTTGAATTATTGTCAAATGCTTTTGCTACATTTATTGAAATGATCATAGGGATTTTTTCCTTTGTTCTTTTAATAAGTGAGTTACAACAATTAATTTTGAAACCTTAAACCAAACTTGTACTCCTGAAATAAATCTCAGTTTGGTCATAATGTATAATACTTTTTAATGTATTTCTGGATTCAAGTTCCTTATATTTTCTTAAGGATTTTTTCTGTTTGTCTATGGTCAGAAAGGTTTTGGTCTTTAGTTTCCTCTTTCATAATATTTTTTGTCAGATTTTATTATCAAAGTTATGTTGGCCTCATAAAACAAGTTGGGAATGTTTCCTCCTCCATTTTCTGAAAGTGTTAATATTAAATTAGTATCATTTCTTTGTTCAATTTTGAATGAACTCACCTGTGAAAATATCCAGGCCTGGAGTTTTCTTAGTAGGAAGGTATTTTATTTTAAGTATAATTCCTTTAATGAATATAAAACCATTCAGATTTTCTATTTCATCTTTAGTCTATTTTGGTAAGTTGTATTGGCTGAGGAATTAGTACATTGTATCTAAGTTGTCAAATTTCTCTAGCATGATGTTGTTCATTATATTCCCTTGTTATCTTTTTAATAGATGTAGGACACATACTGGGATCTCCTTTATCATTCCTGATAGTGGTTATTCGTGTCTTCTCTTTTCTTTCTTATTCAGTCTTGTTAGGAGTTTATCAAATTTAAAAATCTTTTTATAGTGCCAACTTTTAGCTTTATTAGTTTTTATTGTTATGTTAACATTTTCATTTTATTGATTCCTACTCTTTATTATTTCTTTCCTTTTATTTACTCTGTGTTTAAATTGCTCATCTTTTCCCAGCTTCTTGCAGTAGCAATTTAAATAATTGATTTTAAACTTTTCTTTATATTTCTTTAAATATAAACATTTAAAGCTTTAATTTCTACTCTGTTGGATTAACTGCATCCCAACAAATTTTAAAATGTTGGATTTTAATTATCATTTACTTTTAAAATATTTCTAATTTCCCATTAGATTTTATTTTTGAACCGTGGGTTCAAAATGTTTTAGAATACATTTCTAAAAGTGTGTTCTTTGGTGTTTCTGAGATATTTTATTCCTATTGATTTCTACTTTCATGTTTCTATGGTCAGAGAACAAACTCTATAAATTTCAGTCCTTTTTCAATACTTTTCATATTCAATATTTCAATATTTTTCAATATTTTAAATTATATGGTTCTACAAATGCTCTAACTTTATAAATGTTCCATGTGCACTTCCTTCTTTAAAATGTGTATTCTGCAACTACTGAGTGCAATTCTTCATAAGTGTCAATTAGGTTCAGTCGATTGATAGTGTTGTTCCAAGCCTCTGTATCCCTATTGATTGTGAATTTTCCTGTTTTCCATTGAATTCTATCAGTTTTGCCTCAAATATTTTGAAATTTGCTTGTAAGAGGCATATACATTTAGGATTGTTGTGTTTCCCTTGTGAATTAATATTTCTATTATTTTTAAATGCCCTTTTCATCCCTGTATTACCCCTTATCATGAAGTCTATTTTGCCTGAAATTGGTTGAGATATACCAGCCTTTTTCTGCTTCTGGTTTGCATGGTATCTTTTTCTATCCTTTTACTTTCAATTTATCTGTACTTTTATATTTAAAATGCATCTCTTCTACACAGCATATAGTTTAGTCTTGCTTTTATATCCAATTTGATAATCTTTGCCTTTTAGTCCACTTTTATTTAGTGCAATTATTTATATACTTGGGTTTAAGTCTACAATTTTACTATTTGTTTTCAATTTGTCCTGTTGTCACCATTGTTTTATTGTGCTCTGTCCCTTCTTTTCTGCCTTCTTTTAGATTAATTAATTTTTTTTTTGGCTTTCAATTTTAGTTCCTTTATTAGATTTTTAGCAATTTTTTTGTTTTATTATTTTAATGATTGCTCTAGAGATTACAACATGCATCTTATCTCTGTGAGATGATGGATGTTAACTAAACCTATTGTGGTAATTGTTTTGCCACATGGATTAATCAAACCATCATGCTGTATATTTTAAACTTATACAGTGATGTATGTCAGTAATTTTTCAATGAAACTGGAAAAAATATGCATCTTTCCTCATCACAGTCTACTGAGAATATTTTACCACTTTACAAAACATGGAAGAACCCCACAAAAACATTTCGTTTTACTCTCCATCCTTTGTGCTTTGTCATATATTTTACTTAAACATCCTTTAGATAAAACCCCAAAGTAAATATTATTTTCCTTTAAATAGTCAAGTATCATTTAAAGATTTTAAGAGAAAAAAGAAAAAAACGCCTTTTATACTTACCTACATATCAACCTTTTCTGCTGCTCTTTATTTCTTCCTATGGAACCCATTTCCATTTGACATCATACCCTTTAAGAATAAAGAACTGCCCTTAGCAGGTTTTCTGGCAACAAATGCTCTCATCTTCTGTTTAACTGGAAGTTTCTTTTTTTCACCCTCATTTTTTAAAGACATCTTTGCTGGATACCAGATACAGTTCCGTTATCTTCTAGATTCTATTCTTTCTGATAATAAATCAGCTATTACTTATGTTATTATTCCTCTGTTATGTATTATGTTATGTATTATGGCTTTTCCTCTAGACTGAAGGTTTGTTTGTTTTTTTTTTCATTTGTTTTCAGCAGCTTGACTAAGATGTGTTTTGTTATGGTGTTGTTGGTGGTGTTGTTTTTAGTTATGTATCATTATTTATGCCTATAGTACCTGGTCTTCCTAGGTGGTCTCCCATCCAAGTACTAACCAGGCCCAACCCTGTTTAGCTTCTGAGATCAGACATTGGGCTTGTTCAGAGTGGCATGGCCGTAGACCATAGACCATGGCTCCACTGGGGCATGAACCCAGGACCTTATGCATGTAAAGCAGACGTGCTAACTGCTACACTATGGAACCATGTCCCGTTGTTGTTGTTGTTGTTGTTAATGAGTCCTGCTTGAGGTTTACTGAGTTTCTTGCATCTGAGGTTGATGTTTTCCAACAAATTTGGGAATGTTATGGCCATTATTTCCTAGAGTATCTTTCTGTCTCAGTCTTTCTCTTATTCTTCTAGGCCTCCAATTACTCATAAGCTAAACTGCTTGCTATTATTTCATAGGTCAGTAAATCTCTGTTCAATTTTTATAAACTTTCTTCTCTCTATTCTTCATATTGAATCTTTTCTACTGATCACTCTTCTAGTCACTGACTCTCCTTTCTTCTGAAGTCTCTAATCTGATATTAATCCACTTCAGAAAATTTTTCATTAGATATTGTTTATTATCAGTTTAAAATTTCATTTGGTTTTTATAGTTTCCATCTGTTTCCTCATTATGTCCATCTTTTCCTTTAAGTTCTTGAACATATTTGTTGTGACAATTTTAAAAATCCTTACCTTGTCTGCTAATTGAGTCATCTTGTGGTCATTTTTTACCTTGACTAGCAGTCACATTTTACTGCTTCTTAGTATATCTAGTAATTTTATATTGTATTCCTGACACTATCAATGGTAGCTTACAGGAGTCTGAATAATGTCATCTTCTTTTAAAGAGTATTACTATTTGTTCTAGAAGATAGTTAAATTATTGATCTTGATTCTGTTGCATTCAGTTTCATTCTTTATTAGGCTAGTCTAGTTTTTTTCTGTTTTTCCCTAATCCCAGAGTATGGTCCTTACTCTAGGACACTGTCCTTATTTTTAAGACATGATCTTTCCAAGATATTAACCAAATGAAATTCTCATTGTGTTCTCTCCACTCTGACTTGACCATAACTTTGACATTTCTCAGCACTTGAGAACTCAGGTATTTCCATTCAGTTCTTGGATCCAGAGAAGCCATTCTCTGCTAGGCTTTGTAGAGTATAACCCTATACATAAACACCACAAGCCTCAGCCAAGTATCCACTAAGACTCCCATTTAAATTTCTACAGTTTGCTCCTCTCTAAAACCCTTCCCCAAAGCATCTCCAAACTGTGGTTTTTGCCTCATTTATCAATTTTGATTTACTATGGTTTATTCAGGGTTAAAAAAATAAAAAGTTGGTGATGGGTGTTTGTGTAATATAAAGCTTTCTGAACAACACATGTGAGCTATAAGGCTGGAAATTCTCAATATCTGGCATCTCCCTGACTGTGCTGTAGCATTTGCTACACCAAAGTAACTTTCTTCTGATGCTCTTAGGACCATTATAAAAACAAAGTTGGTACTTAACAGCCCTGGCCTTGCCAAATAACTTTTACCAGAAGGAGCATATTAAATGGGCTTTTCACGACTGTTGGTACCTAAACATCATTATTTGGCCCCATATTTTCCCTAATCTAGCTCCTTGTTTGATCACACAGCTTGACTATGAGACTGGATGCTACTTAAGGTCCTTGATTCTTGGCCTCTCCAGTTTAAAAGTCATAGTATCTTATCCTTTTTGTTAGAAGAGGGTAGATTGAAAAGAGAGTAAGAATAGAAATTTGAAAGAAGTCAAAGTTACTTACGTTTAAGATTGTGTTTTGTTTTGTATTTTGAGAACATGATACCATGTCACTGGTTATCTTGACAAGCTGCAGAGGAAGGGTGCATACAATACTTATAGTTCTAACAAGGTGCTTCATAATTTACATAAGAATAATGATATGTGCACCTCCCTGTATTTCATTAAACCTAAGACCCTTTGATTGTGAGACATGTTATTTTGGATACCTTGATTTATGACATGATACTTCATCAACAGCCTTTTGAGACACATAAAATCAGTCACATCATTATGGCTCTAAAATGTCTTTCATCCTATTCCTGGGGATTTAGTATTTGTCTTGCCTTTAGTAGCATGACTTAGCAAGCAACACAAAGTCTGTTGCACACAACTCAGTAACGAAATGAGCCTAGCTTCACCCACTTGTGGCTAACTTCTTTTATTAGGTCTGATAAAACCTTGTTACTGAAAGTGTGGTCTGAACCTGTAGCAATGACATCACCCAGGTGCCGATTACAAATGACGAACCTCAGGCCCCACCCCAGACCTACCAAATAATTTAAACAAGATTCTCAAGTGATTCATTTGCACATTAAAATTGGAGAGGCATTTCCATAAAGTAGCTGGTTGTTGTTTTGTGAGGAAAAATAAGATTTTGGCCATTTCTCCAATGACAAATATTTGTTTCCTCAATACCAGTTTCACATATCTCTGCTCCTTTTTTTGTTTCAATACTAAAGCACAGTGTAATCTTTAAAACATTCTAAACATTAATGAAACCTAACATGTGTAGTAACAAAACACATATAAGTTTATAACTCACTGAAGTGAAATACAAACAACTAAGACCAAGTATTCACATGGTCTTACAGATGATGACAACACATCATGACTGATTCTTGGCTAATAGTAACTGCACAATGTCACTTGTATCAGAGATGTTAAAATGTGAAAATAAGGAAAATGTGCATCCTAAAATTGATGAAATAGAGCAAGTGATGAAAACTATACTCATTCTTGATCTAAATTTGGGCTTTTATGGCACTGGGAATCAAGGTACTGAATTATGACAATGAATACAATCCAACCATCCATGGCAGTCCCTAACACTGTAGCCTGCCTGTACAGTACAGTCTCCAACCGGTTTCCCTAAAGTTGACTGGAGACTGAGGATGCTTCCTTAACCAAGAACAAAGGATCAAGACCTCTAACCCACTTTATAACTAGTCAAAGTTTCTATTGCTTGCAAAAGGAATTTTCGTCGTTTGCCACATACCAGAGTTTTCAGCACTCTCACATTTCTCTCCTGATGGAGAAACATGTAATGGAGAAAAATGTGATGGAAAAACACATTGGCTAAAAAATAGTCTTCCTGGATTTAATAAAAATGCTATTCTCTTTACCTGATCTTTAACATGAAAAAACTAATGAGTTAGGGACATTGAATAAACAAACCCCTCAACAATTTTTTATCCAATTTTCCCTAACTGGTTCTTGATAAATGTTAGTTGAATATTCCTGTCCAAGGAATGATTGAAAAAGAGAATTAATGAATCTGGGAATCCTGCAGCATCCACCTCCTTCCATAGCTTTCCTTCCTTGGTTTGACTCCAGCAAGAGAATACGGTTTCACATGGACAAAATTAACCAAACATTTGGCATGTTGTATTGGTTGTTTCACCATTTTCAGAATTAACATGTGATAGAAAGTTTATTTGTTGGTTATTTGTGTTGACCACATTGATGCTAAATTATAAATTCTGAAGGTTAGAGCTGGGATCAGTTTAACTCACCCTACATCAACTCCAAATTCAGTAACTATTAAACGAACACCAGTCAACATGGATGCCATGAGTAACTGTGTTGCTTAATAGGAGCTGGCTTTTAAAGGTCATCTTTTGTGCTTTTTACTTGAGTCCTAAAGTTCACTTTTCCTCTTTCTCTCTCTGTACTCAGGTGGTGCAGAACTTGGAAAATTCTTCCTAAGTCCCATGGGAAGCAGACCACACCTCAACAGAGATGTACAACATGGTCTGGCTTGGCCAGCCGCAGTCCACATGTTTCCTGGTTTGTGAACAGGGTATTGCTCAAGCTCAGAGGTAATGGAAATTGGCACCAAAATCTAACATCTACAGACTGGCTACTGTGTGTGCAGTTGCTACAAAGAATGTTTCTAATATAAGAACTATGGGCTTGTTCCATTTCATACACTGAGCTATTGATCAGATTAACAATGATGGCCGTTAAATCTGTCTGTCACTGAAACACGGGCAGATTCCTGCAGACGTGTGAGTGACAGAAGCTTCCCAGAGCTTCATGGGAAAAGTGCTCTCTTTTTTAAGGAGTCATTCACACTACTTGGTTCCTTTCCAGAGCACAAACACCAGATGCAGCACACCACAAACACCGCAGCAATTTCCAGATGATAGCCACTAAGCCTTAAAATTTCATATAATCTTCTTTGACCATCCAGTCAGAAGTGACCTTGCCACAACTGGAAATGCCCAGAGCACATTTCCGCCCCTCTCTCCTAGAATAAAGCATCTGAGGGTACTGACTGACTGGTCTCTCTCCCTCACTAAACAGTGAGCCCCTTAAGAACTGAGACTGTGCCCCATTTGTTTCCTCACAGGGCCTGGCACCAAAGAGATTTTCTACTGTATTTTATGAATGAAATTAATTAGAAACATAATGCACTAGGTAAGAGGTGACCTATAAATAGACAATCAGGAGGTCGGTCAAACGCTATTACTCAAGACCAGTAAGTACTAATTATTCTTTTTTACTGGAATCATTCACTTCTAATTCTGAAGTCCTTCCTGTTTCTTAGATATCTATAGAGACAGAAACCAGAAATGAGAGTTGGGATAAGAGTACCAGTAAATGTGAAAGAATGACAGATTCTGGTTCAATACAATTTTCTAACAGTTGCATAGGGATGGACTTGTTTCCCCTCAAAAGAGGACAAAACCCAAGAGTTTCAAGATGGAAGGAAGGCTGAGTGGAATGGGCCACTTCAGGAGGTCATGAGTTTCCTGTCACCAGAAGTATTCCATTAAAGGCCCTCGTATGCAAGATCTGGCTTGAACTTTCTTGTGAGAGCTGGCTGTATCTTCCAACTGTGTTCACAGATGTTGTGTGGACAGCTTGAAGTTTGCCATGGTGGCAGTATTTACACCAGGGAAACTGGCAAACCATAAATCAAGACTTTTTCATTTTCCCCAGAGAGCCGGTTGTTAAACATTTACCAGCGCAGCCCCAATTAAGGGTTAAATGACTAGTGCTGAGGAAATTCGTACATGAGATCCTGCACTGAAACATTGGTTGGCAAGATAACCTTTCAGGGCTCCTCCAGTGCCAAGTTATTAGAAGCAC
Organism: Eidolon dupreanum; assembly: GCA_028627145.1. NCBI lineage: Eukaryota > Metazoa > Chordata > Mammalia > Chiroptera > Pteropodidae > Eidolon > Eidolon dupreanum. The sequence goes on from CM053515.1 coordinate 27,613,023, forward strand.
CTCTCGTCCCACCTGCAGAGAGAGGCCCAACACCTATGTTCTTATTGGCTCTGTTAGCAGCTTCTCAGGCCTGGTTATCCAGCCTGTTTAAACTCTTTTATGGACTGAACTATCAGTCTGGCTCTCTAACACCAGCACCACCATTACCACCAGATGCCTGCTCAGTCGCAGCTTTAGGCCTGGCAGGCAGTCCTGCTCAGTCTCCAGTTGCCAGACTTCTCCAGACTATTTCCTGCTCTGAGGCATGAGAGCTTTCTCCATGCTCCATTGCAGATGTGAAGCAGCCCTGGACTTGACATGCTTGCACACCGGCAGAGGCCAGAGGGCAGGATTACAGCCATTAGAACTTTCCTGTAAACAGCAGGATGCCTTCTGAGGTCCACCCCAGGGATCCCATTCCCATGAGGAGCAGAGGCACATGGGGCTACTGGCAGGGAAGAATGGGTACTGGAGTCAGAGGAGACCCAGAAAGAGGCAATTAGCAGATGTCAGAAAACAAAACTGCAACGACAGTGGTACTCACTGCCTGGAGGATATTGGATTTCCTCCCATGAATAAGGAATTCATCTGGCTCCACTTCCTCTGGTTTTCAGAGTCTCGACAGGCCTGGAGAAATGAATCCCCCCATGCAACCATGGCTACTTGCTTTCTCCTTTACATGGTGCACAGCCCAGACCTAGCAGGCAGTAGGCACTCAAAAAGTATTTGCTGAGGGAGAAAACAAACTAGACAATCACTGGGGCTCTGCCTTGGGCCCGTCAGTTTTCATCCCCCTTTGGGGACCAAAACAAGCCCATCTCTTCCAGGAAGCCTTTCCAGACCCAAGCATTAACCAAGCATCAACCCAGGGCATCCCTGAACCCCAAATCACTCCTTTCTCTTTTCAAAAATCTTCCAATAGAAGTCAGCCCACAATGACCCTCTACTTGGGCTTGTTTTGGCTTCCTACATGTGGATCTTGTTTCTTCAGAGAGATCGTGAGCTCCCTGAGGGAAGGACCCAGGCATCCTCTTTCTCTAGTGTTCTTTTATGATGTCTAGCTCAAGGTCAAGGGTATCATCATCCCATGATGATTGGTTATTAGCCAAGTCCTCTCCATTCACTGGATCACAGCTCAGCTCTAGAAGATATTTTGCCCCTCCCTCTGAATTGCTTCTCCTAGTGATTTTGGAAGAGGAGCCTGTTTCTTGTATTTGGTAGGGTACACTGAGTTATAGAATGGACTCCATGCCAGCATTGTCTCCATAGATATGGCAGCCACATCTCTAATAAGGAAGCAGCATAGCCCATAGACCAAGCATACATAGCACCCCCTCGTCACCCAAATGACAAAGGATTGGCCCTGTCTTCTTATCTTGTTCTTAGAGAGAAAACTGGACTTAGAAAACTTAGATGGAAACAAGGGCAATATACTCCCACAGAAGGGCAATCAAAATAGTGTAAAGATCTTGCCCTTCCCCAATTCTAATTTAGTCTCAGAAAATAGCTCAAACTGGAAGGAATGGGTGTACTCTCACTGTCACTGAGAAAATTCATAAGTCACATAAGGAATATGTCAGCCATTTGCCAAGTTCAGATTTAAATTAAGTTTCAAATTCCTTTTAGAGCTCATAATGCTTATGCAGATTCTAAAACTGAGCAAACAAGATATTTGCTACTTCATTGTATAAAAATCTAAATCCAAGAGAATTAGTTTTTATTGCTGATTCCATTCTTAGTACCATGAGAATGATTTGTTTTGTTCACATGAATACTATGATTAGATCATCCTCACATCTACATGTCCTAGCTCGGGCTGCCATAACAAAGCACCATAGCCTTGGTAGCTTAAACAACAGACATTTATTTTCTCATAGTTCTGGAGGCTGGCAGTCCAAGATTAGGGTGTTAGCATGGTCAGGTTCTAGGGAAAGCTCTTGTCCTGGCTTGTTCATGCCCACTTTTTTGGTGTGTACTCACATGATCTTTCCTCGGTGTATGTGTGTTGGGAGCAGGTGCAGGGTAAAGTGAGAGAGAGATCTCTCTCTCTTCCTCTTCTTATAAGGTCACCAATCTTATAAGATTAGGACCCCACCCTTATGACCTCATTTAACCTTAATTACCTCTTAAAAGCCTTACCTCCAAGTAGAGCCACAGTGGTAAGGGCTTCAGAGGGGCACACAATTCGGTCCATAGTGATGTCTATGATGAGCTTCACTATGCCTCAAGTACAAAGTTCTTCCAGACCAGGTCTCTTTCTCATGGGAGGCATGTCTGTGATTAATGAAGCCCACTTTCTTACAAGAAACCCATAAAAATAACCCTCGTCCACAATATACTATCTTCCCATTACCCCAGTCAGCTCCCCCTTCCCCTTGCAATCACCATTAAACTGCATAGATAGTTATGAGTCTTGGGGCTGCAGTTCTCCCACATAACCTGAAGCCACTTCCATTTGTCACATCAGATCATCTCTAGAACTCTGACAGCCAGCGCTAGAAGCAAGAAGAATGCTCATTTTCCTCACCCTGCCAGAGCTTCAGAAAGAACTCAGCTCAAAATAGATGCTACTGAAGCAGGAGACACATGGGGAGGTACACAACCTATCAATACCTCAGCACGGGCCCCTCCTCACCCTCCATCCTACTGACAACGTGAGAGCTACTGCTGGATGCTTTGTGAATCCAAAACCATTTACTGTTCATGGGGCTGGCAAACACAAATAGAAAATGAACTGGATCGCTCTCTTTCAAATTAGTATAATGACACTGTCCGGGAAAGGATGATAAAAAATAGTTCAAAACATTGGTTTGCATTCTCTTCCCACTATTCTGCCCAGTTTTTCACAATGTTTCCTTCCTGATGGTTAGGAGACCTGTGCGTCCAGTAACATGCTCCCAAGAATGAGAGGCCGAAGTCAACCTTGCCTTTGTACACCTACTCCATTTTCAGGCCACAAATTAGACTTTTCCTTTTCTGTATCTCATAATCAATCCCTTAGTTCTCTAAATTTTACCTCATAGATATTCCTTTTTTCTACTCCAGTTTTATTGAGATATAATTGACATATAACATTATATAAGTTTAAGATGTACAAAATAATGATTTGATATATGTCTATATTGCAAAAATCATATTTCCTGAATGTGCCTCTCTTCTATACTCCATTCACTCCTTCTCTAGTCCAACCCATCATGTCTTCTCTCATCTAGGGGCATGTACCCACCTTCTAATAGGTTATGGTGCCTCCGGGCTCTCTTCTGTAATCCATTCTCATCCTTCTAAGACACCAAGCTTCCTTGCCACTTTCCTGCATGAAACCTTTTAGTGGTTCCCCACTGCTCTCTGGACAAAGCCTGCACATTGCAGTATGACACAGAAGCCTTCTGTAATCTGGCACCCTGCTAACTACTGATGTCCTCATGGACTAGGCCTCCAGAGGACACGGAAAAAGATGATCCAGCCACATGAGATGTCACCTTCAGGTTAGTCTTATACACCTCTTTAATCCTAACCCTCAAGAGGTCAGGAATCCTACAGGTAGCGGGGATCTTAAGGAACACAACATGTAGCCCCTTGTTTCTAGGCAGAAGGCATCTAAATCATAGGAGGGAGAGGGTTGACATCCTCTCAAAGACCTCTCCCTTCCCTGGGTCTGACTTCAAAGGAGTTCCTCTGCCAAATAGTGTTTTAGCTAAAGAACAAAAATACCCTGAAGGAAGTTACACCCATCTAAAATTGACACTAATGACCGGACTGAGAAACCTTTTAAATCATGTGACTGTTCTTCATATAGGGATAAAATACAAAGCAACTTCATGGAACAACATTTAAAATGAAACACCCTCCAGGTTCTCCTCTCCACAGTAGCCGCATCCCATTCATCTGCGATTATAGTTGTCATTTGCATATGAGAATGACTATGACAGCTATGCTGCTCCCAGGAGAGAAGAGGGGACAAGTCAAGCAGGACAGGTTAGTTCTGAAAAATCAGGCATTTGCTGGGTCACCCTGGAGTTTCCAGCTTTGAATCTGGCCTCCTAGAGCATTAGGTAGGCCCGAAATCTTCCTAAAATGAGAACCATGAAAGTGCCACTTGCACTGAGCAATTCTTGAGCTGCCGAACAGATGGGAGCCATGTGTTTGAAAGGCTGCAAGCATCGCAAAGGCACAAGCCTTGGCTCCATCTCCTTATCTTAGATATGAAAGTCACAGCATAACCTAAGCCCACTTCCCAGGAAAACCATCAGTCCATTAAAGGAAACACCACCATGAAAGACTCAAAATGCAAAAACAATAATGTTTTAAATGAGGAGGCTCTACTTTCAGTCTATTCTCTACCTCATTTTCCATTCTCCACTCTAACTAAACCATGCCGAGAAATCTACCTAGAGAACACCACACTCAGCACGGTGGGCCTCTGATCATCCAGCCACAAGACTGTCCATTTCTCCAAATAGAAAAATGTACGTGCTTCTAATCGGAGGCTACATGCTGAAGTTCAGGGTCAGTACAGGAAGGGAAGGGCTCAGGCTTTCCCATATGCCATATCTTCTTTTCTGGCTTGTTTTCTGTGGATAGACTGCAAACCTACGGTGCTGCCACCTTCAGGCCAGGCCCAGCTCCCAGCATTGTCTCATGAGAATGGTGCTCAGCCTGCCAGCAGTCCTCCCCTTCCCAACCACCCTCAGCCCTAGAAGACAGAGAAGTGTTTAATGTCTAAAACTCTATCAGCTGGCTCCATCCTGAGCCCCTTGGTCTTGGGTGCTCAATTCAAGGCCTGACCCAGTTTTCCCTGGAGTCTTGGTTCCATCACCTCCAATAAGCATGGCTAGGGTGGTATTCTCCAAGCTTCGCTCAGGGGGCTGGGTGCCCAGTTCTCAAGGCTGAGAAAGAGTTTGTTCATTAGAAAGAGCCAGAGAAGAAACTCTTCAAGGAGGCCTCCTGGAACTACAGCAGAGAAGAAAGCCAGCAAGACTGTGTCTAAGTGAGTTGGCTAAACACAGAGAGCTATCAGTCCAGACAGGTCCCTCGCTGGCAGGAAGGTCGCATCTGCAGAAAGGCAACTGTGTTCTGCCTGCTCACAACTCTCAGCAACCTGCCACACTCTACTTGAGTCTTTCATTCTTTGGCATAAGCACGATCCTTTCCTGAGTCCCAGGAAGGAACAAATCCCTGATGGAGAGGATCACTCACTGGGTTCCCAGCAGTTCATATGGATAAATTCATCAGATCAGTAATTTCTGGGGTTTTGGTACCTGTGGCACCACTGGCACCTCACCCATTCCCCATCGACACAATTCTCAGGTCAACCCCATGGCTTCTGACCGCAAGCTCTTGAAAGTCTTTGTCCAGGGCTTTCTCTGGCCAGTGGAGCCCACTCAGCCCATGCACAGAGCAGGCTCAAGAGCTGGGGAGTTAACGACCCCAGCCACCAGCAGCAGCCCTCTACTTCTTAAAGATGGGAGTTGGAAGATCGATACCCCAGGTCCCTCACCTCTAGGCCGTGATTACTCTGAGCACATTGTACACTGTCTCCCAGAGCTCTCAAGTCTACTGCATCCTCAGCCACCCACAGAGTGGACCCACTGGACAACACACCCTCTACTGGCTTCTTTGCCTTCCCTCTCTTACTTCCTCACCACCCCCCACACCACCACCTCACCGTCCCCCACCCCCACCGGCTCAAGTGTCTCTTGGGATTGGAAGCCAGATCTATGTGAATTCAAAGCCCCAAATCTTTCCACAACACCAGGCTCACAATCTCCCCCTCTGAGCAGACAGTGAAGCCAGGCATGGTGGAGTCCTGTCTTCAGAGCCCATACTGGCCTCTGAGTCAACAGCTTATCCACAGGTGCTGCATTCTTGGCATTCCATGCCTGTTTTCTGAACTCAGATTCCAATCCAGGTGTTTGGCTGTATATCCAAAGTCCAGAAGAATTTTTTTTTCTTTAAGCTAGGCTGTATAAAAAAGTCTATAATGCTAGAGATTCTGGCACTGGATGCCCCTTCAAGTTCATTCCAGCCCCAAATTTCTGTGAAATGGTCCATAGCAACCCAAGGCAAAATTGGAAATGTAATGAAATTTTCCTTCCTTAAAAAGTCACAGCTTAATGGTTATTCTAATTATTGGGGACTTTATGAAAAGAGACCACAGCTTAATTTTGGAAATTAACCTAGCACCAGCTGCAGCTTCCTGGCCCCAGAGCTGTGGACATATATCCTTGACTTCACACATATGCTCATCTGGACATAGGGTGGTCTCAGGGGTCTGAGACATGCAAGATGAAATCCCACAAATCTCCATTATTAAATCCATGATATATTTCAAATCCCACCCTCTATCTGGATAATGACACCTCTGACATCCCTCCAAAGGAGGAGAGACTGAGAGCGGGTGGAAGCAAAAGAGGGAGAGAGATTTCCTTTTTGTCTGTCCATATCCACCAGCCTTTTCTCTGCTATATTCCTGGGGACAATGAAGGAGTGTCCATCCTCTAAGACAGGTCTCCTCATGCAACTCATCCAGCCCAGAGAAGGGGCTGTCAATCATTAACTGATGTAAATCTGCCCAACATTGCCTCCCTGTGGTCTCATATCCTCAGGCTACCTTAAGCTAGTCCAGACCCTCTGGGATGCTCTTCCCAGGCCACCCCTCATGCCAGCCCAGGGACCCAAATCTGGTCTTACTTCTCTTCTGCTCTCCTTCCCTGCAACAACTTACTTTTGTCTCTCTCCCTAAGCAGACAGATGCAAGGCAAACTCAATCTCAGGTGGGGCTCTCCATCAGAGGATAACTCAGCTCCAAACAGGGACCTTCAGGAATTCTTCACTTGCCTAAAACCTCTCAGGGATTATCCCGGGCTCCTCAGGGTGTGGACTGACTCCTTCTGTGGTTGCACTTCCTCTGTAGAAAGGCGCTGGGAGTCTTCACTAAGGCACAGATGAGCAACTAGGGATTTGCAGTTATTCGGAGGAATCAGAAGCCTTAGACTCTACCTCTAACCTCTGAACGTCTTTCATGAGTATCCTGCCATCATCTCCCACATCCTACCCATTTTTCTAAACCCAGCCAAATGCCACATTCTCGAGGAAGTCCTCCCTGATTCCCTGTGCCAAAGGAAGCCTCTCATCCTCTACACTTCTTTGTGCCTGCCTCCTTGGTTGGTACCTTATGTCACTCTGACTTGTGTGTATGCCACAGCATTCTCAGTGAGCAGTGGGCTCAGGGTGGGCAGGGCCTGGTTCCTGTCTCAGGCTCTAGTTCCTACTTTCAACATCAATATAGAATTGTCTTGCTGCCAAGAGATGCTCAATATATGTTAAAGGAGAAATGTGGGTAAAGAAATAAATTTTCAGGTCCCGCTATAATATGAGTGGCAATAAGAAGGCATTTCAGGACATTCCCTTCCCTCATATAAAAATATACTGTTTACACACAATACAGCAATACTAGAACTGGGCAGGCCACTGTGCTCTCTGCCTATACCACAACCAGCTCACTTCTTCAGATACTGACTCCTCCGCAAAATGGAGATAGAAGAGTGATGAAGATGAGGGAAAAGGAGTCGCTGATTAGCCAGAAACTGGTCAAAAAACATGAAGTACTTTAATAGAAGAATTTTAGTACAAGGAACAAGTTACAGAGGTATTAGAAGAGCTGAAAGGCCAAGATAGAGAAAGACGAGGCAACCTAGAGATTAGCAATAGCAGGAATCTGCTACCACTCCTTGGCTGGAAGGTCAAAGGAAAGAGGTGGCATTATCAGAAACCTGGAGCCAAGGCCACCAGTCAGGAACTGAGACCACAAAGGCCTGGCTACTTATGGAACAATGGGAGGATACAACCAGTGCCCTAAACAGAGAGAGGTGACACACCCTGGCTTATTCCTGCCTCTTGCCCTCTAGTCTACTGCTGATGCCTCCCATTGGCCAAACAGAGCCAGAAGCCAGAAGGCAAAAGAGCCTGAGTGTCAGCCACTGCTGTGATGCGGATCAGAGGAGGGAGTGAAATGGATCTGACAGCAAGTCCAAGGACCAGCACTTTGCTTTCATTTTGTCCTCATTAAGCATCGGCCCTACTTTGCCATGGTCCCAGGTTCTCCTTCCTCTCTGGGTTTCTCCAACCCCCAGGCCAAGCCAGGCCATGAGTGTGGGCTACTTCTGTGAGTCTGTTCCAGGAGGACAAGCAGCCAAACCAGGCTGGCTGGCTGAACCTTGTATATCAGTCTCTGGTCAAGAAGCCCTGGCAAGGCAGATCTGGCCTGGCCCATCTGGGAATGGGGGCAGAGCAGGCCCGGGGAATCACCCAAGCTTAGAGACTGGCCTAGGAGAACTCGGAACTGCCCAGCTCCCTCAGCACCCACCCCCACCCCCACACCCCAATGGGTCCGTAAGGTCATCTCCCTCAGGGTCATATGGTCAACCTGGTTTCTCAGGCCTTATTAGGATGCCCCTATGCATAGATCTGGGCACCATCCTCCAATTCATTCTGATGAGAGCCATTGGAGTGATTTAGTCCATAAGAGGGAGTAATTAGGGAGCCTGCTCTGCAGAAACAAACACACACCAGCATGTGTGTACACACATACACACACACACTAGAATTCTCTGGAATTTCCCCAAAGTCGTCCTTAAAACTTTCCCCCACCCCTTCATAAGCCAAGGCTTTGGCTTGAGGGCCCAAAAAGCCACTGTTCAATGGAAACACACATCAAAACCTGGAAACCTGCGACCAGCAATACTGACAACAACCAATTCCGACATGTTAGCAGAGCTCACGCGCCCATGAACATTTATAGAAAGACATGGAAGAAATCTCACTCTGCCAAGAAACAGATGGGTGTTTAAAAGCTTTGTTTATCCTGGAGCATCTGCCTCTGGAATTTGATATGTTACACTCATTGCTACTCACCTTGTCCACACTTTCATCAGAGGAAAGGAAAAGGACTGATGGGGTCAGGTAGAGGATCTTGAAGTCTCAGCCTCACCACCCTAAGTAGTCTTGTCCTGACTCCACTCTAACTTTTTTGAAGTTTTCCACATCAAGGTTCAGCTTTGATTTTAGGGTTTGCCATTGACCTTTGGAGAGCTATGCCTAAAACCACAGGAGCTGGGGCAGTTAGAAACTCGCAGGCCAGCCGAGGCAGCTTGGCTCACATAGAGGGTGTCATTTTGGGGGCCTGGGGTGCTCCATCCTCTCAGTAACCAGAAGAGTGATTTACTGAATGGGACACATGCCCAGTTTGCCAGCGCTTGCCTCTCACTAGTATGTGAAGGCTGACCCTGTGAGACCGTGAGAGTCCCTTACCAGGCAGTTGTCACAGCCATCACAAGCAGGACAGGAGTCTTGTTTGTTCCTACCTCCCCATCTACCTGAGGGGCACCCCAAAAGGCATTAAAATGCCCTAAACCATCAATCTCACCAAGCCTGCCACCAGGCATCTTGGATCAGGTACACACCGACAGAGAACTGATGACGCGTGCACCCAGCCCAGCAGACCCTGAGGGCCCAGCTAAGGTGGTTATTGTGAGCAGAGTTTGCATATGCCGGAAGGTGGCAGGTTCAAGGGCAGGTGGAAGGCTGAAGGGCAAAACCAGGCTTTGTGCTCACTTCAGGGAATAACCACACCCGCCTGGAGCTTTCACCCACTTGCTTTCCATCCTCTGAGCCACTCACACAAACAAGGGAACTGAGCAGGAAGCCTTTCCTCACGAAGATACAGGTGGGACTGGAGAGCTTTGCCACTACCTTGTGGGGTGCCTGAGGTAGAGACCATGGCAACAGCAGCAGCAGCAGCAGCAGCAGCAGCAGCAGCAGCAGCAGCAGCAGCAACAGGAATAATAATGACAACCTGCAGCCCCTATAGTCTTGCTGCACAGGTGCCAGGGACATTTTATCAGCACCTGGCACCACATACCACATACCACAAGGCTGAGGGAGAGCAAAAGGCCATAATAATTATAACTGTGAGTTACTGAGCACCTCCTCTGTATCTGGCTGGGATAAATGCCTTGTAAACATTTGCTTATTTAAGCCTCACATGGCCTCTCAAGGTACTTATTACCAGTGGGGAACTTGTTTTCAGAATAGGGACTTGAGGCTGACTGCTGAAGTGAAGGGACAAGCCCAAGGTCAAACGGCTCCTTAGTGTTCCCACAGCAGGAGGAGGTTGCATCCAGTCTACAGGGTTCCAACACCCATGAGCCTTACGCTGCTCCTCCAAATCTATGAGACCGACCTTCCCTAGCTGTGCTGGTGTCCTCAGGCAGACATTATGCATCTGAGGCGGGCCAACAGGCTGCACTCTCCCAGGCCGTGAGCACCATGCAGGTGCGGAAATACCTGTCTTCAGGATCTCCCACCTTGTTCTATGCAAGCAACCAGGATCCTGGGGTTAGGCTGGTTGAAATGGGAGTGAGAGGAGGGAATGCTCAGTCAGGGATTTGTATTGGCAACCTCAGGGCTTCCCAAAAGCAAACTCTTTATACAGAAGGTCTCTGCCTTTCAAAGCAGCAGTTAGGGACTTGACCACACATGTGCCTTTGCCAGAGTGGCATGTTTATATGCAGGTTAATATGCTGCAGTGGGTGCCCTGCCGGCTCAGGCCTCACTTCTCCGAGAAGCCCTGGTGCCAAGCAAGGCCCCACCCTCTGCCCTTCCCACCATCTGCCTGTCTATCCTCATGCCCCACTGCTCCTCTACGCAATCAGATTCTGATGTATCTATTCTGCTTAATCTTTATATTAAATGCAGGTCACAGTCTTTTTATTATTACCGCTCTTGAGCACAACTTGTTTTCAAAACCTCTTGGTCAGTTTCATCTGTCTTATTATCTTTCAACTGACATTTTTCTCATTATAAATATGTATACATTACACAAAACTAGAAAATCTTAAAGTATAAAAGAACATAAAAATATCTGACCATCCAGTCATAAGCACCATTAATTAACATTGTAAAAAAAAAGGAAGGAAGGAAGGAAGGAAGGAAGGAAGGAAGGAAGGAAGGAAGGAAGGAAGGAAGGAAGGAAGGAAGGAAGGAAAGGAAAAATAGGCCAAAATGGAGTCACTTTTGCTAAGCCTTGTCTTCAAACCAAAACTAAATGCAGTTTTGGCCTCTCCCAGGAGTGGAATTTTAAACAAATCAGTCTGGAATTTCCTGATCAATACTAGTGAAATAATCTGTCTGATAAGACCCCCTGCTTTCCCCTAAGGGAAGGTGTCCCTGCCTGAAATAATCCAATTTTTAAACTTTTTAGTTCCACCCTTTTCCTGCCTATAAAACCTTCCATTTTGTACAACTAATTCATCAGAGCGTCCTAGTATTTGCTAGGTGGGATGCCACCTGATTCACCAACCACTCAATAAAGCTCATTAGGTCTTCAGATTTACTCGGTTGAATTTTGTTAACAACATGTTGATATATTTTCTTCCCTTCTTTCTATTATTTTCTATGTCCGATTATTTTTAATAAAAAAAGGAATCATGCTATATATATATAACTTGCATCCTGGTGTTTTCATTTAATACATAGCGAGCATTTTCTCATGCCATTTAATGACAGGATTCTTCAAAAACATGATTTCTAATGACCATGGGGTATTCATCATTTGGAATGAGCCATAATTTAGTTAACTGTTACCATATTGTGGGACATTTCAGCTGTTTCCAATTTTTTTCTATTAAAATAATGTGACATCAAGTACCTGTATACATAAGTCTGTATATGAATCTCTGACTCTTCCCCAAGATAAATTCATAGAAGATGAATAGTTTGGCCTTTAGGTATGGATATTTTTCTGGCTTTTGATACAAAGCATTTCAGAAAGCTGGTTTTATATACCCATCCCTCACCTGAATATCAAAGTGCCCATTTCACTGTATTCTCAGCATCACTGGATCTTATTATTTTAAAAGTACTTTTCCTCTTGAAATATGAAAAATGATATATTGTTTTAATGTGCACTTTTTGAGTATTAGCAACGTCTGGCATTTTTCCATGTGCTTATTGGCTTTTTCTTTTCTTCTCTGGTGGTTTGGTTATTCATGTCTTTGCCCTCTTTACTATTATGCATTCACATTTTTCTTATTAAACTGTAAAAGATCTTATATTGAAAATACAGAAGATCAAGTAAATAGTCCCTCATATTGTTTCTGGCTTTAAGATGGCAATTTTGATATCCCGTTCTCTTAATCTTCATGCAGTACTTTCTCACATATCTTCACAATATGCAGTCTCCCAGTTTATAAGCATGGTGTGCTTCTCCACTGATTCAAATCACCTTTCATGACTTTCAGTAATGTTTTATAGTTTGTATAATGTGTTCAGCACATTTTTTATTCAGTTTATTCCTAGGTATTTTACATATTTAGACAATTAAAATGAGATCTTTTGTATTAAATACTTTGCAACTTGGCTATTGTTAATATATAGGAAAGCTATAACATATAAACCATTTATGGAGCCTGTCCACCTCACTGAACTCTTATTAATGTTAGTAATATTTTCTATCAACGCTAAGTTTTCTTGGAAGGTAATTATACAAGTTTAAAATAATGATAATTTTGTTTCTTCCTTTCAATAGCTACACCTTTGTTTACTGGTTCCATGCCTTATTGCAGGGAGTGATATTAAATAGTAGAGGTAGGAGGGAACATTCTTATCATACTGCTGGTTTTAATGAGAATGCCTCTATTGTTTCCCTGTTTTTTACAATGCTGGCTGTTGGTTTAGAAAAAAATAGTTTTTATCATGTTAAAGAAATGTTTCTTGTACCATGGCATTTAAAATTTTTAACTATTTCTGATAAAAAAATCTTTCTAAAATTTATCGATTCCTGTCTTCTTTTAACAGATTTAGAACATAATTTTCCTTGACAATTCAGAATCACTGATTGCACATCCGTTACTATAACATTTTGAGACATGTGCAACTCTCTTGCTGCCATATTAATACATCCCCCAACATTATGTTTCCTGAAATCAGGTGTCTGCTTTTTACATTTCTTTTCTGTGCTATTAGGGTGTCATTTCTTGCTGATGTCAAAGTATCTATCCCTTCTCTAACCTTCTAAATTTTTTGTAGACATATAAATTAGAAAGCTCTACTTCTTAAAAATATATATAAAGTGAGAATAACCTCTAAGAAAGTAATTTCTTTATGAGTAAGAGTGAAAGTGTTATTAGATAATGAACCCTGGGCCATTTCGGCTGTTCATTAAACTTCTCTCTGTACTCAGTGGTTGTCAGCTCTGCTCTGGAGAGGATTCCAGGTAGCTGAAGCATTATTATCTCTGCAGGCAGGAAAGTAAATATAAACATGCTTTAAGAACCTCAATAACAAAACAGGAGTAAAGCAGACAGTAAAACAGAAAGTTAAATAAACTTAAATACCTCATTCTACAACCATTCACTAATCTTTCCATAAATTTCACTGGAAGTTTTCATCCTAATATATGGTAGAAGTTATTGTCATCAATGGCCTCACTACCCTGGAACGGGCATGGAAGGGGAACGATAATCTATTGGGGCAAGTAAATCATCTTTGTTATATATATATCCCACACTGATTAAGATATCAACGCAACATGAGGTTCTATGCTAGGAACTCTGGAGTATATCAGCCTGAGAGAATTGAACACACATACAAATAATTATAATAAAAGTCAGCATACGAGCAAGGGTTATGGCTTAGATTTTTCAGGCCCAAACCAACACTTAATCAGTTTAGGTAGGAATGTCAGAGAAAGGAAAGGGGCACCCCTGTCATCTGCAGTGAGAAGAAAGGCCACAGAAATGTCTGGGCCTGTGTGAATGGATGCCTGGGGTCATTACAGTCCCCTTTCCTGGGCTCTCCAGGCTGGAGCTGGCTTCAGGCCCATCCTCAGTTCCAGACCTGGCTTGTTTTCCTGGCACCTGAAGATTCTACATACCCTTCCTCCTGCACTGGTCTTACTTTTGTTTCCAAATGGCCTACAGACATTTACTTTAAATAAGTACCCATACTTTAAAATAACTGAATTTTTCATTTAAAAGTAATATATGTACATGACAAAAAAAAAATCAAACAGTACAAATAGATATGCAGTTAAAAGTGAGTCTCTTGTTTACCCCAATCCCCAGACTCCCTTCTCAGGTACAACTGCCAGTTTCTAGTATATCTTTGTAGAGAAGTCTACAAATATACAAGGATATATGAACATATACATATCCCTTTTATATAGTTAACAGTAGGATACCTTGTTCCACACCTAATAATCTACCTTGGAGATGGGGTTAATCCTTAATCCAATGGGATCAAACTATCTCCCATGATCCTTGTAAAGAAAGGTGATCTGTAAACAACATGGCAAGCATGGCACGAGGACTCACTGTGTGTCCCTTTGCCTGGAACAAGTTTCCGTGACTCTGCACAGCTGTCTCCTTATGCTCAAGTCTCAGTGTAAAGGCCACCTTCAAGATGAGTCTTCTTGGAACACCTTATCTAAGAAACACCTGCTTCCCTCACCCAGATATATTCTCTCTACCAGAACTTGTATATGTTCTTCATACCACTTAACAGTATATGCAGCTACTTAGTTTGCCCATTTATTTGTTGGCTCCTCATCAGTATCTTCCCATGAAACAGCAATTCCATGAAGGCCAAGGCTATGATGGTCTCAGTCACTATACAATCTTGGTGTCCTGGAAAAAATGGTTTGGACAGGAAGCACAATTTGTCCAAGGCCACTCGGTGATGGAACCCAAAATAAAACTCAGATATTATGATTCAAGACCCATGCCCCTTCCACCTCCAGGAAATGCCAAGTCATATTCATTGAATCTCAGTTTCTAAGATGCCAGTCTTCATCTTCAGGTAGGATTCCAACTCTACAGATATCCACAGATATGGTGCCAAGACCCCTTCACACTCCTTCCTTCAATTAGGATCTAAGAACATATCCTAGGCAGCAGCAAGTCCCTCAAGGGATATAAACTGCCTTCTTCACATTTGACATATGCCAGAGGCCTTGGGCACCAGGGAGGATCCATCAATTTCCTCTCACACTTGCTTAGCCAGCCTGAGGAGAAGAGGGCACCTTCTACTTCTCACCCAGCCCGCCTACCTCCATCAATTAGTCTGTTGGCTGCCATGGAGCAAACCCATCATGTTACTGCACCTCTAGCCATATAGTCCTGCCTGCTTCAGTATGTGCCCTTTAATTGCATAGCTTAGGCTGGGGTGGGAAAGGGAGGGGTGTTTCCCAAGTGGAAATCTGCTTTCCTCAAATGAGCCAGGCTTTCTGGGAACCGCCTCATTAGCAAGCCTATTTGGAGACATACCAGGCTAACTTCAGAGTCCTCCCTCATGGTGAGAAAAGGGCCATGGCCCTAGACAGCAGTTGCTCACCTCTGACTTAAATCAATCACTGATCTTCATGGCTGGTCCTGGTCAAGCTCTGACCACCACCATTTGATGAATCTAAAACATAATGGAAGAACTCATTGCCACTGAGGTAGAGGTCAGTGTTCTGCTTGGCTCACATCCTCTATAGATCAGGGCACCATACAGTTTAGCTTCCAAACCAAAACAGTCTTGAGAACAAAAAAAAGGCACTCTTAATACTTACCCCAGGATTTTAGGTATGAACCATAACTGTCTAGGGCAAACCAGGTATACATTACCCTAACTAAGGCAACAAATCTTCTGGTCCCAATGGCCCTGATCACACCTCTAAGCCTGACTCATTGCCAAAAGACTCATCCAAGTACATGTGCTCCATGGCCTTGCATTTATCAAGGATGTTCCCAAGCATTTTCACATTGTATAATAATCTAGTGAACTATGGAAACAAGTATAATCTCAATATAGGAAGAGTAAGGTAAAGAGATTACCCAAGACTCCACAGAAGTTAGTGGCAGAGATGGGACTAGAACTCAAGTCTCCTGACTGCAGTTCAATAAATAAACCAATTCTATCTCCTTCCTCCACTGTTGGCCAGTGCTGATTTACATAGCTACTGAAATACAAAAATGGGCCCCTTTTGAAGTCACAAGATGAGCTTCTGTTAGGAAATAACAAATTACTATACAGTTAGAACCTAAGCTAAAGAAATTGCTCTCTGTTACCTAATCCAATTTCCACTGGGTTTATTTCATATAGAAGCAGGAAAACATATACACTCAGAGATTCATGCACACTCCTCTTCCAAAAGTAATCAGCAACAGAATGTGTACTCTACACTTCTCTGATCAGAGCATGTCTCATTCTGCATTATGGTTTCCGAAGGTCTTTCTTCCTAGAGGTGAGAATCAGGGCTGTCTTTATCACTGTATACTCCACCTCTTAACACAGTACCTGGCACAAGGAGGTAATCAAATTCCATGCATGAGTGGATGATGGACATATGGGTGCATGGACGTTTGGATGCATGGACGGAAGAGTGCATACATGCACAGATGCATGCAAGGACATATGAAATGAATTGGTCTCCTTTGACGGTGGATCAGCTATATTTATAGATCTCTTTAGAACTTGACAAATGGGTCAACAGTTAAGTTTGACCTTGGATATTTTCCCTACTGATAATTTAAGTGCTGCAGTGAAAGAAAACAGAGGAAGGAAAGGGGCAGGAGAACACGCTAACCCAAACCAGCAAACACAGTAAATGCAGGAAAATGAGTTTCTGAGAAGCAGCACCTTTGAAGGCAGCCACAGGGCATGAGAAGGAGCAGGAGACAAGCCGAGTCTGTGGAGACTTGTAGGTCCTGGGGTCTAAGCCAAGGCTAGGAGTAGTCATGGCAGGACACATGATTAAAGGGGTGGGGAAAAACACAGAAGAACAGAAGAGAATTACGGGCTTTCACCAGCAAGGAATTCTACTTTATTCCCCCATGAGCTATGGTGGTAATTTCATCCATTTTATTATTCCTCTGAACTATAAAAGCAAACTAAATACCCATTAAAGGCAGCTTCTCCAGGCCTGGAAAACCTCTTCTTTATGATGGGGGAAGTTTGTTCAGAGGCCACAAAAACAAAGGCACCTCTGGTAGTGATGTTATTTTCCCCAGGAACTCACGTGCTGAACTTTTGCCGAGCACACACCCCAACAAACCTCACTTGCCTTGGGAGGGAGCATGACCTGTGTCCCAGGGAAGACAGTGAAATCCTAGATATTTCAGAGTCAAAAGAGCTGGGTTCCAGTTCAGAGTCTGCCACTCATCAGACAGGGACCCTCAGCCAAGCCACTTAACTTCTCCGTGCCTTGGTTTTCTTATCAGTTAAATAAACCTAACAATGCTGCTGGCTCACGGGCTATGATGAGAATGAAAATAACCTGCCATGGGGCACAGATGGCCACTTGGTGACCTTGGAATGCTCTGCAGATGTATGATGGTGTCATTTGTCTATTTAGAGGATTAAAAATTAGATATGGTTTGTCTGCAGATAAATGCTTCTCAAATACTTTAAATGGGAAGTTGAAAAAGTCAGATCCTAGCAAATTATTATCATTTCTGGGTCTCACATTAACTTTGAATTTAACCCAAGTTAACTTATTCCCCTACTTTGTCAACATAAGCCTGTAACTCAGACCACCACCCTCAGTCCTGAAAACATGGATATTTTATGTGGAAGCAAAATGTAAGACCGGTAGAGTATGAGCCAGTGCTAACAACCGGGTCTCTGTCCAAATGCGAGCCGGGGCTGACTTAATCTCATGTTAATATAATTCCAGTCTAAAGACTTTTGAGCCAGTCTACCCTTGCTAAAAGGACAGATTTTTTTTTTTCTTTCTCCAAGGGCTGAAATTGTTCTCACAGCCCTCTGCAGTGGCATTGCTTGCGAGAGAACCAATCCATTTTAGTTATTCAATAATATATTTCTCAAACTGAATCTTAAACCTGAAAATAATATGGTAACCTGTGAGATGCTGGCTTCAATCAGCAAACTTCTCTTTGATAACCTCCTCCCAAGCCAGGTGTCCATCTCCCAAAACTTGCTTTCTCTGTGGCAACACAGCTTCTGGTGCTGTGGTGAAGTCAGCATTTTCCCAAGGAGTGGTCACAACAACATAGAATAGTCTTGTGACAATACGGATGGACCTTGAGATGATCTTGCTAAGCAAAATAAGCCAGAAAGAAAAAGTTGAAAACTACATGATATCACTTATGTGTGAGATATAAACCTAAAAGCTACAAACGAACAGGACAAACAAACAGAGACTCATGGACAATAGACTAGTGGTTACTAGAGGGTAGGAGGGAGTGAGGAGGAGGAAGGTAGATGGGGTAAAGGCAGTTAAATATGTGGTGACAGAAAGAAATCTAACTATGAGTGGTGAACATACAATGCAATATATATATATATATATATATATATATATATATATATATGCCTTATTGTTAAATTGTACACCTGAAATTTACTAGATTTTGTTAACCAATGTCACCATAAAAAAAATTAAAAATAATAAAAAATAATTCTTACAACAATAGCTAGTGTATGATAAGCTTTAAAAAGAAAAAAAAGAAAAAAAGAAATTCTCGTTTAAGGAGGAAAAAAATGGCTTAAATCATAGAAAAAAATGGT
>CM053515.1:27632071-27725539 GCA_028627145.1 Eidolon dupreanum
TGAACTTTTGGGAAGTGTAGATTAATTCAGTGAGAACTTCAGCAAAGAGATGAAAAACATAAAAATGGAAGTGGAAATTATAAAAGGGAACCAGTCTGAAATGAAGAACACATTATCTGAGATGAGAAGTATATTAAATGGAAAAAACAAAGGAATAAACAAAGTGAATAAAGAAGAGGATCCAATGCCCTATCTAGAGGATGGGAAAGCCAATCAGAACACTCAATCGGAATGGCAAGAAAAAGGATGCCAAGACTATAAAAATAATTTAAGGAGGGACACTATTGAGGCTACAAATATTCGTCTGATTGTTGTAACTGAAGAAAATCGAGATGTTGCACAGCTGTTTGAAGAAATAATGTCGGAAAACTTCCTTAACCTGGTGAAGGAAATGGACATAAAACCCCAAGTAACCCAGAGGATTCCAAAAATCAGGGATCCAAAGAGGCCCACACCAAGACACATCATAATCAAATGCCAAAGTTTAAATACAAAGAAAGAATATTAAAAGCAGCAAGAGAAAAACATATAAGTACCTACAAGGGAACACCCATAAGACTGGCAGCTGATTTCTTAAACGAAACTCTGCAGGACAGAAGGCCTGGCAAAAAATATTTGACAGGATGAAGACCCAGGATCTACAACCAAGAATAATTTATCCAGCAAAACTATCATTTAGAGTTGAAGGACAGATAAAGAGCTTCCCAGACAAAAACAAGCTAAAGGAATTTATCACCACCAAGCCAGTATTACAGGAAATGTTGGGGGGACTTCTTTAAGAAGAAAAAACATATATCGAAAATAGGAATAAAGAATGGTAACAACTACATTCCTATCAATAAGTACCTTAAATGGAAAAGAATTAAATGCTCTAACCAAAAGATAGAATGGCTGAAAGGATAAGAAAACAAGACCCCTACATAGGAAAAGGAAGGAGATGGAAAAACTATTGCTTTGATGGACCTAGAAGGTATTTAAGTCAGACAGAGAAAGAGAAATGCTATGATTTCACTTACATGTGGAATCTAAGGGATAAAAAAACAAAGTAATCAAAAACAGACTCACAAATATAGTGGACAATTTGGTGATGGACAGAGGGGAGGGGGTTTGGAGGCTGGGAGAATGGGGTGAAGGGCTAAAGAAGTACAAATTAGTAGCTAATGAATGGTCACGGGGATGAGGAGCATGGCATAGGGAATGCAGTTAGCATTAATATGATGGCTAGGTAGAGGATCAGGGGAGGGAGGGAGCAATTGGGAGGATCATTTTATGAACTATATAGATGTCTAACCAATGTACTGTATACCTGAAACTAATTAAAATAAATAAATATTTTTTAAAAAGAAATTCTGGTTCCACCACTAAAAAAGAAAGAAAGAAAGAAAGAAAGAAAGAAAGAAAGAAAGAAAGAAAGAAAGAAAGAAAGAAAGAAAGGAAGGAAGGAAGGAAGGAAGGAAGGAAGGAAGGAAGGAAGGAAGGAAGGAAGGAAGAGTCCCACCCAGCCCTAGACTTTCCATTGGCCCCACACTAAGGATAATTTTCAAGTTGAAGTTTACTACCACTTTCAAAGATGTGTGTTTTGAGATGGTCAAACTCCAAGTAAGAAAGTCAGGCAATGGCAGTGAGGAAGATGTTAAATGCTCATGTTTCTGGAAAGCAGGTACCTAAGGTAAACTCGACCAAGAATATCCACTGTTTACTTGGACATCTGCGCCATTTCTGCAGGAAACACGGCATCCAAGAGCATAAGATCCTGGTAAAGGCTGTCTCTGCCTAGTATTTCTCCCTCGGCATGCTGGCCATGGACAAGGCTGTCGAAGAGGCAAGTCCCAAACCCTCTCCTCATACTCAGAAGATTCAAAGCCTTTGGATGTTTCCAAACTAGAACTCCCAACCTTTCAGGAGTACATACTACTCATCATTTAGAACCAATCTTGTAATGGGAGTGGGAGCCATGGGGTCCAGAGCCTCGCATGGAAGAGCAGTCTTTGTTTTGTATTTTTTAACAAAATTTTTTAAAATTATAAAGTAATCCATGCTTATTGCACAAAATAGAGGAAATATAGACCGTTATGAAGAAAAAAATAAAAACCATCCAATTTCCATAACATAGAGGAAATCATGATTAACATTTATATATATGCATATACATAAATAAAATGAGAAGCATAATGTACATAATTTTGCATCCCACAGTTCTCACCTAAAATTACTTAAAAGCATTTTCCAATGGTATGCAATGTTTATATTTCATAAACACCCACACAGCACTTACTCTGTACCAGAAACTGTTCTGAGTGCTTCATGAGAACTAACTCCCCACAGCAGGCCTGAGGTGAGTATCATTATTATCCCCATCTGCAGATGGAATACTGAGGGATCATAGACCAGGTATGTGGCAGAGCTGGACTTTAGACCGGCTGGCTGTCTGGCTCCAAAAACCATGCCCTTGACCACCACACTGGGCTGCCTCTGCGGTCTTTGGAAACCTGACTTTCTGTGACTCCATAATTTTCCAGTTTGGTCTCCTGTGATTGGGGCAAGTCCACATTTAAGATCTCAAAGTCCCTTTCAGCCAAGTTCCCTCAGCTGTTTGAGTTATTCTTTTATTGAGTGTAGGAAAAGGCAAGGGTTCTGAATATCAGTTGCCTCAACTGTTAACTTCAAGGTTGGGTTGGGACTCACTGGGACAGGCTATTCTTAGCAAACTGGGGGAACCGCTGCCAAAAAAAAAAAAAAAACACCCACTGTGAGAGCATTAGCTGTCTGACCCCTGGCCTCCCATGCCCCAGGGAATGGCCGCTTCTCCACTTAAGCGCTAGGGCAGTCACTCGACTTGTCTCAGCCTCATTTCTCCTGCTAAAATATGGGCACTTATACCTGCCTTACAGGATATCTGTGAGGCTTACGAAGACAGATGAACATGAAGTACCTGGCCTAAGCTGGCCTGGAGCTGGGTAAAGCATAAAGTTCCTTTTTTTGTTATTTTTAATTCACCTGCTGGTTCAGGTGAACATCAAACTCAGGCCTTATCCACTGAATTTGGAAAGACAGACTGTGGAGTCAGATGAGCTGGGACTGACTCTCAGCCCTGCCGCTTCCTAGCTGTGGGACTTTGGTCAAGTTTCTTACCCTCTCTGAACCTCTGTTTCCTCATCCGTGTTAATGGAATCACAATGGGATCCACCACACAGGGTTACTGTGAGAATGAAATGACATAATGCATGTCAAGGAATTTAGCATCTAGCAAGGATTCAGTAAGTCATGGACATTCATATCATTTCTTTGTTCACTTTTCACATTCTCTGCTTTCCTTTACTCATTTCCTTTGTACCCATTTCCTTTGCCTTTTTGAGGCAGAGCCCAGGAAAGAGGCAGGAGACCACCAACCAGGCCTGAGTCTATAACAACATAGGGACCCTCAAGGAACTAGAGTCCCAAGAGAGGTTAGAGACCTGGTCACCCTCCACCTTGCTCCCACCTAACTGCTAAGGTGACTGAACTGGAGTGCCGGCCACCATCACAGAGCTATTGGGGCTCTGAGGGCCTCTTCCAGCACCCCACAGAACCAATACCATCTTATTTCTAAAGGAACCACCTTATCCTTTCAGCAAGCACTTCTGGGGAGCTCTGTCCTGCCCCTGAGGCTGGACCACCTATTTCTGAAGCCCCCTTCCTTGTCATAAGTGAAGTTTGCAGAAAACTGGCGGTCACCACCCAAGCCTGCCAGCTTCGAGTGATAAGGCCCCCCAGGGCTCTGAGCAGGTGTGCCCCGCAGAGACACCCCACCATCACCACCAACTCCAGGGAGAGGCAAGCTGAAGTTCCGTGCCAGGAGGCAGGGCCAGGCCTGCTAGAAGGCGGGCCTGGTTCATCAGTATTTCCACTTAGCCCTCTGGCTGAAAGGGAGGAATGAGATGCTCCTCAAAGCCAGCATGGTAATTGTAGAAGGCATTAAGCTTAATTAGGCTAATCATCTGCCTGAAGTCATTCACCTTCAACCTCTAAAAAACATCTTCAGGAAAAAATCCCAGAGCAACTGTGGCAGAGGAGGGTACAGGGAAGGATTAAGGAGCTGGTACCTGGAATTCCTAAGAGGACTCCAGCATGGTTTCAGGCTCTTGGAGTACAGAGCCAAACAATTAAAGCTATGCCCAAGATGGACAAAAGGGGCCATTAGTCCCAAGCAAGGATATGAGCCTGGACTGCAGGCCTGAGGCCTTTACTGGCTTTCCTCCAAGCCTACTTGACTTGGCCAGTGGAGACCTGACCAAGGGAACAGACATGCCCATGCTCGCTCCCACAAGTTTACTTTCTCAGCTGTCTTGCTCCCCATAGCAGTGTCCTCTTGTCTGCCAGGATTGACTGGGCAGCAGTGATGTTTGATTTTGTGTAACCGATCAACTGGCAGACCAAAGGACTTTTCCATCTGGTTGGAACAGCTCTTTACTCAGAAAACTGCATGCAAGAGTCTGAGGGCGACAATGCCCAGCTGAGCATGAGCAATCCTTTGCAACAAGGAAACAAACAAATAGTCTATTTAGCAGCTAAATAGAATCCCAAACCCCACAAGTCAAAAGCTCCAGGGAATGGAGGTGGGAGAGGCCAAACCCAGTGCATACATCCCTTCCTGTCACTGGGGTGCAGGGAAAGAACCTGGAAGCTAGTTCCACTCCCAGGTCCGCAGAAGCCCACCCACCACCTATGGTAAAAATCTCAGTGAATCAAAACCTACTCACCTGGAATGCAAGACAGTTTGGCTATGCAATGCCTAGATACCTCCTTTGTAATGGCTTAGGGAAGGCACATTGGTGAATACAATATGGGGAAGTGTTTAGCCTCACTCAATCTTCCCAGTCCCCTTAGCAGCACATAGTAGCATAGAAGGAGCCAGACATAAATAATCCTACTCTGTCCATCAGAGCTGATTCCTGCCATTAAAGGCTCACTCTACTGGCTGTGGGCTCCAGATTTGTATACACTCTTTACAAAAAGTAAGAGAAAGGAAGTTTATGGATTGATGTCTGCCATGTGTCAAAGAGCACTAATCCTCTGCTCTCCTACTAAGTGGTGGGCATGGGGCAAGGTGACTGACACTGATGTCATTTCTTACAATAAACCTGTGGGGTAGATGTTGTTAATCCTACAAAAAGAAGAAACCAAAGCCCAGAAACATTATGGAACCGCCCGGGGTCACTGAGCAAGTGAGCACCCCAGGAATTCAGTAACAAAGCTGCCTTCAGTGCAGCTGGGCCTCACTCTGACAGCTGTGTGGGGATGAGGAGGTGGGGGAGGGCAGAGGCCAGGGCAAGTGCAGTCCCCATAGTCCAGCAAGAGCTGGCCAGCACCTGCAGAGGCAGCAACATGGTGGGGGCTTACCAGAGATTGCTGTGAGGAAGCTAGAAGCTTCAGGAGGAATGACAGTTTCTCCAGAGACTGCAGCTGGGGGTTCTACTCAAGCAGGAGAGAGAAAAGAACCACACCTTCTCCTAAGAGTGTAGACTATATAAAGACAAACATTTCAAGCACATGCGACCAGCTCAAGGGTAGAAAAACATCTCTCTGGAAGGTTCCTGGGCATGTCCAGGAAGACAGAGAATTGAGGTAAAGCCCTATTTCCCAAGCATGGCAGCAGGAGGTGCCTGTGGGAGAAGCCGACCCTCAGCAGCAACTACCTCTGGCACGAGTATAAAACACTATGCAGAGTTTTTACGTGGCCCCCACCAATGCTCGAAGAAGAAAAGGACAGTAGGCAACCAGAGATCACAATGACATAGGAAGACCTTGTTGCATAATGCCACCTCATAGACGTGTGACCACAGCTGGTGGTCAGAACTTCCCCAGGTCACTCCCTTCCCCAGGGGTCAGCCCTTTGCTCCCCAGTGTCTTCTATCACTGGAGTTTTTGACTTCCCACCTATGTGATCAATTCTGTGAAGCCAGGAAAGGGGTAATTTGTTCATCTAGTCATCCAGTCAGTCAACAAACACCTGAGTGCCTACTATGTGCCAGGAACTATGCTTGGTTCTGAGAATATGATAGTGAAAAAACAGACACAGTCCCTGCAGAAAAAGACATTCCAGGCAAGAGAACAAGGAGTACAGAAATAGGGGCTATGAAGAGGTAGGAGCCAGTAGGAGGTTAGGTGGGAAGACAGATAGCATGGGGCACAACTGTGTGCAGGTACCAGTCTGTGCAGGAGAAGAGAAAGGTGTTCCCTCCCAACCCAGCCATTCCAGCTGAGGGAGTCTAGCAGGTTCCCAGGGAACACCAGCTCAGAGGAGCCCAGAACCACCGTCCCTTAGCTGAAGATCCTCAAATCAATAAACCAACAACATCCTCAGGGCTTGGGTGGTAGGCAGCAGAGAAGACACAGGAAGAAGGAGGGCCACATTACTCATGTATTCCCCAAGCTGTTCCATTTGGAATGTCTCAGCCATCACCAACTTGGCACCAGAGCGTAAAGGTCCTGGAAGCGCCTCATCTACCTTATTACTTTAACCTACTTTTAATCAATCAAAAGCCACACCCAAAGACACAGTTCCCAGCGTGAGAAGCTGTAATGAGGCCAGCAGAAGTATCCTTGACAACTCCAACACAGCACAAGTGCTGAGTGATATATTGAGCCCCGCGGGGCTTGGCCAAGGGAGAAAGGAGTGTGTAGAAATACAAACAGATCCTCATACTCTCAGACTTGTGGAGAGATGGCCCCACGCTCCAACAGGTCTAGGGCTGGCAGATATGCGACAGCAGGGACAGGCAGGAACAGACTCCTCTTCCCAAGGTCATTGCCATGAACTGACTTCCACAAAGTTTCTTAAGTTCCACAAGTTTCCTGAGTGGCAGCCCCATCCTGGACAAGCCTGTGAGTGCTGGAGGCGAGGATGGAGGCGGCATCCTCTGACTTCCCGGCCCTTGCACAGTCAGTCCAAAGATGGCACCAAGGAATATTTGCTAGATAAAATTAACAGAGGAATGAATGCCAAAAGGCAGGAGTGAAAAGCGACTTATTGGGCCGGTCTGTGGTCAGAAATGTAGGTTGGGCAGAGAAAACACGCAGCTGGAGCGTTGAGGGCACCATTATTATCGCGGTGCTGGCCGTGTCCTCTCAGCCTCAGTTTCCCCAGCAACCCAATCTGCCTCTAGCTGTTCCAAATCCTAATGAGTGTTAAAGGACAAGGGTAACTGTGGACCCCAGCATGCACGACAGCACCCTGCCTGTGCAGAGTTAAGGAAGAAGAAGAATGGGGAGCTGCAAACCCTCGAAGTTTCCCCCGCAGAATCTGGTGGGAAGAGGGACACCCCTAAGAGTCATCAGGTAGGTCTACGAATCCAACTCAGTCAGACAGCCCAGGAGGCATGTACACAGCCATATAATCAGACAGTGGTCCCCCACATGAGAAGTAAATGTGATCGCCCAGGTGCGAGCCCTTCTGGCCATCCCTATGTAAGTTCAAGGTCCCTCTGGAACCATGGTTCTAGGAGCTAAATGAATAATAATGATTATAGGTACTCCCTGCATCTTCTCCCTCCCTCTGTCCTGGGGCTCCCTTGGAGCCAGCTTTCCTCCGAGGGAATCATTTACCTCTGGCCCTCTTGCTTAAAGGCTGCTCCTTTTTTTTTTTGTATTGGCAGGTGGCTCCAAGCTCAGACTCCTCTGTTAGCACCCAAAGCTCCTGTCCATCTGAGGCTTCTGTAGTCTAGCCCTCCCCTCCTTGCAGAAGTCCTCTACCCACATCCTTCGCACCCCTCATCACCAGAGACTTGGGTGTGGGCCCGTCCTCCCCCTAGGCCATCTGGGGTGACCTTAGCCTCCTTAGATGCTATCAGGTCCTTGACTTCCTTGTCATTGGCAGCCTTCACTCACACCCCATCCCACAGCCCGCACCCTGTCAACTCTCAGACTCGCTCCGTCGCTCATCATCCACTCAGAGACCCCATCTATTGACCGCATACCCCCAGCCCTTGTCCCTGGGAAAGCCCTGACCCTGGGGCCACTCCTGACCCAGACCTGCCACCAAGGTGTGCTGCTGTACATGGTCTCGGCGCGGGTCCTGTGGTCCTGTGGTCCTGAGTCAACACTCCCACTCTCCACAGCAGCTCTGCCAATCCTCTGCTCTCAAACCCACCCCCTTCTTGCCAGCTGCAGGCCTACCCCAACTTCCCTGAGAAAGTATCCAATTTCTCATTCAACAATTACTGATTCAATATTCAAAATCTGTGCAAGTCACTGTCCTAGGCACTGGGGATACACCAGTGATCACAATAGATGAAACCTCCTATCCTCTTGGAGCTTACCCAGCCAAGTGGGGGGAAACCAACAATAAAAAAGGTAAATAAAATAAACAGTATGGGACAAGTGCTGAGGGAAAGTGCTAGGCCTGAGGACAGAAACTCATACGCAGGTGCTCCTTTCAAGCCTGTCACCTGAGAAGACACCTGCATGGAGCCCATGGCCTCCTGCCCCGCAAATTCTGTGGCCTTCTTCAGCCTGAGGCCAGATCCACCACTGGGCTGTGGGTCCCCTCTTTTCCCACCTCTGGGAGAGGGTATCTCTCATCAGCCTGATTCTGTTGTAACTCCCCAACTCTCCATCCTTCCTCTGTCTCCTGCCCTTAAACATGCTCAGGTCCTGCTCACTCATCAGAAAGAAGACACTACTCTCCTTCCACCCTGATTCTCCACCTTCCCCTGACCCGGTGCCCTCTCTCCTCCTAGCAAAGCTGGGCTACTTCAAAGAGTTGCCTACAATTCCTGGCTGCCCTCTCCACTTCAACCACTGCAGTCTGGCTCTGTCTTCACCACTGCCCTATAACTGCCCTTGCCAAGGTCACTGACAGTTCCTTATGGCCACATCTGACCTCGTCCTTCTGATCCCTCATCACCATTCGCCCTGGAACACCCAGCTCCACCACGGGCACCATTGAGAAAGCTGTGGGTGCCGTAATGAGTTTGCCATCCTGAGCTAGCAGGCCTGCCTCTGCCACTCACCAGCTGCTGCTTTATCAGCCCCAACTGCAGAATGGGGTTAGCAGTGCTGGCCTCCTAGGGTTAACTCTAGGTCGAAAACTTGTATGGGGCACGCGGTGCTTCCTGGCTGTCACTATAATTACAAGACCACCAAATGCTGAGCACCACAAAGAGGAGGCTGAGAAACAAATGGAAAGGAAGACTGCCTGTGAGGTCTGCATGCCAAAGGAGCAGCTCTCCCATTAATAACAACTCAGGGAAACAAGCATTGTTTATGAGACAGCTACTGGGAAAACGCCAAACCAGGAGGTAGAATTGTTTGGGAGGCAGTGGAGGAGTAGGGACTGTGGGAAGAATAGAGAGTGGGAGCATTACCCACTGAGATGGACCAGTTCTGCAGGGGTTCCTCAAAGTCACCTCCTCCACATGCCTTCTCTGCTTGCCTACCTATGGTACTTTCCATTCCTTGCTTGTAGCACTGAACTCACCCCTTTTGCCCTTATTGTTACTTGGACTTGTCTTCCCTCCCTCCTGGGCTATACATCCCAGCGTACAGGCCTGCATTTTACCTAAAGGTATGCCACCTGCAGCCCCAGCAGAGCCTAGTGCTCAGGGGAGCAGGTACCCAACACCATTGCTAAACATGTCAAAGGACAGTTGGAGAAGAAGCCCAGTTGGGATAACAATCAGGGAAGAGGATTCTTAACTGGCAGAGTATCTGAAGCAACTGCAGACCAAGAGAGATGGGGATGGAAGATGAGGAAGAGAAAGTTCTGGTCTCACACCCAAGGAACCAGCCCTCCTTTGTGGTAGAAACCCACCATGTTTAATGTGAAAGGGACAGAATGCCATGCAAAGCGATGGGAGTGAGGAACATGCATGGGAGGGCAAGGGAGGTCCCCAAAGAGAAAAGCAAACCTTAACACTGATTCATAGGGGCTCATTAAAGTAGTGAGTCCTGAAGTCAGGCCGCCTGAGAAGGCCAGGATTAAAATAATAACAATAATGATAATATTATTAATAATAATAATATCAAATGTTTTGAGCACTTGCAATAATACTAATGAGCACTTTTTATTAGGTTCTGTGGATTGGTTCTTTCAATATCCATTCTACTCTCCTTCTGGTTGGGGAGGCTGGAAAGTTAAAACACGTTTCCTAGATTTGCAGCGAGGGTTTAGGATGTGAACTAGGTTCCACCATTAGGATGCACTCACCGGATGTGGGAAGCAGAAGTGAGGCAGAGGCCATCCTCCAATCCCTTTTGGCTGTTTCTATCAGCAAGCAAGGTCCTAGAAAGGTGGGTTTTCTTTGCAGCTGGTTCCAGCATTCACTCTGCAGCTTCCTCGTTGTTGAGAGGCAACTGTGGCAGCGGCAGCAGCAGCAGCAGTGATTTCTTGATTCTGTCGGCTTCCTGGTACCTGGATCCCAGTTCCAAGAATGAGCCCTGAAAAAAAGGAAGACAACAGGAACAAAAAGAATGAGCCCTGACCTTTTAACTCTGGTGCCAGAGGTGGAACAGAAGCAAGCAACTCAACCCTGGAGGGTCAGTTCTGAATTGTCCTGGAGACCCTTCCAGAGGCCCAGCAGTCCTCCCGACAATGTTGTAGGATCTCATTCATTATATCAAATTTCCTTTTGCTCAAAGTCACCAACTTAGTTTCTGTTTCCAGCACTGAACCCAGACTGATATATATGTGCCTGGCAGTACTCTACGAGCTTAAACACGTCAGCTCATGTAATCCTCAAAACAGCCTTATAAGGTTAAATATGACCTTGAGCAAGTCACTTACCCTCTATAGGCTCCAGTTTTCCCAGTTGCAAACTGGGGCTAATAACAGCCCTGTACCTGTGCTAGGCACTGTACCTGGGGCATTTACATGCATTATCCTCTCACCACAGACCTACTATTAGTTCTTTTTCAAAAGGGAACTAAGTTATAGAAGTGCTAGGTAATTCGCAGTAGGTCACATAGCTAGTAAAAGAGAGCCTGATTTTAGCCCATGCCAAGTGCACCCCCAACCTCTATGCTTCACTGCTCTGATGGGGAGCTGATCTTCACACTGTCTCCCAGAGGCTGCCCTGTGGGCCTGTCTTCTCAGAGCTCCCTGTGGGCAAGGGGAGGGATGAGACAGAAAGGGAAGGAAGGGGGAGCCTCCTGGGATGGGCACTCTTTCAAAACGATGGCACAATAGATATGTAGAGGACAGTCAGGTGGCTCAATTTAGTGGGGCATGAAGCTCTGCTTACTTAGCAGCTGATACAGATGAGAAAATTCCCTGTCCTTCTTATAGAACCAGGAAGGTGGGACATGGAGATTATTATGTGCAAAGGGGACTGATGAGCACTCACTCTTAGGCAACTGTCTGGTCCCCAACACAACTTTCTGGTCATTTCATTTACCACATCCAGGAGCTCTGCTTGGTGGGCCAGGGAACAGACTACTCAGATGATGAAGTGAGAGGAAGACAGTTAAGATATTTGACTTTGAGGGCTATAGAGGCCAATCCCTTAAGCCAAACCTAAGGCTCCTCAAAGGCCCTCCCTCTGGATGGAGACAGGGGGACATGGCTTTGCTGACGAGCCCTTGCTAATCCTTTTCTTCCCCAAAAAGATTTTTCCTTTGCTGCTTAGCCCACGAGTAGAGTCATGTGTTTGGGGGCATAAGCTCAACTACAATTTGCAGGGAGTTAATTACCTTCATACTTTGATCTGGTGGAATTCCATCTCTATGGTTACCAGCGGAGTATAAACAGTTATCACTGGTCTCTTTTACATAAAATATTCTTGAAAAATATCCCTAGGGCTGCAATCATGGAAATCAAATATTATGTTCACAGAACCTTTTTAAATTGTTTATATGAAATGTCTCTACACACAGAAACAGATAAAATTGGGTAACCATTTGGCTATAAGTAATAATTTGAGGATTATTGCAGTTTGCTTTTCAGCCCTAGCCTCTAATGAACACATCAGATCTAAGAGAGGTAAGATTTGGCTGAGTGACAGGTGGGGGGTGCCCAGAAAACACCTGATGATGTTCACTCTGGGATACCAGAGTCGGGGAGACTGATGCTCAGAGGAAGTGATCATTTAGTCCTGTGGTTACTGATTGTGTCTGCCTGCTTTTATGCTAAAGATCTTATTGAAATGAATGAGCGAATGAATGAATGAATGATTAAAGCTAACATTTATGGAGAGTACACTGTGCCAGTCACTATGTCGTATATTTTATAATTATTTCCTCATGTAATCCTCATATATCACTCTGAGGTAGATATAATTGTTGTTATGCCAAATTTCCAGATGAGGAGACAGAGGCTCAGAGAAGTCACGCAGCTAAGAAGGGGTACAGCAGGATTTATGCCCAAGCCTGTCTCAATCCAAAGCCCCTGCTCTCTCTACCCGCTCCTCTGCTGCAACCACACAACAAGCCCACAAACTCTGAAACGTTCAAGGTGAGGGACATGACAACTTTTCTACTTTGCCAGAAAGGGGCTCCCTGGTTGGGTAGTTCTGATGGGATGATGCTCCTGGCCACCAGAAGTAATCAACCATTAGAACCCCTGGTTAGCAACGTCTATCCATTGGTGGTAGCTCTATGTTGCTGGTCAGTGGTATATGACCCTGGTCAGCCATCTCCATCCATTGGTAACTGTGTCCCTGGTGAGTAGTCTCTGTCCACTGGGCGCTCTGTGCCCCTGGTTAGCGGAGTCTGTCCACTGGGAGTCTATCCATCCAGTGTGGAGCCCTCCGCAGCTCTGATCTCCAGGAGCCCACGAGCTTGAACAGGATCCCATGTCACACACTCCATAGAGCATACAATGGGAATGGTGACCAACAGACCTAGGGAACACCTAGCCCTGCTCATAAAGTCTTGTCTCCAAATGAAAGAGGTGACAGGGACTATTTGGGACAGAGCCGGATGAGGAAATTAGAAGGTTTAGCAGAAGGACACTACCTGAAGATGGAGGGCTCCACTTGCCCCCATCAGGGTCTATTTGGAAGTGAGGCTGAAGGCATTGCAGAGCCAAGCCTGGCGCCTCAGACTGGAAGCTGGCAGACCAAGGTTCTGACTCCTCTCGACTGAGGTCCCAACGCCTTTCCTCTCCCTCCACCTCAGTTTCCTCATCTACAACATGGGTATAATAATCACTGGGCCCCCTTGCCTAACAGGGGGGCAAACAGGCTCATCTGAGACCATATGTGAACATGCTCTTCACCCACACGAGGGATGAGGGCACCCTCCAAGCAGTGGTGCCATCAGGAGATTGGCTGGGGAACTGCCAGCTTTCTATCCACTTGCTCCCTTTTACTGGTCCCTCCCATGACGATGCATCCTCACTGCCAACTTGCTCTGCTTTCACTCTTCCCCTTGGGTTTAGTTCAACTACCAATATACACAATCTAGACGCATCCCAGGTGCCAGCACTGGGGCAAGTGTTATCAAGGCCATTTCATACAATCCTCACGGTCATCCTGTGAGGATTCTGAATGGTCCCCATTTTACAGGTTAGGAAACTGAGACCAAAGAGGTGATGTGACCTGCCCACAGTCACATAGCTAGACAGTGAGCAGGATATGAAGCCAGTGCCGTCTGGCTCCAAAGCCCCAGACAGTCCCACTGCATCACACCACCTCTTGCTGCACCCTAGATTATAGCAGGGTTTTGGGGGTCCGGGATGTGTCAGGTCTCACCAAATCTCTTGCTCCACTCAAGTCTTCCCAGTTGAAATCACTTTCTCACAAGGAGAATTTAAATAAAGAGCAATTCTGCAACTAAACAGATGTCTATCCTAACAAACACCAAAGTATAAAAAGAGTTGGTTTTTTAACAAGTCCTCAGAAACCAGATATGAAGTCACTGTGGCAACCCCTCCAATTCCTCGCCCACTGAAGTCACAGTTTTTGAGAGATTCTCTTCTGCTCTAGACTGAGCCTTGTGTTCTTCACCAGGGCCACCTCTCCAGGGAAGTGCTCATTCACGTGATAATTATTCATTAAGCCCTTACTGTGTATCAGGCACTGTGCCAGAAAAATAGTCTGGTTCAGCCCAAGCCCAGGGTGGGGGCTGGTACCAGAAGTTATAAAGCATAGAGAATACCCTCCAGAACCATATGCTTGAAAGGCAGAACCAAGCATTTAGCCACCAGCTCCCACTCCCCATTGACTGAGATTCACCCCCAGAGGTGTAACCAGACACCCATCCACTTTCTGAGCTCCCAGGATGCCCTGGTATAAGGCCAGTGGAGTTCACCTAGGCTGGGAGAAGGCTCTGCGGGGGAAAGCAGGAGGATGCATGGAACTCGAGATGGGTGAGGCAGGGACAGGTGAGTTGGAACTGCCCAACACAGCTGCCATTGAAATCAGGTGGGCCAAAGGAGGCAGGCATGACAGATAAGTGTGGGCTGTAGTCACCCTCCATCCCACAGAAGGACCATCCCACAAACATCTAAGTGACATGCCAGGCAAACCTTCAAGAACAAGCTGTCTCCAGTCCTGTGACCTGAGCAAGTTCCTTCTCTGCTCTGGGCATCAGTTTCTCCATCCCAAAGGGGATCAGAATGGCTGCCAGTAGGGTGACACAAAAATGGCTGCAGGGCCATCATATGACTCTCTATTGTTCTGTACGTGCATCATTGCCAGGCGAGGCCATGCCTTCACCCAGAGGAATATAGTCTAACAGTGGAATCACAGGCACCTTGTAGATAGGAAAGAGCTTCGGCACTTTGTAGGTAGGGAAGAACTTTGGAGACAAGGCAGTCCTTGTCACCCAGACACCCTGGAAGCTCCTGCACAAGCATCAGGTGGTACCAGGGGGCAGGCAGTATATTGCTTGTGGCAGCACATGGGCCCTAGAGTCAAGGAGATATGAGCTCACAGCCCAGCTCTGCTCAGGTGGGTGACTTTAGAATGGTCACTTATTCTCTCCACCAGTGCAGAGTGTGCTGTACAATGGGCTGGGTTGAGGATTCAAAGAGAAGGTGTTTGTGAAGCACTACCACACAAGGCCTGGCACATAGTAGGCCTACAGCAAACGCCCTCTGTAGGCTGCCCTAACCTGAGGGTCAGGAAATGTCTGAATCTGAGGTCCCACAAAATCAGGCTATTATTGTCTTTCCTACAAAGCCACCTGCCCTCTTTCACAAGACGGGAAGCAGCACAGCCCCCAGCCCAGCTGTTAGGGGTGGGGAGCAGAGGTGTGGCCAGCAGCAGCCCTGGAAATGCTCAAGCTTTACAGTCCTCAGCAGGGTCTGTGATCTCCTCCCCTAGCTCAGGCCCTCAGCCCCTCAAGAAGCCTTGAGCTTAAGGGAACCAGGTGCCTTCATTAAAAATAAAAATAAAAATAAAGTCTATAAACAAAGGGCAACTTTGCGAGAGGAGTGTGGTGCATTCGTGGGGGCTCCAAGCAGTTTTAAAGACCCAGAAAGGGAGCAAAGGTGTTCAGGGACTACGGAACAGTTCCTAGGCCCCAGAAGGCTGGCGGGGCCAGGGCCATGGGCAGAGTGGGGTGGAAAGGTGTCTCCTCTGCCCCTCACCCCTCTCCAACAGTAGACCCCTGGCCAGCCCCCCACTGTCCCTGGCTGCCCCTTGACAAAGAGGAAAGAGCATGAGAGGTCCAGCCCGATGGGAGTCAGGTTCATGTAGCTCTTCCAAGTTAGAGGCCTTATCTCTCAAGGACAGCCTTGCCCCTAAGAGGGGTTTATCTTGTCATGGATGTGAGATGGGTCTGTGTGAGCCCTGGGTGACAACACCCAAATCCCTAATCTCCAGGCATTCCGACACATGCAACCCCTTTCTCTGCCTCTCACAATGCAAATCTGGGAATTTATATAGTCAGGAGAGCCAACAGACTGGACTGAATTCCATCTATAAAATTGTCCTTTCTGGAACACTTAAGACATCCAAAATTCAAAATACATAAGAACGTATCAACCACCAAATACCCTGAGAACAGGCAGCCTCGGCACGATCCAAATGCCCACAAACGTCATTAGCAGTGAACAGAGACCAAGTCTTGATAAACGGACATTTCAGTGCCTCGGCCCTTCTGCATACTGACTTTTGGAGAAATGACCTGGGGCCCCTACAAGCCTGGGCCCAGTGTCTGATGTGTGCAGGGGTCCCAGGGCCCCACCATCGATCCTTGTCCTGCTACTCAGCCTTTGTCGGCCCAGTAACCTACCAGGGACCTAGGTGGGTGGTGACACAAGCTCACTTTTCCTGGCACTATGGGGATATGTAATTGAGTAAAATGGGGAGAAAGGCCTCAAGGGCTCCCCAAACCACTGCAGAAATGAACTAGGGAAACTTTTTGAGAACCCTAAACTAAAACCACTCAGCTGGGCCTTCTTTGTACTTCAGGAAGTCTGTATTTTACCCCTAGAGTCCTATTTAGCCTCCCTCGGCCATTTAAAGTGAGGATTAACTAGGGTGGGGGGGAGGGGAGTTATAAAATAATGTGTACCATGGAAAGACAAGTACACACGGATGCACAGTATGATTATACTGAGGTGGAAATCTACACAGGCACAGCCTGGACGGCTCCTTGGTACAGTAAACGGTTCCATGGTACCTTTCTTTTCTTAGGTGCTACCATACTGTTTTCAGAATAGTGTAGCAGTTTCACTTAGGATTTTTGCTTGTTTTAGAAATGGAAGTTGAAACGGCATCAAACAGACCTAGGCATCAAAATCAATTTTCCAATCAAATCAATTACAACTTCTTGACACCAGTGCTCAAGGCTCTGCCTCAGTAACCCCCACTGCTCACAGCTCCCCTGCTAGGCTCTCTCCTCTGAGAGAACCAGCTACTCCCTGACTCATCACACACTTTCTGGCCTCCATGCCTTCTCCTCTGCTGCTCCCTCTGGGGCACCCTTTGGTCACCTCTTTCTTCTCTACCTACATTAATCTCTCTCATCCTTCAAGATCCATTTCAAGTCTACTGACTCCATGAAAGTTCTGCTGCCTCCTGACCCATGCTATCCTCTGAAATCTCAAAATTTGTGCCAGGAACCCATTTAAAGGATTCTTCCCAGCCTGCTGGCCTTTGGTCCTCTTCACTGCAAGCTTCTTGGAGAGCTGCCAGCATCCTTGCAGCCCCTGCAGCCCTGGAACAGAGTGGGTGCTCAGCAAGTGTTCACCTTGATGTTTTCAAAGGAATTTGCACATCAGAATAAAAGGAACCCCCATCTTAGGCCAAGGGAGGGCCACTCGGGCAAGTATACTCTTTACCCCAATCCAAAGGAATTTCCACATGTATGAATTACTCTTTTCCTCTACAGGATAAAGGGTCTTTTCTGTGGAATTTCAAATACATTATTAAAGAACTGCTCCAAATGTTGTGTCTTCAAAGACACAACTTCAGTAAAAATAAAATACTTATAAAATACTCTTGTTCGTCCAGCTGAAGAAGCAACAACCAGCACTGCAACCCTTCAGCCTCTACCTTTTCCCTTTGATGCTGGACCTCCCAGCCACAGCAAACAGGGGCAGACCTGCCCGCTTTCCAGGCTGAGTCTCTGCCAGCACACAGTGGGAGGCACCTCCCTCTGCTTAGGACCCAGCCCGGATTGCTGCCATCACAGCCTCTTTCCCTCCAGCATCCACATCTGGTTTCCCTTCAGCACAAGTTTCACAATAGACAGATTTTGCACTTGGAGGATTTATGGTTCCTGTCGCCCCTCCTTGCTTTTGATACGGTTCCATTATGTGCTTAAAATCTGGGCTGTGCTCTTGGCTCCGGGGAGCTGTTTATGACAATTCTTTTATAGCTTTAAATCGCTCACCGTTAGGAACCTAGTCTTGTTCAGAAGCAATGACTAGTTGCTAAGACAGAAAACTGCAATGTATCTCAGACAGTTGCTTGAAAACTTTTCTTCATACAAGATTAATTAAGGCTAATGTTCACCTGGCAGGTAAGTCCTCTGGGCAATGCCGTGACCCTGTCCTCTTATATCTGCCTGAGACACTGAAACAAATTAGGGGGAACACCCTGCCCCAAACCCAACATTCCAGTCCTCTGAGTGCAAGAGACCCACAGACAGAAAGGGTGGTAGAAACGAAACACCAACATCACAAACATCTCCCACTCAATAACGAACAGGACTGAGAACCATCTTTGAGTTCCCATCTCTGCATTACATTTTCCAGGACAAGACAGGAGGATTCTGGGAATAAGTAAATAAAGTGTTTATCCCCTGTCCTCTGGTCGAGGACTTCCCTTGACCACGGTTTCTTTCGTCTCCCAACTTCCTCTCTGTCATCCCTCCTTCACTCAATGACCAGAGAGCTCTTCCTAAGAGGCAAAAGCTGATCACATAACCTTCCTGCTGGAAGTTCTCTGGTGGGTCCTAAGGATCTAGATGATGAAACGCAAGACCCTGTACATTATGGCCTTAATCGATGTGGTCAGCCTTCCGCCCCTCCCCCACCACATCCCTACCAGGCACTCACAGTGCCCTGTTGACTCACATATCCCCGACTTTCCCCTTCACTGAGCAGTTGCTTAAGCTGTTGCCTCCATTTGGAATGTTCTCACTGCCTGCTAATCAGTCTCCCGCCTCAAGAGGCTGAATGCCCACTCTGCCCTACGGGAGAGTTCTCAAGGGTGCCTCTCCTTCTGCTCCCCACCCCTGCCAATGGCGACCCCAGGGGGTTACACATCTGTCTGAGACCACCGCTTGAAGGAGGGTGGTCCAAAACCACGGTGCCTCCCTCTGGTGCTAGATGTAGGGTGGCCAGTTACAATACAGGAACCTCAGTTCAATTTGAATTTCAGATAAATAATGAATGATTTCTTTTAGTATAAATGCACCCCCAAATACTGCATGGGCATCCTATATTTGTTTGCTAAATCTGTCAACCCTAGCTGGACAGGAACTCTGAGACGCCCTCCAAGGAGAAGAGCTGAGGACCAGATGCCAGTCACAAAGGGAGAGAAAGCAGTGGTGAGGCCTGGGCAAAAGATGGGGGAGGGTCCTCCAATTCCCTCCCCCTAGGACACAGCATAGGGCTGTTCTGAGCAGGACTCTAGTGCCAGACTGCTTGGGGCTGAAATCATCTCTGCTACTTGCCAGTGATCAAGTTATTTACATTCTCTGTGCCTTGATTTCGCCATCTATAAAATGGGGAGTACCTACTTTGTGTGGTTGTTATGAGGATTAAATAAATTAACATTTGTATAGCATTTAAAACAGTCCTTGACACAGAGTAAATGCTATATAAGCATTTCATAAATATAAGGCAAAAAGAATTAGCCAACCAAACCCACAGATAAGGGAGTGAGTCTAAGAGATTTAATAAATAGTAATAGTAATATAAAAAAGTATGGACATTTATCGAGCACTTACTCTGTGACAAGATACTGAATTATGTGTTTGTCCTGTATTAGCTCATTTAATCCTCATCATGGTCCTGCTGTTTTTACTATTATCATTAGTAGTAGCAGTAGTATCCTTTTTTTACAGATGAGGAAGCAGAGTCACAGAGATGCACAGAGTGGTAGGCTAGGAGTCTAAGCCAGAAAGTCTAACTCCATCACTCACTAGACTGCGATAAAATGTGCTCCACATTAATTCACTCATCATTCTTCATTCATTCATTCATTGAGCACCTGCTGTGTGCCAGTGCCTGGGCTCATGCTGGGTCACTAGAGTAAACAAGAAAGTCCTATGGAGCTCGCAGATTGCTGGGGAAGACACTGAAGGAGCCTTGCAGGTGTGAAGAGGGGTACTAAAGAGAAAACAGGGATATGGACCACAGACAGCAGATAGCAAGGGCCTCTCCCCATTTGGACAGGGTTAGGGAGGCGGAGGGACAGATGTGCAAGGTCAAGGAAGGTTTCCCTGTGAAATGACATCTTTGCAGATTCAAAAGGTAAAGCAGCAGCCAACTTGGCCATACAGCAGGGAAAGAGCCTGGGGACAGAACAGGCAGCCAGCAAAGACCTGGAGTTGGAGCTTTCAAGGAATTGCAGAGTGGTGTTTGTGGCTAGAGGAGGCAGTGAGAGTGAGCTGCAGTGAAGCTGGAAACGGGCAGCACTCAGGGCCCAGGTCAAGAGACAGGGCTTGGCTGGGCCTTCACAGAGGCCTGGGGGAGAAGCCAGGATCCTGCTGTGGATATGAAGCAGGGCTGGCAGGAGAGAGAAAAGGCCAGGCAGGACAAGACAGGGTGAGGGCTGCTGGCATGGGCCGTACCATGCAAAGTGAGGACAGCTCTGAAGACAGAGCCTGGGCCCTCACCACAGGGCTCACGCATACCACTAAGGACGCTATGTGCCTCTTCTGTGGTGCCAGCTACAGGGCAGACATGCCTATCACCCATCATGGGGGTCTGGCAAGAGGAGTAAAGTCTGGCCCAAGCCTCACTGTTTAAACTGAATGCTCCTGAGTTCCTTTATAATAAAAATATTCAGATAAATTGGTATGCAAAGAGAAAAGCTTTTAAAAGATGCCCAAAGTTCTACCACTCAAAGAGAATGATGTTTGTATCTCTTTCTTCACCATCCTTTATTCAGTGGTTGCTGTCTTACGCATTTGCAATCACAGTGTTTACAATACCTTGTGTTGTCTCTACTTACTGCATAAGCATTTACTCCATGAATTCAACATATTCTGTAATCATGAGTCTTCAAACCAGTATAATATTTCATTTAGAGCTTTCATTGTTTACTCAACCAATCCCCCATTGTTGGGCATTTAGGTTAACGCTTTTTTCCCAACATGGAATATCTCTGCATGTGGCATTTCTCCCACATCCACTGTTTAAAGAGGTTTTCTGACCTGGATTACTGGGGCGAAATGGTTTATTTCAAACACTCTTGATACATACTATAAATGTGATTTCTTAAAATCTTGTACCAATTTATAGTCTCACCGGTCATGCTTATGTGATGCTTCCTTGCTTTACCACTGTCAGCTTTGAATAGTACTATTTAAAATAAATATTTCATTATTGGATAGAACACAAACCAAAATGCCATGATACTGCAACATTAATGTGCTTTTCCTTGATTGCTAATGAGGATGCACATTCTTTCATGAATTAATTAATAATTACTTTTCTTTCTCCAGCGTCGTGCCCCACCCCCCCCTCCCCCCCGTGAATTATCCTGTGATATCCTTTACTTATTTATGTGTTAGGACTTTCTCTGAAAATATCTTTGCTTGAGTTCTAAATATAGTAAAGATGTTTGTCTGCAGTGAGGTGCTGTTAAATGAATAAACAGTAGAATAAACGTTAATTGTTTCAGTCATATTTGCTGTAGTTTTCTTCCATGTTTGGGGGAATCCACAGTGCCCTCAGTTACCCATCCAAGTGACAGAGACCCTCTGCTGATACCTAATACAACACCACCCGACTACCCCCATGCCATTTCCTTTAGGCATAGCTGGTCAGGCTCCCTAAACATCACAAGTGTAACCAGGGCTTTCCTGGGAGAGTCTCGGCCCTGCATTCCCTTCCACCTCAGAGCAAGGCCCTGAGAAGGGGGTCAGTATGCAGGGCTGTGCTAAAGGAGAGCAAGCCAAGTGGAGGCACCTGGCTGCCTGGGTTCCACAGGTTGGGGGTGACACTTAAAGAGAGGCACACAGACCTCCAGCAGAGGGAGTGGTGCCCAGCAGGCTTAGACTCACAGCTAGCGGCTGTACTATCCAATGGAAGCAGGTATTTTAGGGTGCCTCACATGTAATAAGAGGTGACAGGGCCAGGCAAGTCTTTGGAGCCCAGGCTCTCACTCTAGTCCAAGCAGATGGCTGCAGGGCCAGGCTGTCATTCATGTGTTAGGTGGGCTTGTGTGTGAAGCCCACCCATTTCTGGGCCTCAGCTTCCTCATCTGTGCAATGAGGGTTAAATGGGGCCTCAGCTCCTTCCAGTTTTGGATTCTAAGATGGCCCTGTCCCATCAGGAAAGGAAAAAGGGACTCCCCTTCTGAAAAAAGGGACTTCCCTTCTGAGATAGTCAGTCCTGGGGGGTAGGAGAAGGAAATGGCATGTCTCCCAGCTCCCAGGGCAGGAAATAGCCTTGAGTGGTCAAGATTCACCTTCTCAATAGACCTAGGAAGTAAAAGCCACACTCCTACTCACTCACCTCCTCCTCCTCGCAGATAACCTCTTTTCTAAAGCAAATGCCCTGGGGAGGGACTGGCTTTCCTAGGAACATGGCCTCGCCAATGGCCACCCTCACCCAGACAATACACACACACACACACACACACTCTCTCTCTCTCTCTCTCTCTCTCTCTCTCTCTCTCTCTCTCTCTCACACACACACACACACACACACACATATTCTCATACACACATTGTCACAGACTACCTTGTAGTCCACACAGCCTGAGTTCGGAAGTGCTCTCTCTCACACCCCTGGGCTTTTGCCTTAAACACACTTTTATTTACTTAGAATGAGTTACAACTATGAGCACTGCCATAGGCACTGAGGACAAGCAAGACAGACACAGACTCTACCCTCACAGAACAAGCAGACCACAGAATGACCCATAATACATGAAAATACCATACATACAGTATGTACAATGTAAAAAGTAAAATAAATCAATGGCACAGAGA
Organism: Eidolon dupreanum; assembly: GCA_028627145.1. NCBI lineage: Eukaryota > Metazoa > Chordata > Mammalia > Chiroptera > Pteropodidae > Eidolon > Eidolon dupreanum. The sequence goes on from CM053515.1 coordinate 27,654,611, forward strand.
ATGACTGCTGGCATGGGGGTGGTGTGCCTAGTGGGACTGAGTCTGAAGAGTGACTATTCCAGCTGAGGCTTCAATAAGGCGAAGAGGGCCACCTGCCAACATCTGGGGAAAAACAGTTTGGGCAGAGGGGTCGGCAAGCACAAAGATCACAAGATGGGCACAGGCTTGACATGTCTGAGGGAGAGGACAAGGCAGTGTGGTGGAGCACAGCCACGGGAAATGTGATAGTCACTGGTCATGAAGGGGCCAGGCCCTAAGGGCACTGCTGGGGACATGGCTTTGACTCTGGGTGAGATGGTTCAGGAGTCAGCGGGGCTTTGAGCAGGGGGGTTACTCCCCAAGAGATCATTATGCGAGGAGTAGGGAATGTAAAGGGTCAGGAGTGGCCTCCCTCCCATTGTCACCTGCTTAACTCGTTCTCATCCTTCAGATTCCAACCCAGTGGGCACATCCTGTGGGAAGCCATCCCCATCTCCCTGCCTGGTCAGGTCCCTAGCTAGTCTAGTAGCATCAGTTTCCCTTTATCACACCTAGCTCCAGGGCAATTTCTTGTGTTATCCCTGGTTATTTGATTAATGTGTCTTCCCCACTAGACTATGCACTCCTTAGGGACAGGCATACCCCTGCCTCTGTTCCCCTTACATCCCCAGCACCTTGCACAGAGCCTGGCATGCTGGGTGCTCAAGCAATGTGAACAGAGTAAATGAGCAAATCCCCAGCATCTCAGCCAATTTTCCACTCCCTCAAGGAACGGTTTCCTGCTTTTACTTCCTCCCTCCTCTGTGCTCCCCATGCCTTGTGTCCACCCCTCCCAGAGAACCCAGCATGATCATAAATAGCTGCTGATATGTGCACACACATGTGCATGCACACACACACACACACACACACACACACACACATCAGACTACACTCCAGAGGGCAGAGCACGTGTGTGGTCCTTCACTGCACCACAGGGATCCCCTCCCCTTGAATCAGTCAGTACCACTGTGCAAAGAACTGCCTCGCCCATGTGCACCTCATTCTGCCTCCTCTACCTACTCAAAGAACCCCGGCTTGAGCTTACTAGAGAGTCTGCACCCATATCCCAAGTCGGGAGTCAAGCCCACTTCCCTCTCCTGGTTGAGCAGCAGCACCCACAGACTCACTGGCAGCAGGGGTCCTCCATCCTCTCCTGTACCCATGGACACCCAGAACTGTTCATGGAAACAGGGGCAAGCTCTGTTTACAAAGACACAATGGTTATATTTTGCAAACCAAAGATGAGCATACATAGACTAAGCAGTATACTGGGAACAGAACACCGAATGTCTGTCCTCTGGTCTGGCCCAGGAAGTTGGAAAACTTTCGTCCCTATTTTTAGGGCCAACTACTTTTCCATGATCCCTGGTGCCATTAGAGCCCACTTAATTAATCAGTGTATTCTTGAAACAAATATGATAGAAATAACTCTTGCTAGTAAAAAATCATATTTTATATGCTCTGCAAAAGCTTGGTAGTTAAGTAATTCTTTTTGCATAATAAAAATATTTTGGGGGGAGTGCAATTTGCATTAAAAGCCTTGGAATAGGCATGCTCATGGCCCAATGATACTATTTCTGAAACATAATCCAAGTTTTAAAGGGCTACCCCAAATTTGAGCTATAAGAATATTTATCACACAGCATTGCTTATAAGAGCATATCATTGAAAGCAATCTAAATGTCCAGCAGGAAATAATAACTTAAAGTAATTGTGGTACATCCATAAAATGGAATATGCTGCATTGAAAATAATGGTAATAACAAGTCAGTACTTATTGAGCACTTACTCTGCTAGGGACCAAGTTAAAAGCTTTGCACACACCATCTCATTTAACTCTCCCTAACATCTCATTATTATCCCCATCTCACAGATGAGAAAATCAATACCTAAAAGAGCTAAGTCAAAAGCCAAGGTCACACAGCTAGTAGCTAGGATTCACACTCAGGCAGTCTTGATTCCAGATGCCAAGCTTTTAACCATTATACTACACGGCCTTAAATGATGCCAATAAAAGAGATATTGTAGAAGCAAGATCAGTCACATGGAACGATGCTGATGATATAATGACAAGTAAACAAGTCGATTATTAAACAAGACAGGCACTGATCCCATTTGTGCACATTCATGCAAGCAAAGACAGAAGGGTTTGGAAAGTAACACTATAACATCTCGGTGTAGATTGCTGAGTAGGTGGAACTATGCGTGTGTTTATGTTTTCTTCTGCTTGTGTCTTCTAATTTTTCTGTAACAAACGTGCTGGTTCTGTATTTTAAAAAATAATTTTAAATTTAAAAAGTTAATATAAATGCCCAAAATCAGTCCCTTGCACTTATACTCTGCATAAACCCAAGCACCCAGCTATTGGCCTGGCTTTAAATATAGATACAGCTGCTCTCATAGGACTCAGGACATGGCCTGAAGCCAGCTCACAGGCACTGCTGGCTCTTCATGGTTCAGCTTCCCCTCAAGGCAGCCAAGGCTCCCCAATTGAGAAGACAGCACAGATTCATCTCACTCTGCCTGCCCCTCAGCAGCCTGCCCATCCCATCCCATCCCCCCAGAGTCTCCTCTGGGCATGTGTGCCCCTGGGGAGCTGCTGGGATGAGGGCAGAGTTGTATGAGCTGGAAGAGCTTGGCAGCTCTTGCACTGGCTCCAGCTTTTGCCTTAGAGTCAAGCCCAGGGACCCTCAGAGCCTAAGCAGCTCTATCCCACTGCCGAGTCTATCAAAGAAGCACTTCACTGAGTGCCTGAAGGAGGGAGGGTAGCCCAGGGACAGGAGTCCCAGTTCTGCACCCACATATGTTGGGGCCTCTCCTGGCCTGGCCACCTGCTTCCTGGCTATGTGATCTTGGGCAAATTATTTCTTCTCTCTGAGCCTGTTTCCATGCCTGTCAAATAAAGAATTAAAACACCAACTTGGAAGGGGACTTGTAAGAATCAAAATAATATATGTATAATATACATGTATATAACGATACCAATAAGTTACACATCCTGGGTACCAACTGCTGGCCAGGCACTCTGTTGAGCATGTTATATGTCTGATCCTGTGCAGCTCTCACAGCTGCCCTGTGACAGGTACTGTGACTCCTCCCGCTTTCCAGATGATGAAATGAAGGCTGGGCAGTGAAGTCACTGGCACTGGCAAGTGCAGCAGGAATTTCTGTTGCCATGCCTGGGCCCGCACCACTACACCACACAGCCTGGCACATCTGGAACTTGGACTTCATCCAGATGGTTATCACTGTCACCTTTCCCTACTGGGCCTCTGCCTGGCCTCCACAGTGAGGAGCTCCCTCTTGGGTTCTTTCCATCCCCAGACAACTGGCACAGACAGGGGCCATATTCCCACTTTAGGATGCCTTCCTCTCAGAGTGACCAAACCTCCCCACACACACACTCTTTGAGCTGGCTCCAGTGATCACAGGCTTTGCTGCTGTACAACCTATGGCCACCTCCCTCCAGACCTAGCCTTGTGCTCTGGCCACCAGAGCTGGCCCAACAGAGGCTGCCCACGCCCTAAGAGTCAGGCCTGCTGGCACTCATACCTGGCACCTGCCCCTAAACCCTTTCAATTCTTCTCAGAAGATCTGGGCCGCACGTCTGGGTCTCCCAGAGGCTCAGAACAGCAGACCTGTCTGACCAAAGGGAACCACGTGAATCAGAAAAACAGTACCCTTAAGCAGCTTCTCAACCTTCCGGTGGAGCTAGGGCACTGGCTGTGATCCCGTGCTGGATGGAGTCTGGTTGTGCAAGTGTGTACCGGAAAGTGGTGTGGGAGCGAGGGTAGCGGATGAGTGTGTGTGCATGTGCGCGCGTGGCTCCGAGTGTGCGCCGCTGCGATCGAGGTCCCGGGGCGGGCGGGAGGGGACGGTCTCCTCCCCCCACCGCGTTGAGAAATCTCAGTGAGTCACCAAGTGGTTCTGCATATTAATGAGCTCGCTCGCTGCGAGGGCAGGAGCGGATTTAAAAGAGGACTGGGCGGGCGGAGGGAGGCTGTGGAGCGAGCGCGGAGCCCAGCGCAGAGCGCAACGCACAGCGATAGCCGCGAGGCACCCACCGACGGGCGCAGCGGGAGCGAGCCGAGCCGAGAGGCGCGCTCCGGGCAGAGAGAACCGAGCAGGGCAGTGTCTCCGCGCCGCCCCGCTCCCGCGCCGCGCCCCTCCGGACCGGCGGGCGCCCTCTCCAAGTCCCCGCTCCCGCGCCGCGCCCCTCCGGCCAGCATGAGGCTCCTGACTGCCGCGCTGCTCCTGCTGCTCCTGGCGCTGTGCGCCGCGCGCGTGGACGGTGAGTGTCCGGGAGGTCCCTTGTCGCCATCCTGTCCTGTCCTGGGGAACCCAAGCGCCAAATGCTAGGCTTCCTGAGACCCCGGGGAATCTGGGTGGGCATCGAGGGCGGTCAAAGGGAAGGAGATCCCGCGCGCAAATGAACGGCCGCTGGGCGCTCTCTCGCAGGATCCAAATGCAAATGCTCCCGGAAGGGGCCCAAGATCCGCTACAGCGACGTGAAGAAGCTGGAAATGAAGCCAAAGTACCCGCACTGCGAGGAGAAGATGGTTATGTGAGTTCTCGCTCCGCACCGTGAGCGTGTGGCGCTGCTCTTAACCCGGTGCTGAGGCACAGCATGGGGCTGGGGCGGACTAACAATCGTTTCTCTCTGCCTCTGGCAGGGTCTTGGCAGGGCCTTGGCAGGGTCTTGGCAGGGCCTTGGCAAAGCCTTTGTAATTGCCCAGCGAGTCCTTAGGACGCTGGCGCGACAGTCTGGAAGAGAGTTTGGAAAGAGTCACTGTCCCGAGTTCCGGAAAAAGCCTCTCCAAGGAGTTTACCCTTGTTAGGATTTAAACGGGTAGCCCTGTGTTTGCACTACCCACCTTTCTAGGGTGATCAAGGGTTAAATGGCTCTCATGTGCCAACTTAGAACACCCAGATTGAAACCACTCAAAACACACCCAGAACTACTGAACTTGCACTCAAATGGTGAGGTGTGCCACCTTCCTGTTACTGGAGAGAGGATTAAAGCAAACATTGTCATAAGTCCTCAGACCCTCCCTTCAGAGCCTTTTTCCAATCAGGGGACCATGGACAGCCAGTTTTTGGCTTCTAGCGATTTCATTTTGGGAATGCTCCTCACTTTTCCTTCACCAGCTGGACTCCTGTGGGTCCCTGAGCCTGAGTAGTGCTGTAGAAAGTGCTCTGCTGGGGTTAATGTGCCACGTGGCTGGAGCCCTGCTTGGTGGGGATGCGGGGAATATCTTTGAAACTGGGGCAGAGAGAACACTGAGTTTCCTTGCTCCTCTGCCTTCCCAATTAACCACTTGTGGCCAGCACCAGTGTTTCTCCACCAGCGAGCTCTTGGCCAGGAAGAGAGCCTTTGGCAAAGCAGCCACCCAATATCTGCCATGGACCACTGGCCCCTCTTCCCCTCCCCCAGAAACAGGACACATTCTATTCTTAGTCTGGGCAAGTGTCTTCTGCCCGCTGGCCTCCCTGTCCCAAAGACCTCCCCACAGTGTCTATGCACTGATGTACTGTCAGGCTTAAGTTAGGGGAATTCAGAAAGCCACTGACTGGGCCTGGGCTGAACCCCACTGCTTTCCTTCCCAGACACCTAAATTAACCTTCTGTCCCTGCCCCTTGCTTTATGGACCCGACTCCAGAAAATTGGCTGGAAAATCCTTTTTGATGGGGACGAGAGGTCACAGGAGCTGAGGGAGGAGCCACAAGCCTCTCCTGGCTCCCAGCTTGGGGACTGAAAATGACAGGGGCATTGCAAGTTAAGTCTGCAGTCCTCTAAGTGATGAAAAAGGCTCCACACATCAAGCCAGTTGCTGAGACCTTGTAGGTCAGGAGAAGCAGGGTGTGGGGTGCAGTGACATCTCAAAAGAACAGAATGCTCAGCAAACAGGCTTACCCTTTTTCCTGGCTAAACTTTTCAGGAGAGAAAACTGACAGCCGGACAAGTGCATGAGCAGCCTTGTGAAAACTTGCAGGGGCCTCATGAGATCCACAGACAGTCACCCTCTCTTAAACTTCTACCCCACACCCACTCCACCCCCCCTGCCTGAAGGCTGGAGGTCCTCTCCCCTCTCAAGCTCCTAAGACTTAGATCAGTGCCAGCACTTTTTACCAAAGCAGGTTTTTAGCCACAAAGGCTGAACAAAAGCAAGTTTTCCAGCTCACCCTGAGTCACCCAGAAATCTCTGGTGGGGTGGGGAGGGAAGAGGGGCAATCTGCTTTGCAAGTGGGAGTCCTTTTACCCAGAAGGGTCCAGGAGAGTCCAGATTCTAGAAAGCGCAATTTATGTTAAATGTCCACTGAGCTCTTGCCAAAACCCTTGGCATACCAGAACCACTGAGGACAGGAACACAGGACCCAGAATTTCTGAGCAATTGCTGGGGGGCAAAAATCCTCATGTCTTTACCCCGCAACCAATTTTCATAACCCCAGCATTATGACAGAGCATTTGAGCCCTGGGCATTCTCTCCTGCTTCCTGACCTTCAAGGCCTCCAGACTTGGGATCCTCAGTCTGCACACTGACCAAATTGAGAGAGAGATTTTTCTCTGGTTTTGCCATGTCCTTTCATTCCAAGTGCAAGAACAGCACTGTAGGCAGAGAGCAATGCATGGGCTAAATTCCTGCAGAGTGACTAGGTACTACTGGGGAGGAGACTGACTACAGACTCTACTCTGAAGCCTTGCCTCATGCCTGAGACCTCAAAGGAGGGACAAGACCTGGGGGCGGGGGAGAGGGTGGCGTCAGGTCTTATTACGAAGGCCAGTGAAGTGAGGGCTCAGACACCTGGAATTAGTGGAAGACTCATCTGTGCCCCAGCAAGCTTAGGCCATGCTGGAGGCCCTGGAAACTCAGCACAGGGAAGAGACAGATCGCTCAGAAATAGTGTCTCCATTCTAGTGACAAGATTCAATTTCCTCTCCAGTCAACCAGGAGACTCAGAGTTCATGGTGACCCTGCTCCCTTCTAGAACTCAGCCCATATGTCCTAACACTTTATCTCTGGGAACCTGCAGGGGAGTAGCTGATCTCTCTCCCTCACTTCCCACTCTGCCTACTCCACCCTCCAACCACCCCTCTCTCCGCTCCATCCCCTTGCACCCAAGCCCTCCACCACAGGCTGCTCTTGCTGTGATTCTCACCTCTTACCTTCCACTTTTCCAAGTCTCCTAGGGGGTCCCTCATTCCTGAATACCACCCTTCCTCCCCCACCCAGAAGCTTCCTCCTAACCCCTGCCATCCTGACCCAGCCCTGTCTGATGGGCACAGCAATTCTGGGCAGCAGTCTTGCTTCCCCCTCCAGGCTGATGCTCACACACTAAGGCTTCTCTTTCTCCTTGGCCACCTCATCTTCCATGACAATTACTAATAACAGTAACTATTCATTGTACATTTACCAGGTGCTAGGCTCTCTGCATAGATTATGTTCTTGAATCGTCCAATAATCCTAAGGGGGGGGGTGTCTTATATTACACCCATTTTACAGATGGGCAAACTGGAATCAGAAAGGTTACCCGAGGTCCCACAGATAGACTTGGGACTCACACCCAGGCCTTACATTCTACGATGCCATCTGCTTTTCTGCCATGTGGCTAGGCTTCTGCCAACTGATAAGGCCTGAAGGGAGGTCTTGTTTTTCTGCCCAAGGGTGAGACAGCTGGGACTTCATGCTCAGGAATCACAATGGGCATCAAGGCCAACAAGACTTAGCTTCAGAATCAGCAAATGCCCGGCCCTGAGACAGTCTGCAGAGTGCTGAGGGAGGCTGGCGTTTGAAGGGTCAGATGAAAACCACAGTGTGTGCACAGCACGTCCAAGCCCCACCGTGGGGCAACTCACACCCAAGGACAGAGGTCTTGGCACCGCACCTTGCTGGCATTAGCTCTCTCCACCCCTCGATGCCAGGTTCAGAGGGGTTGGAAAAGTCCTCTGACCTTTGTTTGCCAAGGGAAGCACATGCCCTCTAGACAACACTCTGCATGAGGGTGGGGGTGAAGGGCGGTGCAGGGGGTAGAGCATGGGGGACACTATCACAGACCAAGGGCTCCACGTGGAAAATTGAGAGCTGACCACTCCATACAGGGTTAGACCTTAACATGGGGTCAGAGGTTAAGGGAACAACCAGAACTTTCCACAGAACCAGCCTTGAAAGGAGGGAGGAGGCCACAGTCTCTCAGTGCCCTGATGGGGACAGACCAAGGCTACCCATAGGCCACACTGAGGGGCTCTCATTCAGGCTCCTCAATCTTCCACCCATCTTGCCTCATTTCAGCATCACCACCAAAAGTGTGTCCCGGTACCGAGGTCAGGAGCACTGCCTGCACCCCAAGTTGCAGAGCACCAAGCGGTTCATCAAATGGTACAACGCCTGGAACGAGAAACGCAGGTATGCCCCACCTCCTTGCACCTTCCCACCAGATCCAGATTTTAGACCCCGTGTAGACCCTCTGGCCCTGTCTAATGGGTGAATGCCCACCACAGTAACTACAGCAGGCAGACACCCAGACACTACTTACATACCCTCAGGCACGAGGAGCTCACCACTTAACAAAGCAGGCTATTGCACTCTCAGACGGTTGTAAGCATCAATGACATATCCTTTTGTGAACTGAACTTTGTCTCATTTTAACTTACTTTATAGTCTTAATTCCCCTTCTTATTTAAATAACAAGTTCTCTGAACTCAAGTTTCCCTGCTAAAGGCTGAGTAAGCACCTGGCACAGCTCTCACTGTGATACTTCTGAAACATAACCACTGACAACACTGGGTTTATTAACCATAAAACTGTTGGTACAACCACAAAATGATAAGGATGACTCCTTGCCAACAATATATTCTTCCCTCAAGATGCCCATGCCCCTTGCTGCACAGAAACCTGATAAGTTCCTTCCCACACAGGTGTAGGCAGGGACCTTGAGTTTTACCCTTTAAAATCAGAACCATTCTTTACCTCAGGGGCAGCAGTGGCCAAATGATCAGAGCCCAAAACCAGGCCCCCTACCTTCTCTGGACTCTGTTTCCCCATAATCAGAAGATGGGTTCCCAGCTCTGATCTCCTGGGGTCTTATGTGGGAGACAAGTTCCTGGTCCCCCATTTCACATAAAGGTGAGCCTGTCCTGGAGCAGACTCCACTCCCTGCACACTCGGATCCTGTATCTGTTTAGCATGGCCAGGAAAGCACATGAACACACAGGCTGGTTCCCTAGAAGCTGGTGCCAGCACCTCATCACGCCGAGGGGGAAACCAAGGCTAAGTGGGGGTAGGGAGTGACATGCCTGGGAGCACAAGGCAGGAAGCCAGGCTGCCCAGTGTCACCTTCCCCTCCCTACAGCAGGCACCTGTGCTGCCCCTCCCATCACCCCATCCAGCCAGCCCTTCCACCCAAAGCTCAGCCCATGACCAGCTCTCCCACTGCTGACACTTGGGCTCAACCCCAGTACCTGGGCCTTTTGTGCTGCCTCCAAAACTGCCTCGTCTGCAGTTGCTTGAAATAGAAAGTGATGATAGTGAAAGATTATTTTCTATAAGTCTGATGGGAACGAAGCCCTCTTTCTGGTCAGGGCAGGCAGTTCACGTGGCAAAAACAGGACCTATCCCATCCACTGTCACGCTCCAGGCCCTGTGTCATCAAAAGTAGAACGAGGATAACCTCAGGGCCAGTTCACGGAGGGGCTGAGAACATCTTCGGACTGCTGGGAAAAACTCGGGCCTTTTTCTGGGAGTATTTGTCCACCTGGGCCACAGCTTTGATGAAGAGGAGGCAGGCATGGACCCATGCAGCCCTGTCCTCTATATTTCTGCAAATTCCAGAGATGAGAGCAGTTAGGGCACTGCTGTTCCCAGAACTCCCATCGCCTCATTAGGAAATGAGTTCATCCCCCTTTCTTGGAATGCTGAGGTGTCTTGGGAGAGGAAGGGGGCATTCCCCTGTCCTCTCAACCTCCCCTCTCCCTGCAAAAGGCTAAAATATCTCTGTGAATATAGAATTGAGATAAGGGAACTATCTTAAAGTCCTCTTTGCAGAGAGAGGGAGAGAATGCTGAACTAGCATAGAGGAAGGAGGGCCAACCCAGCCTTGGGAGCCAGACTAGTGAACTACAAGCATCTCGGGGCCCATAGCTTCCTGCTGCCACTGGCAGCAGCAGCATCAGGCATTTGATTTCAATGCATAATGAGGTTTTTTTACTCAAAAATCAAGAAATAAACAGAGGGAGCAATAGGCTGTCTGAGTGTGAAGTGTGCTCCCTCACCCCCAGCAGTCACGGAGCAGCAGGGAAGGGATTAAAGTACCTAAAAAGTAAAGGTTTGGCAAGTGAGGGGACATCAGTTTATGGATGGGCACAGACCTGATAACTAGTAGAGGAAGTAACCTTGAGCCACAGGCCTCCACAGCAGCCCCAGTCCCACTAACCACTCTCCAGTTTTAAGGCAGCTGCCTCTAGAACTGGCATTTTCTGGAGGACATTCATTCTTTGGGCAAAATGCGAAGAAAGACACAAGCCTAGGTTGAGGGAGGGGAGGCCTCTCCTCCCCATGCCGTGGTGGAGACAGATCTTGTTTCCACCACTAGCATTCAGTGTCCATAAGTCTCTTGTTTCCTCGTATACAAAGAGGGCTTGCTTCATAGAGCTTTGAGGATGAAGTGAGACTGCAGAGGTGGAGGCTGTTTAGAAAGCACCAAGCCAGATTCAGGTGAGTTTTCGTGGTCTGTGTGACGGCATCCTCTGAGATGCTCCCCGCACATCTCCTGGGCTCCTACAGTCCTGGGAGAGGGTACCCCGAAGACAAGAATGAAGCAGCAAAGCCACCACCTGTGCATTGCCTGAGTCTCGCCCTGAGCCACTTACATGGGTGTTTTCTCTTCTCAGGGTCTACGAAGAATAGGGTGAACCACCCTACTGGGGAAATCTTCATACTGGTTGGGAGACAGCAAAGGACTCTACAGATTTAAAAAAAAAAATCAAACCCCTTCTTTCTCACAGGCATAAGACACAAATTCTATATTGTTACAAAGCACTTTTTACCAAGGGCCACTTTTTACATTTTATAGCTGTGTGCAAAAGGCTTCCAGATGTGAGACCCGTCTCTCTTGCGCTCCAGACTTCATCACAGGCTGCTTTTTACTGAAAAGCAGGAAACTCATGCCCTCCCTTTATAAAAAAAAATGCTTTTTTTGTATTTGTCCAGACATCACTGTACATCTGAGCTTTATAAGCGCCTGGGAGGAACAGGGAGCTCAGTTGAGACATTTCACAGCAGCGTTGCTCTGTTCCTAGTGCAGGAAGCATCTGCTCAGAGGCCCTGGCGCCTCAGCACAGCTGCCACGGGCTCTCTGGGGTTCACGGTCAGTCACAGGCTCAGGGGGACCCCACAGTGGCTCCGGTTGCCAGGCGAGCAGGAGCAGATCTCTCTGTATCTGTTCTTTTAGGAACTCGAGTTTGGCTGCCAGAGAAACGTGCTTCATCCCCCTGGTTAGTTTTTACACACTCTAGAAAACATTTCCAAGATCCCAGGATGGCGAAGCAAACGGTCCTTAAGGAAGGGCTTGGGTCTTCTCTCCAGCCTGAGGGTTAGTGAAAGGCTCACTGCTTCGATAGCTAATGCTTTGGAAGCATGTGAAGTTTCTGACACCTTTAGAGAAACCCTTAGGAGAAAACTTAAAAATATACAAATAAGCACACAATATACAGCTACAGACATACTTTCTATTGATGAGGGAGAACCTTCAAAGCATGTTTCTTTCTCTCTTCACAATGGGACATGCAGTACTAAAGCGATCTGTGATTCCCCACGTAATTCTTCAATGTTAAACAGTGCAGTCCTCTTTGGAACAATAAGATGACCATGCACCCTTACCTTTGTAAATATACTCTTAAGAATGCCCCCTCCACACTCTACCCCTTCAGTATATATCGCATTGTTGTGTCGTATGCTATGTAAATGTCAGAAACCATTAGTGTTGCATGCAAGTTTCATATTCTTTCTAAGACAAAAAGTAATAAAATATATTTGAAATGTACCAAAATTCTAGACTACTGACTTTTTTTTTCCATTTAATTAAGCCAGGATGACAATCAAATATTTACCATGTCCTAAACAGACAAACGTATTGGAAGGAAAACTGGTGTGTCCCAAATACCTATCAACACTCTCACCTCTATGGAGTGTCAGCACCGTCCAGAGACAGAAAGCCAGGCCTCGAGGCTAGTGCTTCCTCCCCACCAGACTCCCACACCTGGGGCAGGTTCATCAGAACAGCTTGGTCGGTGTGTACAGGACTGGAGGGTCCCACTATGGTCCCCATTTAGAGAAGAGAGTAGACAGGGGACCAGTCAAGATCCCTGTGGTCCAGGGCCCCAGGATTCCAGTGGGGCTCAGGGAAGTGCCCAGCAAGAGGCTGTGGGGCTCTGGAACCAGGCTGACTGGGAGCCACAGCTGGGGAGGTACTGTGGCTCCGTTTCTGCTTCTGCAAGGTGGAGACAGTGCACACACACCTCACAGCACTTCTGGGGTCAAAGGAGAAAATCCACATAATATACTCAGGGCACCAGGGCTTGGTGAGCACTTGCTAAACGTTAGTGAGGTCACAAGACAAGGCCACTTGCACTTGCCCCCAGCCCTGCATCTCACTGTATCCAAGTCAGCCAGGCCCTGAAACAGGTGCCCCTGTGTCCACCTGGGTCCCTCACACTCCGTAGGACTGACTGTCCAAGCGGACATGCCTCCACCTCATCTGCACTTCTTGTCTGCTATATTCAGAGGCAGGAGCCAGTGACATGCACAGCTGGCTGCCAACACTTACAAGAATACAGTAAGTGCCCTGCCCTAGCATGTCTTTAGCAAGGAGACTGCAGACACTTTCGTCATAGCCTCGCCACCTGGCAGTGCTGTTATGCCAAATGTATTCCAAAAGAAACTGAGAACCAGAGGGGTTAAGAGACATGCCTGAGGTCACTCATCACATGGCTCCCATGGCTGAGCCTGACTGCCTTTCTGCAGAGGGGAGCAGGAGGAGGTGGGACAGGGCCATGCTAGGCCAGGGTGACCGTGAATGGTCCACTGGTGTTGGTCCCACCTTCCCCTTCATCATAGAGAAAGAAGGGAGACTGGACAGGGAAGCCCAGACACCAACACACAGAAGAGAACTGAGGAGAGCCCCAGGAGGAGGGCAGTGGGGAGCAAAGGGGCCTCTCTCCGCCGGAGCCCTGTGCTCTGCTTGGGCTTTGAAGGAGGTGCCACTATAAGGAAGTCTGCGACAGAGACCACCATCACCAGCCCCCAAGTCCCCCACACCTGCCACCCCCTGCTCGGCCAACACAAAGACCTCTCCCTCTGGCTTGTGGGGCAAGACTCTCCCTGCTGCTCCCCAGTGAGTTTCAGGCTTCCCTCTCCCCTCCACTCACTCCAAACACGCCACATACACACCTCTCCACCCTTGCTCGGGCTCTCCTCTGTCCCACCTGTGGTTCTAGTACCAGCACCTCTTCTTCCAGCTCTGCTGGCCCATGTGTGCCCTCCATTATCTGACCTCCCAATCATAGACTGGACTCTTAACAGTAACAACACCCCTCACTGGCCCAGGTACGTGCCCTACATGCACTATCTCCACCCTCTCGACACTGCTATTCTTAGACAAGTGAGGTGCCTTGTTTAGGAGGCACCCATAGCCCGTAGAGGGAAGCTAGACTCGGTCTGTCAGAGAGCAGGAGGACTGGACATGTGCGTGACTATCTCCTCCCAAACCAAGACTTGTGTATCCCTGGAAAACAAAGGCTAGCCACGCTTCTGTGGATGACTTGGATCCTGTCCCCCAACAGACAGGTATTAGGTGGACGACTAAGAATGGGCTTTCAGCCCCAATACCTCACAAACACCAAGCAAGGGTCCTCCAGTGCCAGGAGCTGTGCCTAGCTCCAGGGAAGAATGACCTTTTTCGAGCTTATAAAGCTGTTTCCTGTCATTCTTCTCTGGTTTTCCCAGGAGCTCTAAGGTGTTCACCCACCACATTCCAGAAGAAAGCGTGACTCTAGTGCAGCAAAGCAAGGCCAGGCCACCCTTCCAAGTAAGCTCTGTGACTATTGCTCTTCCAGGCCTCCCTGGGGAGGGTGAGCATGCCCTTCTGCACACGGGGAACCAGGTTCCCATGCAGGGCCACCTGTGGAACCAGCATTTCCTCACAGACAGGCATGCTGGGGTCCGAATGCCACACCCGACCCCCGCCCTCCACAAGCATGTCCTGAGCAGGTATGCAGAGCTACACCAGGCTTCACAGGGCTTGGCACCAGGTCTGCCACATCCTGGAGAACCCCAGCCCAGCTCTGCTGCTCATCCTGTCCACCCAGACAAACCCTCCTCAGATGCCCTCTCCACCGCTGAGCTTTTCCTGACTGACTTATCACCAGCCAGGACCAGCTACATGAGGCCTGGTGCAAAATAAAGGTGCAGGGAACCCAATCCAAAAATTATTAAGAATTTCAAGATGGTAACAGCAGAACATGTCTTAAGCCCATGGAGCAGTCCAACACCTCAGGTTTCAACTCTCAACACTCCTCCGGATGGCTCATTTTGGCCCTGAGTCATCATGTGACCTGTACTACAATTTAACAGTTTATTTTAATTTGAACATCTAACAAGATGTGTTCTTAGAAGCCAAGGGCTGTGTTTTATGGTTCTTTATAAAAACCTCCTTTTGACAGCATTTATGAGGTGCTCAGACACTGAATTAATCTTAGTCTTCAGGAGCTCCCCGAGAACACGCTTTCTGCACTTACTCACTGAGCTACTACTACATGCAAAGCCCTGTGCTGAGCACCACGGGTTGAGGTGACCTTATCCTCAGGGCAGAGATCATCACTCATCCACCAGCCACTGTTTCATCACGCAGCATTTGCACCTGTGCTGGATTCTGCAGACGGCCGCTCCAGAAACTCCCAGTCTCAAGGGAGACCAAGACACTGTCTGAAATTGCCTGTTGGTCTAAGCACTATGCTACAGGGGTGCACAGCAGGCTCTGGGGGCACCTCACTCGATCTTGAAGGAGGTGACCCCTGAGGGTCATGGTAAATTGCAAGTTGTTCTCAGGCAGCAATCGGAAGTGCTGATGTGGCCGTGGTCTGCTGAGTCCACGTGCGATGAGACAGGCCTAAGATTGAACACTGAGGGAATTCCAAGGGCCCTGGGAACATCAGCCATGTCCCAGTTGAACGTCCAGGGAAACCAGCCACAGCTTCGCCCTTCACTCCATTTCATCCATCTCTCTTCCTCTCCATCATCACCTCCCAGCTGGGACCTCTCCAACCTCTCAGGCAAGGACGCCCACCACAGCCTTTATGCTCACCTTCCCATACAAAGAAGAATCATACTGATTGTAGAGCCCTTGAGGCATTTTCCCATCCTCTTTTTGAAAAGCTGAATACACATTCTTGGAAGTTGTCAAGAAAGCAATAAAACCCAAAGCAATTTTCTCGCTTTCAAGGTATCATCTCCAGGCTTCCACCACCACTCTGATCTGGGCCACCAGGGGGCAGCAAAGAGCCCGTGCACCTCAGCCAAGGGCTCTCCCAGTTCCCTGAGGCTGTGCGAGAAGTGACAACAGTGACTGGCATAGTTATCACTTAATGTGAGCTAGGCCCTGTGCCAAGGCCTACACGCCTTCTCCTACTGAATCTTGTAATAACTACAGCAAAGGGGTACTATTATTAACTCCCCTTTACAGATGGGGAAACCGAGGCTCAGTGAGATAAATACATTGCCTATACTCACGAAGCTAGGTGGTAGACACAGGATTCTGGCTCCAGAGCTGGGCTTTTGCCCTCGAAGAGCACCTCGTCTTACAGTTCCTATCAACTCTAGCCCACAGGAGCCTCTGCTGTGCCCTCACTCGACACCTACCTCCTGTTTATAAAATAGAGATGAATCATCAAGTTAACTTGGGCCACAGAAACAACCGGCCTTAGCCAGGTTTGTTTTGTGTGTGGCTCATTCCTTCTTTGGAGACAGAAGACTGTGACAATCCCATGACCTTCTGGGGGATTCTCTCCCTCTCCCCAGATTCAAAAAAGTGAGCCCTACAACTGTGAGGTCACTGCTCTGGCCTACATTTGGTACACACAAACTGCTTTAGTGGAAGCAGCCAGAGATTCCCAACCCCCAATGCCAAATAAGTTGAATAAGCAGAATGACAACAGTATCATCCAATTCAACTCAACATTTTAGTTAGAAACAAGTTGCAACTGTCAAGATATTGGCTTAAAAAAATAATTCAAAGCTAAATTTAAAATAATCAGCCCCGTTCCACAATGAGGAGAGTGGATATTCTGGGATGAGTAGCGGGATGTCTAATTAGATGTAGATGAGACTTTTATCTAATATTCAGAGTTATTCCCCAGGGCAAACAGAGGTGAAGCAACAGGCTTTCTTTCAACCCATTGTTTCATTAAAGGCAGCCTTCACAAAAGAATTATTTCTAAATTAAAGGCTTTTGTCCTCCTGAAATAATGGCCTGCAAAGACAGACTAGAGTTAAGTATTTGCACTGAGACAGCCAAAAAAATATTATAAACCAAGAAAATTATGAGAGAATATTCTTCAATTCTTTTATAGCTGCTAATTCCACATATTTTGAGAAGAAGCGAAGTTAATAAAAACAGCAGCAACAACCACAACCAATATTTATTGAGTGCCTTCTCACCAAACTCTTTATTAGTTCCATTTTACAGGCGAAGAATTTAAGGCTTATAGAAGCTGAGTAACTTGTCCAAGGTCACACAATGGCCAAGTGGTGTTGGACAGTGTTAAATCTTTGTTTGGACACTCTCAGGACCACGTGTCCTGGTTTGCCTGGGACAGTCCTGGTCTATGACAGTTGTAGTGTAATTATGAAGAGTGTCCCCTTTCACTCTCTCAAAAGAGTTCCAGCGTGGCTGATAAACTATATGCTCACCCCACTTATAGGGCCTAACAGGAGAGTACGTAGGATGTGAGATTGTTCAGTGTCTAAGAAACGACTAGCCAACTTCTCCCCTTGGACAGTGTACTCCTAAGTGAGTGTGGGCCCTCTGAAGTGATGGTGACTCTTTGTCGCTAGGGAGAACCCTATAGAATCTTCCTGGGCAGTTCCCTGGTTTCCAGGTCCTCCTCCCCCCCCACCCCCCACCCCACACCGCGCCCAGCCTGCCTCCCATGCTGGACAAAGATTGGAGCTCGTGCCCATGAATTATTCACTGGGGGCACGGTGCACTTTGGAGACCCACTTGTTGAATGAAGACGCAAGTCAAATCCATGTCCCCCTTTCCATGCGTCTGTCTATATGAGATTCCCCAGATAATTAAAGTATCAGATTCTGGTTTCAGGAGAACAAAAGTCAGCCAAGCAGCTGCACTTCCCAGAGGACTAAGGAAAACCTTTCCTTGACAATTTGGTCAGCAGCAGCATGTGCTATAAGTTGGAGATTAGCTACTTCAGAGAAGTGGTAATGGGATATGGGCCTCTGACATCCTATTCCAATTCAAGGAGGCTGGGGAGGACTGGAGCATATCAGGAAGCTTGGAGAAATCCACAGAGACACAAAGATGCAACTCCCTCCCCCTACACCAGTACTGAGCATGTCACCCCTCAGGACTGACTAAGGCATTTGTCAAGTCCAAGTGTTTTCCTAATTTAAGGCTGCTGACTTGTTCCCCTCCCTGAGCCTGGGAGGACCTGGGGTGGGAGAGGGCAGAGCCCCAAGACACTGGCCATGCTGGAGCCTCAGCCTCACTGAGCCACCTGCAGCCTGCAGCCAGGACAGCTCTGGGGAAGGCACCTTAGCCCTTCAGGCTCACTGACTCACTTGTCCTCTCCCTGTTTAGCTCTTGGACTGGCACCCTGTTCTGGGGCTTCAGGGTGTGTTCAGCTGCTGCTCTGCCTGACCTGACCTGCCCAAGATCCTAAGGGGTGTTTGGTACATGCCCCCAACTCTATTCAAACAGGCCCTCAAGGGAGAGATACACAGATGGAACTCAGGCCCCCAACCCAGTGTCCCACCCTCAAGTGTCTGCAGAGCTGAGAATGCAGGCTATGAGCCAGCAGTCTCATTCACATCCTGGCTACTCTCCTTACCAACCCAGTGACCATGGATAAAGTGCTCAATTTCTCCCAGCCCCTTAATTTCTCCCAATCTCAAGTGTATAGGGCTAGAGTGAGTATTAAATGAGATAAATGTCTCACCATTGAAAGTAAGCAGCCAGTACATCGTAGTTGCTTATTATTATTATCACCCTGCCTTTAATATTTCCAAGGAAAAACTATAGTTTTTCCTATGTTGACATCACATTCATTAGGCATAAAAAAGGCCAAACTTGGGGCACATACCTATTGAGAGAAGTTGGAACCGTCTGTGAACTTAGACAAACTTCTGTGGCTCAGTTTCATTGCTTGTAAAACAGGAATAATAATAGTGCTTAATGTAAAGAATTTTTAATAAACACACTAAATGAGATAATTCAAGTAGAATATGCAAAACTCTGTGTGATACATATGCACATGAAACAACAGCTAATAATAACAATAACTTCATGTTACTCACAAGAGCATATTTAAGAATCTAGACTTAAATCTAGGGTTGGGGGATAAACACCTTAGAATTCAGTCCTGCCTGCATCCAACAGCTAAACTTCTCTGAAGTTATGAATATTTAACTGCTTTTGGACATTGGGTGCCCTTGAATATCTGATAAATGCTGTTCCCTCTTCCCTGAAAAAATACACAGACTATCTTGCAGAAAAATTCTAAAGTCCTTGGATTACCCCGAAGCCATCCTTATGGCTCCTTGGACCCTGCATGAGTAATTCCTGCCTCAGACCACCCCAGATGGGACATCCAGAGGCTGCATGAAAGCATCCAGGAACAGGAGCCTCACAACTCATGAAGCAGCTCACTCTGTGGTTGGAAAAGTTCACGTGCTAAAAAGTCTTAAAATTCTTTCTTAAATCAGGACACTAAAAGATGCTACTCAAGACCCATCTCTGGAGTAACACAGATGTAGCACAATAACTTCTTCAAGTGCTAGCCCTGGACTTTTTGGGGAGATAGGAGCCATGCTGTGACATGTCTGATCCTCTCTAGGCTAAACTTGCCTGTCCTCTCAGCCATTCCAGGTGACAGCTTCCATGCCCTTTGCCATCCAGGTCACCTTCCCCAAACCTCCTGCATGGCTATGGCTCATTTCCTTTGCTTAAGACACAGTATATTTCTTAGCTCCCCCTAAGTCTTTGCTACTTGTTCTTAGCTACCTCACTATATCCATTAAGTAGGCACTTAACTGATCCCCAAGGCCTCACCATACAAGAGCACAGTTTCATGCCGCACACACCCCAATTCCAACCCAGTGTTTGGACAATTGATTTTGAACCTAAACCCAACACTTTATATTTGTCCCAATTAAATTGTGTCTCACTGATTTCCTCCCTAACACTCCAAACTTTTGGGGAATGTTTAGAATTTACATTCTATCACCTGGTAAATTAATTCTGCCTCTCAGCTTTGAGACATTTGCGCATCCCATACAAGATAAGAAACTTGATGAGACTTGCTCATCTCCCTGCATTAAGCTCAGGGGAAAGTGCCTGATGCATGTTCTCATTCGATCTTCACACCAACTCTATGAAACAGACATGGGCATCTATACTATCATGCCTGTTTTATAAACAAGAAAACTGAGTCTGACAGAAACTTGCATAAGGTTCATGCTTGTACCAAACAGCCAACCCAGGCCGTATGCCCCATACTACCTCTCCACACACTCAGCGTTTCCACATGGAATGTGGATATGTCTGTCCCTCTCTCCAATGAGGCTGTGGGATCTCTGACAATAGTGAATAGGTTCTGTCTCTGAACTCTCAGCCCTAGGCACAGAGTAGGTATTTTATGACTAGTGGAAGAGGGGCAGCGAGGGTTAGTGCATGAGAAAATGCTCCTTGTTGCTGAGCCCTGAAGTTCAGGTTCTCCTTTTAGAGCATTTATTCTACCCTGTGAAATATTAGGGTATATTGTCATCCACACATGACTGGAAAGTTCTGTGTCCCCAGTTCCTAGGACTAAGCTGGCCCTAAAACTGTGACATTCATTCATCCAAGTCATTGGAAAGCTGGTCCTGCATCCCTCCCACAATGTCCACCCCTGAGTCCAGGAGTGGGCTCTCCCAGTGTGTACCTTCACTCTCCCACCCCACAGCTCAGCACAGGGGCTGTTTGTTGGGAGGGAGAAGGTCCAGGAAGCCTCTGGCTTGAGATTTTTCAAATGCTCTTGACAGGATATCCAAATTCCTGACTAACCCAAATACCTTTTTTCATAAAACAGATTCTTGAGTGAACTAGCTGAATTTTTATACTGAGGAACCACGCTAAAGAGAAGAGGCTTAATATAAAATAACCAAACACCACCACTGGTATTCAATTACTGTCTGGGTATTGAACCAGTTCAGTCCACATAGCACTGTTTTTCCATGCACAGTCCCCTCAGGGCCTAGAACCCCTACTGTGGCCTGTTCCCCGTCCTACAGGCTGCAAGGCCTTACTTCTGAGAACTATCAAGCAGGACTTCCACTAAACATATCTCCATGGGTTACCAAGACTGAAAGACCCAGGCAATGCAGTCTGGCCCAGCGGTCGCGTGCAGGAGAAAGATCAAAAGCGCCATCTCGTGGTTACTTCACAACTTGCATGCTGCTTAACTTACCCTGCCTCAGGAACAGCTAGCAGCGTCCCAGCATCCCAGTCTTTCCTTTGCAAGTCCTTTCCCCAGCCTGTAAAGCCTGAGAGGGCTATGAATCACTATGCCCACACCGACCTGACTTCAGCCATAGGGAATGGGCGGGAATATGCTACTCCTGCTGTCCGGTCCCCAGGCGCCTTCCCTCCAGCATATTGACTGGCTGAGAGGTGGACACATGACTCAAGTACACCAATCAGGGATTTCACAAGATTTACCAGGTAGAAGCTAGAGAAAGAAGCTTCTCTTTAATCACAAGCTATAACGATGTGAACTCAGGACATCAGAGATCATCTTTGGGATCCTGTGAGGAAAACCTGCCTGAGAACAAAGTGAACACACTAAGAGAATTAGATCAGAGAAATGGAGCAAGGAAGCTATGACCACTCTATTGAGCACCTGGATCTAGCTTTGCCTGAAGTTGTACCAGTTCTCTCTTCCCAGTTACAGGAGCCAACTCATTCTACTTTTGTTTAAGCTGGTTAGAGTCAGGTCTCTGTCACTTTTAACCAAACAGACATAACACATCATTAAGTTTTTTTTTTTTTTAAGTGAGGTCTAGTTGCAGAAAATAAATACTTACTTTAACTTTATAATTAATAGGCTTTTAAAAACTATGAATGAAAGCTCTATTGAATTAAAAACTTAATTATATAATATATTTTAAAATCATGGCTTTCAACCTAATAAAAAACTAGCATGGAAGAAAGATTTCTGTCAAAAGTTTAAAAAGAAGTGATTGCTGAGTATAACAGAACCCTTTCTGAGTATTTTGTATTGTCAAATATTTCTTCAGCCTGTGTGGCATATGGAAATAGCTTCAGGCACTGCTGCTGAATAGACCCTTTAAGCCAATAACCCCATTTCTAGGAGTCTGTCATAGGAATCCCAAAGAAATTAATTACTTGCATGGAGATATTCACTACAGCATGATTTACCATAGGTAAAAATAACAAATAAAAATGAGGTACAATTATGTTGTGGTATGTCAATTTCATTAAATATACATAGCTCTGCGAACTACCATATACCAGCTATAGAAATTTAAACTTATTCAAACATTTGTTGAATACTAATAATAATTTACTTATCTCTTATTACATGTTTCATGTCATTCAATCCTGGAACAATTTAAATGCCAGGTACTTTTTTTTTAATTGTCTGAGTCCTTTGTTCATTTTCAGTTGGGGCATTTTTTTTTTAATTTTTTAAATTTAGTTTCAAGTATACAGTACATTGGTTAAACATCTATACAGCTCATAAAATGATCCCTCTAATTGCTCCCTTCCTGCCCTGATCCTCTACCTAGCCATCATATTAATGCTAACTGCATTCCCTATGCTGTGCTTCCCAACCATGGAACCATCCATCAGCTACTAATTTGTACTTCTTTAGCCCTTCACTCCATTCTCCTGGCCCCCCAAACCCTCCTCCCCTCTGACACCAAATTGCCCACTATATTTGTGAGTCTGCTTTGATTACTTTGTTTTTTTATCCCTTAGATTCTGCACATAAGTGAAATCATATAGTATTTATCTTTGTCTGACTTAAACACCTCATAGGTCCATCAAAGCAATATTTTTTCCCATCCCCTTTCTTTTCCTATGTAGGGGTCTTGTTTTCTTATCCTTTCAGCCACTCTATCTTTTGGTTGGAGCACTTAATTATTTTCCATTTAAGGTACTTATTGATAGGAATGTAGTTGTTTATTCTTTATTCCTGTTTTTGATATATGTTTTTCTTCTTAAAGAAGTACCTCCAACATTTCCTGTAATACTGGCTTGGTGGTGATAAATTCCTTTAGCTTGTTTTTGTCTGGGAAGTTCTTTATCTGTCCTTCAACTCTAAATGATAGCTTTGCTGGATAAATTATTCTTGGTTGTAGATCCTGGGTCTTCATCCTGTCAAATATTTTTTGCCAGGCCCTTCTGTCCTGCATAGTTTCGTTTGAGAAATCAGCTGTCAGTCTTATGGGTGTTCCCTTGTAGGTACTTATTTGTTTTTCTCTTGCTGCTTTTAATATTCTTTCTTTGTATTTAACCTTTGGCATTTAATTATGATGTGTCTTGGTGTGGGCCTCTTTGGATCCCTGATTTTTTGAATCCTCTGAGTTTCTTGGGGTTTTATGTCCATTTCCTTCACCAGGTTAAGGAAGTTTTCCAACATTATTTCTTCAAACAGCTGTGCAACATCTCGATTTTCTTCAGTTACAACAATCAGACGAATATTTGTAGCCTCAATAGTGTCCCTCCTTAAATTATTTTTATAGTCTTGGCATTCTCTTTCTTGCCATTCTGACTGAGTGTTCTGATTGGCTTTCCCATTCTCTAGATAGGGCATTGGATCCTCTTCTTTATTCACTTTGTTTATTCCTTTGTTTTTTCCATTTAATATACTTCTCATCTCAGATAATGTGTTCTTCATTTCAGACTGGTTCCCTTTTATAATTTCCACTTCCATTTTTATGTTTTTCATCTCTTTGCTGAAGTTCTCACTGAATTAATCTACACTTCCCAAAAGTTCATTGAGTATCTTTATAACCAGTGTTTTGAACTCTGCATCTGTTAGATTACTTGACTCCATTATACCTGGATCTCTGTTCTCTTCTCTCATATGGTTTCTGCTTCTTTGTCTCCCCATTTTGGCTGCCTTTCCATGTCTGTTTCTATGTACTAAGCAAAGCTCCTAAGTTTCCTGGTCTTATTAGTGTGGATTGGTAAAGTAGGTGTCCAGTGGCAAAGTCCTGAGAAGGGTTCAGCTGCAGGCCCAACTTAGCCCAAGCCTCTATCCCTCCAGGGCCACCTGTTACGATTATTCAGTAAGCAATCCACTGATACTGCGCTTATAGTTGTCTCAAAAGGCCACACCAGAAAGCGACGCTGCCTCCAGTGAGTCTCAGCAAGGAGCACCTAACTCGCTGAGGATACAACTGGGTGTGGCTTGGGTGGAGCCGTGAGTTGAGGGAGGCAGGGTTTCAGGGAATCCTCTGGGTAGAGTGGCCTCTGTTATCCAGTTTGATAACGTCAAGGCTATGGCGGAGCTGTGTCCAGTGCACTGGTGGGAGGAGGGCTCAACCGGGAACAATGGGTACCTCCGGCACTTCTGTACCAATGAGTCTCACTTCGGCCCTCACTCCAACAATGTCTCCCTGTAAGTCCCTGGTGCCCCTGCATGCAGCCGAACAGGCACTGATGCTCAGAGCGAGCAGATCCGTCACCACAAAAATCCACTCATGGACACGGCCCCTTTAAGAAGCTTCTGCCGCTACCACTGCCGCAGACTCCATCTCACTCAGCCGCTCGGGACCAGGTAGCCCCACATCTTTGTCCCATCCTACCTTCTGCCGTGGCAGGGTGTTTTCTTGGACTTCTCCCTAGTTGTATGGCTTGGTCATCTAGATCCCAGGCGGTTTTTCCTTGCTGCTGCTCCTTGTTTCCATCACAACTTTGATCTGGTTGCCAGGGGGACGAATAGAGCCTGTATCATCTATGCTGTTTTTTTCCAGTTCAAATGTTAGGTACTTTTTTACAAACCCTTTTTAGTAAGTATGCTAAGGCTTGGAGGAATTTATTTTTTTGTTTGTTTTTGTTTCTTTCTTTTTATTTTTTTCTTTTTAAATTTATTTTTGGAGGAATTTATAGTGAATTTTTTAGTGAAAGTGACACAAAGGGTTTGAACCCTGCAGTCCAAAGTCCATACATGGCCACTATGCTTCAGTGCATGAACCAGGTGAAGCACTGAGGTAGTCACTTGAGTTACGTGTATAGGCACCACATTGGCCTTTGTGGGAACTACTTTGTACATATAGCCATCCTTTCCAGCTCATGGTCCAGGAGGTAAAGGAAAGAGCCTTTATTCAGCATCACCAGGGGGTCGGAGCTATGCTAGGTACTTTGTTTCTATTGCCCGCATTAACCCTTGCAATGATACTCAGTGAAGGATGTCAGAATCCTTTATTTCTATGGAAGCTGAGTTCAGAGAGATTGAGAGGTTTGCTCATAGTTGGGGGATTGGGGACTCCCAGTCAGTGGCATGGCTCATTATCCACATGTGTAATGAGAAGATGAACAGGAGAAATCATGGAGACTTGCTCAGTCAGAGCAGAGGATATGGACCTGGGAATGGTCTGGGAGGCTTTGAAAGTCGGGCAGAAGGATAACTGTGCTAAAAATCAGGGGAAGGATATCTATGCCATAAAACCTGGAATGGGGAGAACAACAATATGTAAATAGCTCTTACTCCATGCCAACACTATCCCTGATTATCTCGCCTCATCCTAATAGCTGGCCTTCAATCCAGGCATTATTATCCATTTTACAGATTAGAACATCTGGCAGGTAAGTGGCACAACCAGGCTACAAAACTAAATAAAGATCCATTCTTTCTACACAGCAGCACATGGCCTCTCCGGAGCCCAGCACTCTCCATACGTGATGGTTGAGTCTGTGGCACATTTCAAAACACTAGAGACAGAAAAGGGCTGGGTGGTGTAGCCCACATGGCTCCAAGATTCTGAATGGGAGTAGCACAAATGGTGGGAGACAGCAGCCCAGCTCCCCACTCATTCTCTCCCTTTGTGGTGTTTAGTTAAGGACTCAGAAGAAACCAATCTTTGTGTCTTTTCATGGTTAAAATTCTACATGGAACAGAACCCTCAAAGCAGCCACCAAGCCAGTCTTTGTTGGGTTTCTAAGCAGTAAGGATGCTGCATCTCAACACTTAGTGCTCAGAGAGAAAGGGGCTCGGTTATTCAAAGGAGAACTTAACAAGAGCCTTTTTCTCCCAAGTCCTTGCAATTTTGGACTCGCTTCTAATCCCCGGAAGAAATGTTGGATTCCTTTTCCCCCCACATTTCCACGTTGTTCCTGCGAGTTCAGAAACCGTCAGTGGAAGATTTTCATGAGTAGTTGTGCAGCCCTCAATTTCTACCTCATTCTGGCAGAAATGAAACCTTCATTTTTGGAAAAACTCAATACACTCAAAAATATACTCAGTATATATATAATTATATATATAATTAAAAATAAAATAAATATATATAATTTTAAACTCATCTATTCGCTGTAGTTTCACAAAGAAGCCTCAATTGAATTCCTCCAAAATAAGGTGACAGGCAGGTTTCTGAAGAAGCCAGTCAATGGAAACTTTAGCTTAATGTGCCTGTCCTAAAAGAGCACATTTATTCTGAAAGAAAAGCTATAGGCAATTTTAGGTTCTACAAATACCCCATCCCAGTTAGAAAAGGGGCTGTTTCCAGCTCCAGAAAGAATAAATAGCTCCTGAAAGCAAAGACCTCTTGCCTTCTCTGGGCCAGTCGTCGTCGTCATCATCATCATCATCATCAAAACTATCACTTCTAGAGCACCTAACATGTGAGGGGCCCCACCTGAGGCATATGACATACTCTATTCCATCAAATCCTCAAGCTTTCAGGAGAAAAGGCAGGCTTATCCCCATTCAGCACATGTGGAATCTGAAGCTCAAAGGGTCCAAGAACCACACAGCCAGCAGGTGGCAAAGCCAGAGTCAAGCTGGAGCTGCCAGACTCCAGCCTGAGTTCTTTCTGCCCCAACCTCCTGCACTCCCACCCCTCTCTGAACCCTCCGCTCAGTGCATGAGATCCCCAAGCTTTCGGACTGAATTGTGATGCTAAGGTGAGGAATGTTCCTCCTTCTCTCCAAGAGGCTTTCCGTTGACCCACCCAAACCGAGTGTTCCCAAACTGATGTCCTCACACCTCTCTCCCCAAAGTGGTACTCCTAACTCTCCTCTTTATCACTCAGTTAGCCAACCAACTACAAACCCTGCTAACAGTCCTGAGATCCAAAGGTGGCAATAGTTCAGCCATTTTGAAAAGTAGTTTGACAGAATATTATCATTAAAAAAGGCCATCTCTGACATCCTACAAAATAATCTAACCACTACTTCTTCAATGGATGGCACACTCAAGTGGAGCAATTAAAGGAAATTTAATAAAGTCAGTGGTGTGCTGTGGCCAGCCCATGAGAGTCAACTGCTACACTTGAAGAATTTTTGTGAGCTAGTTATTAAATTGTTGGTAGTCTGAAATCAGCCATTGTAGGAGAATTTACTCGACAGAAGCCAGGAAATGCTACAAACTGGGTTTTGGTTTGGTTTGGTTTTTCCCAGAGAGCCAGTTATTAAACATTTACCAGCACATCCCTAGGGGGATTTATTAAAATGTGGGCAAAATTAAGGGAAATCAAAAGTGATGATGCAGTCCCCTGGGGTTAGCAGCAGTGGGGAGCTGTTAGCAGCTGAGCCCTGAAAGAGAAAAAGCAAGAGATGGTTTCCAGACCCAAATGTTGTGGCTGCAGGGCAAGTCCACCCACCCGTCAGGGCCTTTAGAGAGGCGATCCAACAGGGTAGGGGACAGGAAACGATATACCCCAATCTCGCCCCCTTCCCACCTCACCATCTCCAGCTGGGTGCCTGCTGTTGACCAGGCCCACCCAAAAGCAGGGTGGGGGAGCGCCCCATGAAGTCCACCCAGATCAGCCTCCCGGTGGCACCAGAACAGGAATGAAAGGGAGAGAGTGGTGCCCTCCGGAGGCACCCTGTACCCAGAACAATATGCTCATTGTTTTTTAAATTGTTTTAAATTGTTCATAATTTTTAAAAACTCCACACTCTATGCACATTCAAGCCCACATGTTTCTGGAAGGGCCCAGGTAGCTGGTAACAATGATCACCTTTGGGGCAGCTGCGATCAACAGAGGGAGACTTTCTTGCCCTTAGACTCCCTTTCACATCATTTGACCTTTATTCCCGCATATATACGATCTTTTTAAACAGAATGAAGTTTAAAAAAAAGTCACGATTTTCTCTCTACACATGTGGGGTACCTACTAAGTACAGAGCTCTCCTTTCAGTGGGACAGTGACTGGCTGTCACATTGCATAATTTCAGGGAGCACCATCTGCTAACGAGAGCTGCTTCCTGGAATGATGCAATGCAGTACACTGGGGAAAACGCCGAAGTCCCCAGGACTTGAGGCAGGATCCCCACCAGGGGGAAATTGTGGGCTCTGCCCCAGACCGGCTGTGGAACTGGGCAAGCCTCTGGCTTCCGTTCCATGGCCATACCAGTAACTTAGTGGGGCAGGAGGGGGCTGGTTTGGGTGTTCAGGAGGGGGACTCTCCTTCAAGGCAGAGCTTCTGCATCTCTGTGAAGGGACTGGACTGGATGGGGGAAGTGCCCTCTGAGCACTTTTCTTTCCAAGTCCTTTGCACCCACCTCCCAGACTTCCCATCTGGAAAAAGACTTCCCAGACTGAGCAGATGCCTTTGCGTGGTGGTGCGGAGCTCCACCTCGTGGCTGTTTGCACAACTCCCTGGAGGTGGCAGAGGATTCCCAGAAGTGAATGCAAGGCTTGGAAAAGCTCCAGATAAGAACTTCACTCACAAGTTCACCTGACGACTTTGCCTCTTGCTCCCTAACTTCCTTTCAAGGCTGTGCTTAGAGAAGAAGAGCTGCCCCTGCGAAGGCTGGTCCAGGTTCCAGCCAGGACGCGGCCGTATCCATCCACTGAGGCCCTGAGCAGGACAAAATGCCAAAACAGAATGCTGTGGCATCTCTGGTCTACATTTAATAAATGAATGCTTTGAACGCCTGCCAAAATACTTAATGAAATGTTGTCACAGGACCCATGAGATTTTGCAGACTTTAAAAATATTAATTCATAGTGTAATATGGTAACAGAGATCTAGAAACAGAGGCAAATTCAAAGTTGTATGACACATGTCTTCTCTCCAACTTGTCATTTTTAATTATAAACTCATTGGAGATAATGTTCAAATTTAAATGGCAGCCCCTCCCTGGGAGGGGAAGGCAAATGACTCTCCTGTCATCTGTCCCTGCAGCTAGCTCCCAAGCTCTCCTGTATGGAGCACTAAGTAAGAATCACTCATGGAGAATCTGCACACATACACAGCTCCAGTTCATCCTCAAGGGATGTTTTCAAAAGCCCATTCAGGAGAGACAGGGAGAGGGCTGGCCTAGAGAACCCTGGTCCACCAAGGGACCACAGATGCTCTTGTAAAGTCAGAGCTGGAAAGGGCCTCCTCTGTTGGCCTCTTGGTGACTCAGACAAAGGGACTGAGGCCCAGAAAATGGGCAAGGTCTCAGCTGAGACCTAGCTCTGTCCCCTACCCCCTTTCAAAAGTTCTTTCACGGAGCCATACTGTGTCTGGTTGAGGCTCAGAGAAAGATTGCTTTACAGTGACAGAAGGTAAAAGGAGGCCATGCCCACCTGAACATATTGGACCCCATTCCCTGGGAAACATCATGAGCTTCCCAATGTGCTCAGCACCTTGGTCACAGAGGCCTCCAGTGGATCACCTTGCCCAATACTCTTATTCGACAAGGGGCACAAGAGCCCATGAGGCTCCCCCACCATATCTCATTGTAGTGACAGAAGCAGAATCCCCAGGGACCAAGGCCCTGGCCCCAACCCCACTTGGTACCACAGTCCAGTATGTCATAGCTACTCTGGTGGACAGAGCCAGACCTGGGACACAGGCAGGAAGATCAAGAACTTTGCCAGCTGCATTGTGACCTCGTCCCTGTAAAACTGGAAGCAACAACTGGCCTCTTTGTGACCAGGGTATAGAGAAAATGGTTTCTTACGATAATTTTAATGGAAACTAAAAGAAAGTAACAGAAAGCATTTCTTTCTTTTTTGAAATGAAATTAGACACTTGAAAAATAAAGCACACTTATTCTGAACAGTCAAAAGCAAATTCAGCCATTTGTCCTTGATCCTTGTGGTTTGCCCCTCATGCTTAAGCACTCCCTGCCCCCTGAAGCTCTCCTGGTTCTGCCAGGAAGACTTAAGTGATTTCTCCAAGTGGAGGGTGCCCACTTCCCTCCTGCTCTCCTTCACCATGGCGCTGGTCACTTTCCCATCTCCTCACTAGTCTGCGAGCCGCACCCCTCCCCGCCCCCCGCAGTGGCAGAACCTGGGGCCAGGGCTTCTCTGGGACACTCCCAGGGCTCAGCCCAGCATCTGCACCCTGGAATGCTCAGTAAATATCTGAGACCGACCAAATGAATAGCTACCTTGCAGTCAAGTGTAATCATTAATTACATTTATGAATGTGACTTTATTATGACTCTTGATATTAAAGAATCAGAACACATGAATGAACAAAGTCTAACAACAATCTTATGAAAAATAAGTTATCTTACACATATAATATATAAAATTCCCATAAAAGTTCTCTTTCAGCTCTTGGATTCTAGAACTCTGTGCCACACGTGGTCCACACAGTTTATCAGCTCTAGATGCAAGGAAGCAAAGGCCCAGGAGAGGAAAGGTGCCAAGCAGCCATGGAATCAGAATTCCATTTTATTTTTTGTTTACTCATAATTTTCTTTCTTAAAACCATTAACTTGAATATGGAATATGTATGCTTAACTTAAAAATTTACCAAAAAATTAAAAAGATATTGTAAGATAAATGATCTCTCTCTCATTCTTGTCCCCACCCACTCACTCAGACAAACCACTGTATTAATAGTTTCTGGTGCAGGCTCCAGAGTTTCCTCATGCTTAGACAAGCAAGTTGAATATTTACTTTATATTCCCTCTCCTTTTTTCATAAACTATGGCACACTACACATACAGTTTTACACCTTGGTCTGTGCTATTGTTATTTTGATCTTCCTTTCTTAACATACATTGGAGACTTTTTCATATCAGTACTTAAAGAGCTTGCTCATTATTTTCTTACAGCTCTGTAGCATCCCTTCATGGGGACGCAACATACTTTATTTACTACTCCTCTACCTACGGACATATGGCTTGTTTCTACCTTTTATAATTCTAACAGTTGTGCAGTAAATAGCTCACATCATTTCAGTTCTGCAAAAATGCCATGTCGCTTTCCAAGTGCTTGCCTACTCAGGTTCTGCCTCTTTGAAGAAGCCTCTCAAAGCTTCTCAAGACAACCCAGACCCCTCACTCACTTCTTCCATGTCCCGCTTTTGGTCTGTTTTCTGAGATCTTCTGGTGTCCACAAGGAAGGATGGAAGCAAGCAGCCCAACCTCCCAATTCAGCCCTCTCTATTCTGGAGGCAGAGCTGTGTCTCTGAGTTCTGCATCCCTCCAACCCTCGCCCTACTCTTCTCCTCACCCCGCCCAGCACAGGCCTGCTCACCCAGTGGGTGATTAAAAAACACTTCATAGGTGATGGATCCAGGTCTTCTCTTGAGCCACTGTACAACCATAACCCTTTTTCACCAACAGGTGGCGCTGCTTTCCACCTTTAGACAGCTAAAACGTGGGAAGTCCTGCCCACCAGTCACAACCTCCTGAAGACGGGGTGTAGCTGTCGTGATGACTTTATATTCATATGATTGTCCACACATCTCTCTACATGATACTCCCAACAGCTTAAGGCCATGACTACAATTTTCTCTGGTTTCTTCTCTTTTTTTCCAGGTCTCAAGTGTGTGTAGTTTGTATTGTTTTCCTGTACAGGCATACCTTGTTTCACTGTGTTTCACTATTGAACTTCACAGATGTCATTGTGTTTCCTACAAATTGAAGGCAAGACTCTCCACCAGCACAAAGATTACAACGTGCTTTGCTGCGATGCCCACTTTATTGCTGTGGTCTGGTACTGAGCCTTCTCTATCTCCGCAGTACACCTGTGTGTTGGGAGACAGGGTCACCTAGTGGTTATGAACTTGGGCTCTTAAGTCAGCCTTATGTCTGAAACCTGATTCCACCACTGACTTGCTGCATGACCTTTGGCAACTGACTTCACTGGTCTGAACTTCCACTGCCTCCTCTGCCCAAAAGGAGTATAACAATGCACACCTCATCTAGTTGGTGTGAGAATTAAATTAGGTGTAACACTACTGTGCTAGGCATATGGTAAGTGTTAGGTAGATACTTGGGTTTTTTTTTTCATGTTATGTTGACATCCGTTGTCTGTCCAAAGTTGTCTGCATCTCGCTCCTGAAGGCTTTCTTAATGTACACTGGTCTTCCATCAAGTTTTCACACACTACCAGCCTGTTACTGCTCTAGAAGATGCACTTGCTAGGGCCTCTGCTAGGAATGCTCTCCCTCTAGCGCTCCCTGTGGCTGGCTCCTTCCCGTCCTTCAAGTCTCAGCTTCCACATCATCCGCTTAGAGAACTCCCTGCCACGTCAACTAGAGTTTCTTCTGTTTTCTCTCATAATGGCACCCTGGTTATTTAGCACTCATTGCCACCTGCTATTATCTTAGGTGTTCATTTTTGTGACTGTGGTCTGTTTTCACGTTGGAAGGTAAACTCCAGGAGTACCGCTCCACTGAGTTTCCTCAGGTTTCCAGCACTGCACACATGGACCCCAGCCCTGGGAGGCACTACATAAATGACTGGCGGGTGACTGGCCGTGTGAATGAGAGCATGTAGGCAGAGCTGCATTTGAATTCCATCCAGTGCTGTTTTGTACACTCACTCTGACTTCCAGGCAGACTACCGGCTCTCTGAGAGCAGGAATGGGGTCTTCTCCACATCCACCCTCAGCTAGACCCACTGCCAGTGCTCAGTGGGCAGAGCCAGGACTTAGGACAGGGTGGGAAACAACTGGCAGGGCTGCGGAGAGGCTGCTAGGAGGGTGACCCCACCTTGAGGTGAGTTCTGGGAATGCTGGGGATTCCTGGCCCCTGCCACTCCAAGTGGCTTTCCTTAGAACCAGCCCCAGGCTCTCTCCCTGCTGATGCCCACCCAGGTATGCCTAACCCTCAGCAACTGCTCTGCCCACACTGTGCTCTGAGGAGTCCCTCCTCTTCCCTGCCTGTCTGGCAGGAGCGTCCCAGGGATGTCCGTTCTCCATTTTGACTGGAAAGCCTGCCCACGTCCATTCCTACACTGTTCAGGAAGTATGTCTGCACAGCTCTCTCACACAAACAGAGGAGACATCTTCTACTCCAGCAGGCGCAGATGTCTCCACTGAGCACAAATGGTGAGATTCAGAGACTCCCAAGGGATCAAGTGTGACATAAAATCATCTTGTGGGGAGTTAGGACCAGGTCAGAAATGTGCTCTGTCCAGCCAAGTAAAAAATGTCCCCACATCTGGAAGGAGACCCACCTGGGACACACTTTACTCAAAAGCACACAGCTTCACATGACATAGGACTAAATCTTTCACACGATTCATTCTCTCTTTAGCCCAGATTTTTCTGAGCTGGAAGTTGGAAATGCACTAACAGGATACACACACCTCACCATTTAAGTACATTCAAATCAACGTCCACATTCAACCATAAAACCTACTAAGCACTTGTCCTGTGGTAAACACTGTCCTAGACACTGGGAAGACAGTTAATAAGCCAGACACTGCCACCACATGGAACGTTCAGTTTAGTTGGAGATGGACAAGGAACAGGTGAACAAATAAATATGTAAACTACCCACAGATTTATGTGCTGATAGAGAAAGAGTGATGTGAGAAAAGGTGACTGCAGGGCCGGGGAGAGCAGCTTTGGCCAGGATCATCAGTAGGTCCTCTGAGATGAGACCTGAAGGGTGAGAAGGACCCATCACGGGGAGAGTGCTCCAGGCAGAAGGCACAGCAAGTGCGAAGAGAAAACGGTGTTGCTGGAACACAAAGGGCAGAGTAAGAAGCCAGGTGATGAGGCTGAGCTACCCACCCCCCACCCAGGTAGGCAGGAGGCAGATGGCACAGAGCCTTGTTAACCATGGCTCAAATAAAAATATCAGGGTATTTCATTCTAAGTGCAATGGAAAACCTTTGGGGTTTTAGGTGGGAAGTTAAATGATCTTTTACCCAGGAAAAGTGGACTTAACCTTATGGAAATGAAAGAATCAACATATGAATGAATGAACTGAATTAACAACTACTAAACCAATAAACATAAGTAACCTAGCTCTCTTAGTGCCAAAGTCATGTTGAGTTCTTGGGGGGCATGGAGACAAGAAGCCCAGTACAATCCCAAAACTCTAGGACTGAAGAATCCACACCAAACAGAGCACAGAGAATATCCCCTTCACCACTCAGAGAGGCCACTGGTTTCAGCTCGGCACACAGCTCAGCTCTCTGAGCCTTCATAAGCTCTGCTCACTGAGATAGGAAGACCAGAGAGGAGGGGACATCACTTGATGTCACACAGTCAAGTAAGTCCCCAAGAATGAGGGAGAGGGCAGCATTTATCAGAGAGCATGAAGAGCTCTTGCTGGTCTGCAAGCCCCTGGGGACACGTTATACCACCCCCATCCTCCACCCCCATCATCCCTTTTCGAGATGCAGAGAGAGAGAGAGGCCTGAGAGGACTTTGCCAAGGTAGCAAAGAGAACCCAGGCCTCTCAATTCTTGTCAAGAAAACAAAAACAGAAACCAGCTACAAAACCAACAATGTACCCTGTGTGCCATGATCACAGTCCTTCCCCCACAAGAGCACCAACCAGCCCACAGGCACAGACCTTCTCCCACCTCCACACCTGTGACAGCCACCCTCCCCAACAGAATAGGGCTCTGGTTTCCATCCCATGTCCCCAACACCTCGCTGGAACGGGCCATAGCATAGGTTTTCACATAAAGGGAGAAAAAGAGAGGAGGATGACAAGTAGTCAATATCATGGTTACTGAAACCAGATAGCCTGGGTTTCAATCCCGACTCTACTACCTGCTGGCCCCATGACCTTGGACATGTGTCAACCTCCTTGAGTCTCAGTCTCCCTGTATTTAAAAGGCAGATAAAATATACTATTCACAGCCTTGTGAATTCAATAAAATCATGCATATTGAGGGTATAGCTCAGTGTCCCTCTCATAAAATTGTTCACAAATAGTATTTATATTAATATGAATCATGACAGTGATGATGATGATGATGATGATGATGAAATCAAAAAGTAAAGGGGCTGGTACTGAGCATCTTGACTCTGGGCTCCCCCAGTGCTCATGAAAACGGGCATCTGGAACATATTTGTTAAAGTGAGAAAGAAAACTGGGATGTTTTAGAAAGATTCCCATTTTTCTAAACCAAGTTTTCTGTATAGTCCTCAAATTAGCAGAAAGCCCAGTCCCACTGGGTTCCCAGAACCCTCACCCCTACCCCGCCCGCCAGGACTCCAGGAGAGCCACCTCCCAGCTCCCACTCCAGGACACACCTCTTGGTGGTAACAGGTGTTGCGGTGAGCAGCTTGTGGCTTGGGCTTTGAGAACTGGTGTTGTCACCGCGGTAACTCTTCCCTTCTCTCTCCTTCAGTGCCCAGATTGGAGTCTGGGGGCATCTAAGGAACCAGAAAGAGTTTCATGTGGCCGGGGCTTTAGCAAAGCTTGACAACAACTTACCTGTGACCATGGAAGTGACTGGCGTGAAGGCGTGACCAAGGTTTCCATCTGCCTTTGCCTGATCCCCACTGCCAGCAGGGGTAATCAAGGACCTCTCCTCCTAAGATTATGACACACCCATTTCCCATCCCACCCCATTTTACCTCCTAAAGTTACACCACCATAGAATGAATGAACAGATACCCACCCAGCAAGCCCTCTGCCAGCCGGGGGCTGAACACCCGGCAGAGCCCAGGGTTGTTGTGCCAACTAGTGCGTGCACTCTCAGGTCGTAGGAGGTGGAGTATTCTCAGAGAAGTGGTGCAACCCAACTCCCTGCTCCCTTCTCTACTAAAGGAGACAAAGGCCCATGTAGTACACGCATGTGTACCTACATGTAAGCCACACACAAACACGCACAGGTGTGAGCGACCCAGCATCCATGCACAAATCCACAAATACCCTTTGAATGTCAACTATGCTGGGCCAGGCACTGTGCCAGACGCTGGGGGCATAATAAAGAGTGGAGCAGAAAAGAAAGGCCTCCCCTGTGGGCAGATGTGAATGTGTCATCTTTGCTTTCCCTGTTCCCTTCCTAGGGCAGGCTCTATTCCACAGAATCTTCACCCCACCATCACCACCATTGTCATTGCTATTATTAGGGTCATGTTGGGCCACTGGTGCTTCTCTATCGCATCCAACCAAAAAAAAAAACGGCTGTTAGATCATTGCATTCCACGGCAGTCTGCTTTTCTCCAATTGATCACGAGTAACATATTTCTGTGTCCAGACTTAGGGAAGACTCACAGTGCCCCAGCTGGACGGGCAATGAGGAGCTGCCTCTCTTCTTGTAAAGTGCAACCAATACCTTCTCCTTTGTGACTTGCACATGGAAGCTGGTTTTCACACTCTTTCTGCTTGTTTTTCTCACTCTGGTTTGTGTCCTTCCCACCTGCCCCAGGCCTAGAATGCCTGTCGCCTGGCCCCTGCTTCTCTTTTACTATTTCTGCTTCAGAAATACTAAAGTGTCCATCCCAGCCTCAATTAGTATCAGCTGGGGAACTCAACACAGTGAAATGTAAGCATTGTTATTAAGTGAGCATGGCATCCAGAATGGCCCCTTCTCCATCCTCATCATGCAGCATGGGAAAAGGAATGAGGGGAGAAATGACCACCCCACTCGGAATATCCAGATTTTTTTTCCCAACACAAACTGCTAATTTGTCATTAGTTACTACAGCCCTGTAACCACTCGTGTCCCCTGGAGTCAGGTGGTCCTGGGCTCATCGGGACTGTGTCCTCTGGTTGTCAGAACACTGTCCTTCTGGGAAGTCGGGTAGGCGGTGTCCTCCCTCCTGCTGCCCCCACCTCCCATTTCAGATGCAAAGTGCACATATGGCTCATCTCCATCTTTGGGGGAGGTTCTGTCTAAAGTCCTCCCAAAGATTCAGATTGTATGACAAATCACGTTCTAGACTATCGCAGCGAGAAAGGGCCGGGGCATTTGCATCATTACCCCCAGACAACAGCTTCATTAGGCTGAAAGAGAGGTTTGCAGCCGCGCGAGCTCTGCCACTGACCTGGGCCTCTCACTTCCCCATTGTCTGTGGGCTCCGAGGCTCTCGCTCCAAACCATATGGTCCGTTTGGGCATCTCAAACTGCCTTCCAGGAAAAGCAGGCATGTTGGGAAGCGCTTGGGGCAAGCCAGAGGCTTGCCCGCATGATCCCAAGTGTCATCCTGCCCCAACATGGGGTCAAACTGGGCCAGGAGAAACTGCCAGAGATCAGAGGAGGCTGAGCTCTAAAAAGCAGCATGTGAGCCCAAGAGGGAAGGAGAAAGGCTCCTTAGCCAGCAGGCAAAGGAGATAAGAGCCTTGGCATCTGTCCCCTCAGAGAGCAGGCAGCCTGTTGTCCCCATACCATCTGAGAGCATGTCTGACATTATGCCTGACAGCATCTTGGTGGGGAGAGCACCTGTGTAGCAGTGCTCATGCTAGGATAGCCCTTTCTTTACCAGGTCCCCTCCCTGTCCCCCAAATACTTGGAGACCCCCTTAAGGGTCCCAGACTCTAGGCATTACTCCCAGGAGGATAATAAGCAGATCCGCAATCTGCCAGGCTGCAGTCTGGAGGCAGCCATTCCCCTTCTCCAGTTCCCAAGACCCTGAAAATCTGAAAACCAGGTTGTCCCTTCAAAAGGATACCCTTGGGCCAGCTTAAAGGAGGCTGGGGACAGGGCTGGGTGAGGTGCCTCAATCTCTGTCTCTTCAAAATCCCATCCCTTTGAAACTCCACTTTGCTCCAAGTCTTTGCAAGATTTCAAACAGATGGAACTGAACCCAGAAACCAGTACAGCCACACAGGCCTGGTCGGGAGAGTAGGGAGCCAAGCACCCATGCCCAGAGGAGGCCCTGGCTGGCTCCTGGTGGCTTGGAGGCAGTGTGTCCTCCTCTCAATAAAAAATGGGCCAGTGTGAGCCTCACCTGCTGTTTTTTTCAGAGTAGGGGAAGAAAACATAAACTCTAGTGTTGCTGCACTTCCACTCCACCAACAAGGAGGATTAGGGTCAGGATTAACATTTTAAACTCCACCAGACTTTCTGACTCAAAGATCTTCTCCTGCTAATCTTATTACTATCCCTGGGATTATTGCTTCACTCGCTGCAGAACAGATTCTAAAATCAAATTGCTTAAAGTCCCCTCCTGTTTTCTCGTGGCTCCTTTTGGGGGGTTTGTAGCTTGTTAAGAAGACGACTTTTAAAGTTGAATCTGTTATTATTTCTCCCCTTCCCCGCGCCAGGCAGCGGTAAGAAGATGGGCGACACGGTTCCTTTATTCCCGCCCACGCCTGCTCCTAATTCCTGGTAATTTATCCCATATTAAAACTTCTTTAAGTAAGAATGGACAAGCATCAGCACCTGCTATGCAAATGCGGCCAAATCCAGCCTGGGCCGGGGGCGTGCGCGCCCGCCCGACCGCGAGCGGCCATTCAGCGCTCCCAAGGCGCCGGCGGCCCTTCATATGGAAACCGGGCCAGGTCCTGACAGATTGCGACGTGCTCCTCTCGGGCTGGGGGGCCGGGGGCCCGGCGGGGAGGGGACCAAGCGGCAGAACGCCCTCCAGCCTGGAAAACGCCTAGAGGGGAATAGCTGGACTTCTCTCGTGGGTTTTCTACACCCATGTTTTTTCTTCCACCCATCTTTGATTGATTTTCTTAATGAAACGCCCTATTTTCACGCTCAAGCCCAGATTCCCCTTCTTGCCGCCCCCCCCCCCAATTTCATCGTTATTCTCTAGAAGAGCGTTTTCAGTTTCCTAATATAACAGCTCCCCGCTCCCCGCCGCTTTTACGCAGGACGGCCCCGGCCTCGCCTAGGGTCTGGGAATGGGGCTGGGTGGGACAGGTGTCACCTCCTGCCCGGGGGAGCCAGCCCGAGGAGGCAGGCCTGGCTTGTGGCGTGGCGCGGGGGTCCTGCCGGATAACAAGGATTAGTTTGCTGGGGACCTTTGAAGCCATTTCTCTCCTCACGTGGCTGGAGGCGGCGGCGCAGTCGCCTCTCGTGCGGCCCTAATCCCGTCACGCGGCCCCGGCGGCGAGCGGCCCCGGCGGCGACCCGGCCCCACGCGCTGTCCCGGGCCCGCGCCGTGGGAAGAGCCCGGCGCGAGGATCGAATGCGCAGGGATCGCGAAGACTCGCTTCTTGCAGCCAAGGAGTCTTTATTTGTGGCTCCATAAAAGAAATCGAGAAACGCAGGCTCTCTGGGGCCGAAGCCGACCCGCGGCGGCGGCGGCGAGGGTGGGGGCGCGCGGGCGGGCCGGCGGCCCAAAGAGATGCAAAGTGATAAATACATTGTTTAGCGGCCGCCCGCTCGCTCCGGCCCTTGGGGGGCATAGAAAATGAGGCACTTTCTTCTCCCTTTACCTCGAGGGGAGTACCAATAACTCATGTATGTTATAATTCTTCATTGCCCCTAGGTAGTCTGGGAAAACTGAAAGAAAAGAAAATGCCAGAAAGTTATGGTAAAACTTAAGATGCGGGCCGAAGTCGCTTTCTTTGCCCCTGCTGAGAGTGTTTGAATAAGAAGAATGCTCCTGGACTGTAACAAGCAAAAAGAATGAAGAAGACAAAAGATTTTCAGAAAAAGGTTTAGCTGGAAGACAAGGCAAGTGAGACTGAAAGGAGAAAAAAAGCATTTACAATGGAACAATAAGGGTACTAATCGCTTTGATATATTATACAAGCCCAAAGACCCAAAACATTGTGTAATTATTTATAAATGACTTCTCCACTCCTGTGTATAATGCAGAGGAAAGAATAAAACTGCAGGCTACTCTCTAAACTATTTCTAAATAGACCTGGTTCAAAAGAAGGCAGAAGTGTTTGAAATAAAATAATTAATGGTGGATTTTATGGTTGTCTCATTAAAACATTTTAATTACTACAAACAAAATGCATTTGTGTTCGAACCCAACATGAATTTATGTAGTTGAGTGTTAAGGTAGAGAAAAGAAAAAGAAAAACACTTCAGCTATTTCTCCTTTCTCTGTTTACTTCTGAATTCTCTCCATAAACCAGTAGTTAAATTCCATTAGGATAAATTTCACTGCGACTTCTTTTGTACACAGAGAAGAAAACATGCTCACACAGTTTTCCCACACTTGACCCACAAGCATCTTGGCGGGGGGAGAATGTTTTTAATCTCAACTGAAGATGTTGTTAAGAATTCAGAAACACGAAGCAGACAAAAATGAAACTGCTCAGCAAAATTAACCCTGGCTTTAGCAATATACTGTGACAGGTGCAGCCTGGACTAGGGAGCTAAAACTAGTGACAGCAACAGCAGGAGCTATGTTTTGTTTTTTGTTTTGTTTTGTTTTTTAATCTGAGCCCAGAAGATTTAACTTCAAGAACTCTATGAAAGCAAAACTCAGAGGCTTTGAAGGAGGTTCTGGATTGATTCTAGCCTCAAGGAGCTGATATGAAAATGATTCCAAGCCTCACTGCTGAGGGGTGGGGGTTGGGGGGCGAGCACCTTCTGCCTGCTCCCTCTTCATTTCAGGGCCAGCACCCTCATGGGTCCTCCGTGCACAAACGTGCACACCCCCTTCGCTTCCCCCACTCTACTTTGGGCACAAAAAGGACATTGTTTCACTCGAGACTGGCCCAAACAGCAAACGCACTTCAAACCTTGGGCCAGCCCAAGCACACACTGTCTCCCCACCAAGCTTGAGAACTCCAATCACATTTGAAAAATTCTTGTGGAGAGAAATTTTTTGGTTGCAGAACTGCCCGGTGTG
Organism: Eidolon dupreanum; assembly: GCA_028627145.1. Taxonomy (NCBI): domain Eukaryota; kingdom Metazoa; phylum Chordata; class Mammalia; order Chiroptera; family Pteropodidae; genus Eidolon; species Eidolon dupreanum. The sequence goes on from CM053515.1 coordinate 27,695,004, forward strand.
TTTTTAGAAGGCATTTCTTATATAGCACTAGAATAAAGTTGATTTGCACCAGGACTTTCCCTGGAAGCCAAGATTCATCCCACACTAGGTGGATTGTACACAACCAAACACATCGGTACACAATGCCTCCGAATATTCAGGCAGACATCTCTGAGGTGGGAAATGCATACAGCCGGCACTGTATTTAGCAGGGCAGGGGCCGAGGGGGCCTCCACGGATTTCTGGAAACCATGGATAATTTGCCATTTTCCTTGCTCTGTCACTGAAAGACCCCTCTGTTTCCCCCCTCCTGCCTCATTTCCCCCCTCCCTTTTACTCCCCCTTACACAACTGTCATGGGTCATCAGTAAAGAAAATAGGGAATTGTTTCTCCTTTCCATTCCCCCAACCCCACCCTGCTTCTCTTAGATGGAAACGCATATCTGCGGGTGTATTTAACGAACTGAAAAGAACACTGCGCGCCTGAGTCCTACATCATCCTTCATCCCGTCCTCCTGCATAGCTGCACCTTTTTCTTTCTTTTTTCTAAAGAGATTACATTTTTTCTCCCAAAATGCCACCCATGAAACCAATGCCATCCCCTCTCCATGTAGTTCTAGAAAGAAAATGATGGAAGTTGAATGGTCTTGTTTAGAAAGGATGGCCCTCTCCACAGCTTTACCTTGTGCAAAAATGTCCAGCGAGGTTGCCCCTGTGGACGTCGGCATTGCCCAATGGCCTTATAAACTCAGTGCAGTGCACTGCCCTATACCCAATACCCAGATGAAGGAGTGGCTAAGTAAGCTGCCTCTCACATAAAATGCATTTGAGAGCTCCTGTATACTGTAAAAGAAAAAGAAAAAAGAAAAAAAGAAGGGAGGGAGGGAGGAAAGAAGGAAGGAAACAAGGAAGGAAGGAAGGAAGGAAGGAAGGAAGGAAGGAAGGAAGGAAGGAAGGAAGGAAAGAAAAGAAAGAAAGAAAGAAAGAAAGAAAGAAAGAAAGAAAGAAAGAAAGAAAGAAAGAAAGAAAAAGAAAGAAAAAGAAAGAAAAAGAAAGAAAGAAAGAAAGAAAGAGAAAGAAAGAAAGAGAACTTTGCCTGTAACCCCACGAAATTCAGATCTACACATAGGTACCACAGCACTCTTGAAATTAATATTCTGTCTAACCAATTGGAGTGGATGGGGAATGATAAAGCTCAGCTAAACCAATTTTGAGGAGAAAGTATAGAATGTGATGGTGTCCTTCCCCCAACACATTGCGATTATCATCCCAGCACTTGTAATTACTGGACACTAACCTCTCAACCTCATTCCCACTACATCATCTCTAAAAGATAGTTGGCTCAACCTCAGGCTTATGTGTTTCTGATAACTAAAGGAGAAGATGGCAAGGAGGCCATTTGGTTCACCCTCCTGCCCACGAAAGTGCTCAAAGGCTACGCGTGCTCACTTCAAATGAAGTCATACACATGGTCACACAGACACTGACAAGGCTGGAGGACGAAGATGTGCAACTAAAAATTTAAATCTGGATCCATCCCTGCATCCCCATGCCTACAGGCACTGTAATTTAGTGTTTGTTGTAACATCCTGAAATCGTCTTATAAATAGCACAGACTGCTTTGTATTTTTATGTGTCAATTACATTAATTTATTAAATGTAAACATTTATAACTTGCCACGATTTTCTACTATTTTGGCCTTTATTAACAACAACAACAACAACAACAACAACAACAACAACAAATACACCAAGAATCCCAAAAGACCCTGAAAGCATCAGATGCCTTGTTCAATCCTGAGAGCCTCTCCCCATCTCTCCAGAAAGTTGGTTCCTTCATCAGTGTGTTAACAACAGAAAGGTCCTTTCAATACAGAACTGAAACCACCTTGCTGCTAGTTCCACAGAGGTCTTGAGTCAGACCTCCAGGACAGTTGTGCACCTTCTGGCTCCTGCATATACCTTTCACCTCCGTTCACCTCACTCCCCCAGTTGTCACACAGGCAAAGCCACAGGAGGAGCCCCAGACTTGGCATCACATGTAGCACCTCTGAGCTGTCACTGAAACATGCCTGATCTACCTCACAGGCTTAGGCACGCACAGGATAGGAGGGTGGACGCTAAAGCAAGATACTTATTCCAATAAGAGGGGCAAACGGAGATTCTAAATATCAGCCAATAGTGACTACAGCATGTGGTCCAAGTTTCCAGAGATTCTGATTCTAGGCATCTGAGGTGGGCGCTGCCCCCCATCACTACCACCTCAGGTGACCATAGTGTGAGAAACTCGGGCTTAATCCAGTCCCTTGGGACATATGCCCACCCACCCACCTCTGCCCTCCCAGCAGATTGGCAGCTGGACAGCTCACACATCAGGCAGCCAGAACACCTGGTATAACCCTCGCCACCTCGGCGCCTGCTGTGGTTGGATTTATTACATGCCCACATTGCATCCTATTGTGCTCTGGGAATGAGGGCTTCCACAGATGTGCTCTGACTAGGCTCCAAGAGATTCTGGGGGGTGGAAGAAACTTTCATCTTCCACAGCAAGGCTATGTAGCCTCCTCGAAGGGCCCAGCCTTTTTCTCTCAAGGAAAAACCTCCGAGCCTCATAGGGAACAGGTCTGAGCCTAAGCTACTATCTCATTCTCATCTTCCAAGGGTTCTGCTCCATCCTCATTGGGTCCCTTGCAGTAAGGGTGCCCCAAGCCCCAGATGTACTTAGGAAATGCAGCATGGGCAGGCACTAATGTCGAGGGAAAAGCTGCCACATGCACCATCCAAGAGCCAGGAGCAGGTAGGACAAGGCTAAGATACCTGCCTGGTCAGGTCACTAAGGTGAAGGCGGAGAAGGGGGGCAAAGGCAGGAGAGAGTATAGAGCCACCGCTAGCTCCTAAGGTGCCTTTGTGCATATGCGAAAAGCATACTTCTCTGGGCAGAGCAGCCCTACATCAGAGTGCATGGCTTAGCAGGTGGTGGAGAGGCTAGATTTTAGCCACCACTTGTGCTAGATGCCCTTGTGCAGTAAACCACTGGAATAACTGTGACAGCCCTGCTCACAGAGAGTAGCAGGAGGAGGAGACAGAAAGGAAGAAGAAAGGCCACCAGGCTATTCAAGGCCCATCACAACTGCCCCCTACACTATTCCCACTGGGCCCTCACAGAAGCCCCACCCAGACAGGCCAGCACATTGCTGCCATAGTCATCCCCACCCCTCCCCTCTACCTGTCTATTCACATCCCATCCATCCTTCAAGGCCTTTTCAAGTACCCCTCTGCCAGGAAGTCTTCTCTGAGCAGCCCCTTCCCTTTCAGGAGCATTACACAATGCTCTTCATATCTGCTTCCTTAGTGGGTCCTCAGCACTTCTCTCAGCCAGTGGCAGGCCACCTTTCTGGGTCACTTGTCCCCTTCTGTCTGACTCTCCACGGAGCACCTGGCAAAGGGCAGGATGCAGTAGGCACTCATTGTTTATGTATTGATTAATTGTGATGGAAAAACATGAAACAGACTGAAAAAACTCCTGAGTGGCCCTAGTTTGACCACCAGTGATCCCTGGGGGAACCTGGAGAAAAGACTCCATCTCCCACCTCAGTTTCCCATGTATGAGGTGCAATGGTTGGACTGATAATCTCCAAGGGTTCTGCAGGCATTGAACCCTAAGCTTACAAGACTCAGAGCTCCTGAGCCCCATATGCCAGGTCTTCACCAGTCACCCCAGAGTCTAGCACAGTACTAGGCCCAGAATAAGCAACAATATAGTATATGAGTTGCCTCAGTCTCCATACTTTGACAACCTGAGCATTTAACTTGTTTTATTTAGCAAACCACAGACATCAAAACTGGCCAACTCAAGTAAAAAAGTCCTACTGAGAAAAGACCTATTATGGGGTTTCTCATGCAACCAGTGAGGAAGCTGGAGAACCAAACTTGGAAAACAGGGAAGTGTGTGACAGGCTTGGAAAACAGGTGTGTAGGGGTGTGTGTGTGTGTGTGTGTGTGTGTGTGTGTGTGTGTACTTCCACAATTGAAGGCAGGCCCAAGGAAGAGCTAGGTCAAGACACCCACTGGCTCCTGGGCACCTCTTTCACCACCAGTCACTGCCTAACCCTAACTAGTTGCTGCCAGGACACAAATATACTCTGATCTGTCACCAGCTCAGAGCTTAAGTTCCAAGTGCGGCATGTGATTGATCCCACTTAAGTCAAATGACCACACCTTAATTGCCATAAACAGAAAGAGGGGTGCCCATGCATTCAAATCCCTCAATAAGAAGGCTTTTCAAGTAAAAGGTAGCCAAGAAATGACAAATGGCCATTCTGATGACCCTGTTTCCCTGACAAAACAGATTCTCTCTTCTAGGAATTTGAGAAAGGAGCTGTAGTATGTTGAAAAGAGGGTCCCCCCAAAATTTATCCACCCAGAATCCCAGAATGTTAACTTACTTGGAAGAAAGGTGTTTGCAGCTGGAGTTAAGGACTTCAATCATCCTGGATTAGTGTGGGCCCTAAATACAAAGACAAGTAAGTATCCTTATAAGAGACAGAAAAGAAGATACCAAAACACTGAGGAGAAACAGTCAGAGATTGAAGTGGTGCAGCTACAAGCCAAGGAATACTAAAGATTGCCAGGAGCCAACAGAACCTCCAAAAAAAAGCCAACCCTGCTGACACTGTGATTTCAGACTTCTGGCCTCCAGAACTGTGAGAGAATAAGTTTCTGTTGTTTTAAGGCCCTAGTTTGTGGTAATTTATTATAGCAGTCCCAGGAAAACAACATAGGGGCCCAGAGATGTCAAGCAGAGGCTGGTGGGAGTGCATTAGAGCCACGGGAAGCTGAAGCAAGGAAGACCCCTGGGCTCCTGGAGGCTCACACAAATGCCAGCAGCCCTTGGGTTCCTTAAAATGCCCAGTAGCACCCAACAACTTCCCTTTCTTGCTTGAGGCTGACTAAAGCCACTATTTGTGACTTCTACCAACCTAAAGCTCTCATAAATGATTGTGTGCAGCCTCCCCACCAGGTGGGAGTACATGTGGGTGCAGCAGGGGAAGAGAGGGCCAGGTAGAGTCCACTGAGGCAGATGATAAGCACTGGTCAGCCAGCTAAGGTGGGTTCTGCCTCCAGAGAGCACCTCTCTAGAAAGGGGACAGTGTCCTAGGCAGAGTGCACTCTGAGGACAGCAGGCGGGGCACCAAGACTGAGGCCACCATTCAGATATCATGGGGAGGATGCTAAAACTTTGCTGAAAGGTATTCGTTTTCTTTTCAGCTCCAACCCCATAATCTGGTGCTGTTGCTTAGTGACTGTTTCCCCTAGATACAAAGTTGGGGGTGTCTATGCCTCTATTGCTCCAGAGTGAGCACCAGAGACCAGAGTAAAGGACTCAATATGCAGAGTGAAAACTTGCTAGAACAGGTGCCTTTACATCACTAAGGAGAAGAAAAGGATGTGGACAGAGGGGTGCTTGCTACTCTCTCTCTCCTGAGACAAGAAAGCCCTGTCCCCTAACTGGCTAGGGGGCCTCAGAGGCTATAAGCAAAGAGACGCAGTGAAAACGGGGTAGGGGTGGGAGCAGCGACAATTCCCTGAAAAGCGATTCTCACCTTTCCATTACTTTGTCTTCGGATAGTGTTGGGGGTGGGAAATTGTTGTGGGGGGAGGGGGGTCGTCCAAGATTCAATTTGAGAAATCATCCATTCTTTTACTTTCCAAACTGCTTCCCCGCCCCCGCCCCTGTCTTATCTGGATAGGGTTTTCCCCAGGTTCCAAGGGCACTGCATCTCGCAACCATTTATCGGGCGTTGAATGACATAAGTACTGCGCCACGTGTCCCACGAACATCATCTCGCATCATCCTCGAGAGGACAGACTTGCGCCCCATTTTAGAGAGGGGGAAAGTGAAAAATCACTTGCCCAAAGTCACGCGGCCACTCAGCAGCCTAAGAGAGGAAGCAAACCCAGGATCCTAGCTGGCTCCAGGTTTCCGCAACTCGCTGCGGCGCTCACACTTTCCTGCCCGCGCCCCGCCTCCATCCCACCCCAGCGAGGGGCGCCCGGCCCGCCCCCGGAGGAGCGTGCCTCGGCCACTAATCGCGGCCGCCCCCGCCTCCGTTTTCACTGCCTGGAGACGCCCGGCCGGCTTAGCCCGGAGACGGCTCCCGGAGACGCGCGACGCCGCCGATTGGCCCGCGGTAATTACGGGCACGCTCCGGGAGGGGGGAGGGGCGGGGGCGGCCCCCCGCGAGCATAAATTATGCAAATACCCAGGCGCCGCACGGGGCTGACCTGCCGCCTCGCTCCATTCACGGGGGCTGCCTCGGGGCGGAGGTGGCCAGGGAGGGGGGCGCCCATTGTTGTGCCGGGTACTTAAGGGGTCCTGAGGCCGGTCGTGTGCCACACTCGGTACTCACACGAGCTGATCTGATTGCCGGCGAGATCACTCAGGAGACCGGCTGGAGCGTGGCCCCTGCAGGCGAGGCGAAGGAGGCGAGGCCAAGTTCCCGGTGCGCCCCTGCGCCCTTCCAGGCCTTCAAGCCCTCAGCGGGCAGAGTAAGCCCGGGCCGCTCGCAAAGTAAGTGCGCTCCGGCAGCCCTCAGCCCGGGCTCCTGCCCTCTAAGTGCCCTCTTATCTGTCCGTGGGTCCTGCACGCAACGATGCCAGCCCCTCGGGAGAACTGCCTCTCGGACCTCGACTGCGCCAGTAGCAGCAGCAGCAGCAGCAGCAGCAGCAGCAGCAGCAGCAGCAGCGACCTGTCGGGCTTCCTCACTGATGAGGAGGACTGTGCCAGGGTCCAACCGCCAGCTTCGGCCTCGGCGCCGTCCCTGCCGGGTCGCAGGGCCGCACCCGGGATTCCCGGGGCGTCCGATACTCCCCAGGCGCAGGACGACGAGCAGGAGCGGCGGCGGCGCAGGGGCCGAACGCGGGTGCGCTCCGAGGCGCTGCTGCACTCGCTGCGCAGGAGCCGGCGCGTCAAGGCCAACGACCGCGAGCGCAATCGCATGCACAACTTGAACGCGGCGCTGGACGCGCTGCGCAGCGTGCTGCCCTCCTTCCCCGACGACACCAAGCTCACCAAGATCGAGACGCTGCGCTTCGCTTATAACTACATCTGGGCTCTGGCGGAGACTCTGCGCCTGGCCGACCAGGGGCTGCCCGGGGGCGGTGTCCGGGAGCGCCTCCTGCCGTCGCAGTGCGCCCCCTGCCTGCCCCGGCCCCCGAGCCCCGCAAGCGACTCCGAGTCCTGGGGCTCCGGTGCCGCCGCCTCCCCCTGCGCCAACGCCGCCTCGCCACTCTCTGACCCCAGTAGCCCTGCCGCCTCCGAAGACTTCTCTTATGGCCCCGGCGACCCCCTTTTCTCCTTCCCTGGCCTGCCCAAAGATTTGCTCCACACGACGCCCTGTTTCATCCCTTACCACTAAGCCCTTTCTGGACACAGTTGCCACCTCCCTCCCCCAGGCAACAGGCAGTAGATGGGGCCCCAGCTGCGGCCTCAGGACCCCCACTCCAGGCAGAGGGAGGAAGTAGGAGCTTTAAAGGGGTTGGGGATACCTGAGCCGCTTGTTAGGTCGATGCACCCTCGCCGTGGCTGCCCCTTGGTCTGTTTCTCCAGCCCTCAAACCCCAGGCCCCTCCTGCCCGCCTCTAGACAGCCTTTCCTTTTGCACTTTCTGAACTCCACAAAACCTCCTTTGTGGCTGGCTCAGAGCTGACCCCAGCCACCACTTCAGTGTGATTTAGAAAAAGGACAGATCAGCCCCTGAAGACGAGGTGAAAAGTCAATTTTACAATTTGTAGAACTCTAATGAAGAAAAACGAGCATGAAAATTCGGTTTGAGCCGGCTGACAATACAATGAAAAGGCTTAAAAAGGAGAGACAAGGAGTGGGCTTCATGCATTATGGATCCCGACCCCCACCACTGCAGGCTTGCTCTAGGAAGAACCCGAGATTCTTGCGCAGCTATTCAGGCACCGGGCTGGAGAGTACTTTAATTTATTCAAGATGCTTCATTCATATGAAAATGTATTTTTGTACATAAAGAATTTATTCTATTATTATGAGCTATCAAAGTTTACATTTTTGTACTGCAGATGTTTTGTGTAAATAAAAACAAAAATGTCACCAAGTTTCTTGCCTAATGTTGGTATCTGGGGCTTTTCTTCCCTTCGCTTGGCAGGGCAACCACTAAAATGAAACACTATCCCCACCCACCTTCAAACCCTCCAGTCCCGTTTCAAAAACAATTAAAAAAAAAAAAAATAGAATGCACCTGATTTCCCCCAAGAACCAGACACAGACTAGGGAGTTTGGGATCCATCATTTCCTTTCACCTTGTAAACACAAGGGAGATCTTTCAGGCTCCCCATAAACCAATTAAGACTTTTTAGTGGGGAATTAGCCCTGGATATGCAGCTACCTGTAGAGGTAGGGGCGGTGGGAGACTCTTTCTTCGAGGAACTCTACATCAGCTGGCTCTGTATTTCAAAGAGAGGGGATTAAAAAGATCAATACAGTGTGACCACTGGCTAGGAAGTCCCAGTGACAGGTGGGCCCAGCCTGGGCAAGCAGAAGGGTCCACTCTTGTAACAGCCTATTTAGAGGGAGAAATTGATTTGTAAACAATGCCTCCAAATTGTTGTCCATTGAGGCTGGGATCACCCTGGCTGTGAAGAGTGGGATGAATTACATTGGTGTGGTGCCCCTGGGTGAGGTGTGCAGCTGCCCAAAATTGTGAGTTAGGGTGCCTGTGCCTCCCCTCCCACACACATACATGCTGTGCCCACAGTGGGGGTGGGGGAACATGCGGTGGGCTCAGTCCTGGCTTGCTCAGCCAGTCCTCAGGGGCAATAGCCAAAGCTTTCATTTGCTGCCAGAGGAATCAGCAGCCCAAACTCAGTGGGAATTTTTCTGGCTGCAGAGTGTGTCTCTGTTGTCTGACAATTAGCTAACAGCGCTGGCAAGTAGCGGCTTTTGTTTTTAATTTCAGAATGTGGATACTTACAAGACATAGTTCCGAAAATGCTGTTGCTGCCCAGCTCACAAGTCACCCCACATTAAGACCCAAATTTACCTCCTAGGTTGCCCCTTTTCACAAATATTATTCAGCAGCAGGAGGTAGAAATGGGTTTAGGAAAATGGTATTCCATAGTATTAGAAAAATCATATCCATACAGGAGGTGAGTAGCAGCAGAAATAAAGTAGTACCAGAAGTAAAGCCACCAATAGCATTTTCCCTTGTGGAAGTGCTTTCCCTCCTCCCACACATGTCCTGATGAGTTGGATCCACAGAGTCATATACTGTGTCCCCAGCAGGCATCTCTTAAGCGCAGCCACAGGCAAGGAGCTCCCTTTCAGATAAAAATGCTTTTTTTGGAAGGTTCTGGAAAGTTGGATGCCTTCTCTTACTGCTCTCAGAGCAGAGACAGTCTTCCAAGAAAAGCTTCAGAAGTTGTGAGGCTCAGAATGGAGTTGCTTCTGCTAAAAGCTAAAAGGAAAAAGTTGTGTCTCTTGAATGACCCTGCCTGGGGCCCCACTCTATTGTCTGTCTCAGAATTAATTCACCCTACTAGCTTTGCATTTTCCTATAGCAAAAGACACAAATGGTTTGCATTAAATTTTCTGCTCTTCGGGGCATTGGATGAGCTAACTGACTACCTCCAGTTTTCTGAGGGGCTCGGGCCGGGTCTGCAAGAAGTCTTTGCAGGTCCCCTACAAAGACTCGGCTCAGCTGTGATGTAGGTGCACATGTCCAGGCCAGAGGAAGAAAACGGCCCATTATGTTTACCATTGTCCAAAATCCTTGGGAAACCAGCAGCAAACAAACACCACGAACACCCCTGGGACTTGTGGAGCTCCCAGCTGCAGAAGGAGCTGTATCTCATAGAACTGTACACAGCCAGCACTGAAAACGGAAAATGTTACTATTCCCAGGACTGAAGAAGAGCAAACTGTATCTCCAACTTTGTTGTCAAAATAGGTTCACGACTCAGGGTGCTGGACCCAGAGCACCTTCCATCTGAAGAAGCATCTTTAACAAGATGGATTACTGGGAGTGTCGCCACCCCTGCCAGTTAATACTGCTTTTCCAAGGAAGCAAGCATATATGTGCAGCCCTTGGAGCTCCCAAATAGGAAAAATGAAGGATGATGATTAAAAAACGCTTATCCCCAGCTCAGGGGCCTCTTTCTTCAGGCAGCAAACTCTTGTTCATCTACTGGCATCTGTGAAGGCAGGCTGAAGGTTACTGGAGTATTCTAATCAATTATAGAGCATAACACTTCCTGCTGACAGCCATGTTTCACTTCCTCAACAGAATTTTCCTCTGAGGAATCATAAAGCACTTAGGAAGCCTTACTTATTCTCTACCCTGATCTCTATTTGCTTCTGTCCTGGCGTAACATGCCTATTTTTACACACTGCTTCCAAGCCTGTGAGAAAGCAGGACAAGGAGGATGGATGGCACAGCACAATGAAGCGTTCACTCCATCTCTCGCTTCTTGAATGATCTTCATCAAGCCCTGCTGTGTGCTGAGCACCATTCTAGCCCTCACCCAAAAGGTATTTACATGTTAGTGGGTAAAGACAAAATAAACTGATGACAGCTTGTAGTAAATGCTCAGGAGAAACGAATCAAGTAAAATAAGGGGAAGATGGAATGCCAGGATGGGAAGGAGGTTGCTCTTTTAGAAAAGATGGTCATGGAAAGGTTTTTAATGAGATGACATCTGAGCAGACACTCAGAGGCAGAGAGAAAAGTGCAAGCCATGGCAGTACCTGGAGTGGGGAGCACCCCAGGGAGAAGGACTCAAGAGAGGAAAGCCCTGGCCAATCTCCCACGTGAGAGGGACAATGAGGAGACTCACATAACTGAGGCGGAGGGCACAAGTGGGGGAAGATAGAGACAGCCAGGGGCAGTGTAAATTATGGTGGGCTTTATCAACTATTATAAGGACTTTGATTTTTTTTCTCAAGGTAATTGGAAAATTGAAAGCAGAAGAGTGATTTGAATTGACTTATATTTTTAAAGATCATGCTTATGATTACAAGGCTAGCAGACTTTAGTGGCCCTGGAAGAAGCAGGGACCCCACTAGGCATCTGTACATTAGTCCTGAAGAAACCCTTAAAGTGGTAGAGGGATGAAGAGTGGTCAGAACTAGGACACCTTTTGAAGACAGAAACACTATAATTTGTTTGGGGGCATGAAAGAAAGACAGAAAGCAAGGATGACTCCAAGGATTTGGGTCAGAAGCAGTGAGCACACAGAACCCATCCCAAAAGCCTTCTACAAATGCTAAAGAGGAATGGTGAATTTTGCCCCAAACTGCTCATTTTAGCACCCAAGGCAAAGATGGAAACACACATTGCAGTGTCCATTAAGATAAAGGCAGATTGGTACTCAAGAGAATCATAACTTTTTCTGGGCTTGGGTCCTAAGAGAAATGCCTCAGAGAAAATTCATAATGGGAGTAGGTGGAAGGGCTCATGAGGTCATGGGCATTGTCCTCAGCGACGACATCATCACCGTTATCATCCTAACTAACACTTTATAGCACTTACTCTGTGTTCCATGAACTCTTCTAAATACACTACACATTTTGATCTATTTAATTCTCACAACCCATGAGGTCGATTATCTCTCACCTCTATTTTACAGATGAGGGAACTGGGGCACAGAGATGTCAAATAACTTTCCTAAGACCACACAGCTAGTAAGTTATGAAGCTGGGTTTGAACCCGAGCAATCTGGCTCCAATGTTCCTGCTGCTTCTCGATCGTCTCTCGAGGAAAGCAAATAAAGTATAGCTAAGCAAAAACGCATTGTGGGCCACGAACTTAGCTTAGCTCAGAAGGCTTAGCTTTCTGAGACCCAGCCTGACCAGGAGTAAGCTTAACCATAGCTACAGACAGGGCCACAGCTGCCATACTGTGCCTTTGGATGAATCAGAAAACAACTCATTCCCCCATTCCTCCTGGTGCACTGGCCCCCAAGGTGGCCGTGGACAGGGCACCGGCTATACAACCTTATCCAGCAGCCCTGTCTAGAGGCAAGAATGAGTCACTTGAATGTGCCTTTCCCTCACCAGAGGTAGAGGTAGCCTGCGGAGAATTTAGGAGGAGTTCCCTGGCAAGGACCTGGAGTGTCACTGCTTTGGTTTGCAAAAACAGCAAGGCTAAGAGCCTGGTGACATCCGCTTGTGAAAAACCAGTCTCTTCACTGTTCACCTCTCTAGGGCCCTAAAAGGCCCCACATGTCTTACCAAGTTCTAGACTTTCTCTAGAAAAGTTTTGGGGGTTGCTCCAGCCTAGGCCAAGCAGGGAACTGAGGCTCTAAAGGTCCACACCAAACTGCCTAATGGTGAAGACTGGAGCCTGGAAGGTGCTCCTGCTAATTGTCACCAATTGCGTGCATTTCTCACAAGCCAAGAACAAGCCTAGGGTACATCTGACTTTTGGAGCTTTTCTTGGAGATGGCTCAGGACAAACACTCTGCTCCAGCACTGAGCTTACCTGTTGCCCACTGGGCTGACTGATGGCCAGGAGCCAGGACAGGTTGCCTGGTGGCAGGACAGATGAACACTGGGGTTTGAAATGGCCGAGTTTACATCATCCTTTCTGACAGTGATTAGGTGCCAATACTACTTGCCTGCTTAGGTCTCTCTTTTGTTCAGGTGAAAACCACTGTGCTGAAGACCAATGCATTTTCTTCCAGCTTTTAAAGCATGGGACAACGTGCACCCAGCTTATGCCAATCAAGTCACTGAGATACAAGCACAAGATGGGGGCCAGAGGATACCATTGCTTTGTCAACTCAAATTTTACCTTTGCTCTATCTAAAGAATATACTTGGCCCTTAATAATATGTTGCTTGGTTCTATGAGGTTCAACTCACCCCAGTACAACCTGGGTACCTACTCCACAACCAGAATGTGAACTTGGTAAGTTGTACTATTTGTTCGCCATGCTCTCCTGTAAGTCATGTACATCCTATCCTACTGACTTGGAGCTTGGTCATGCAACTGCCTTTGGCCAATGGAATGTGAGTAGCCATGGGCTATATATACCACCACCAAGCAGAAGTGTTCACTATACTTGTACAGTTTGCCTCCATTTACACCCCTGCTTTCTGCACAAGAGCAGCATGACTGAAAAAGTGGCCACCCTTTCAGCTAGAGTCCCCAAATGAGAACTACCTGCACTTACATCCTTGTCCCAGGGTCTACTTCTGAGAGAATCAAAAAACAAAATAAGCCAGATCTTGGATCCACTCACAGCCTTATACTCAGAGAAACCTGATAAACACTTTCTGTACCAAAAAAAAAACTATAGCTGGCTCTTCCTAGAACTAAATCCAGATGCTTTGGCTTGTACGCCCACCCAGCCCCTCCATATCACTTAGGCTTAGACCATAAGAAGTTGCTCATCATTCCCCAAACACAGCAGGGCCCTTCGTGGTTCTGTGTCTTTCTACCCACTTGCCTATTTGGCTACCAACCTCTCACTCATCCTTCAAACTGCAGCTCCAATGCGACCTCTTCTGAGAAGCCTCCTCAGACATCCTAAGTCAATTCAGTCACTCCGTCTTCCCCTGGGCTCGTACCACTTAGTCACTCTCTCCATCACTGCCCACACTGTGAACCTGTCAGTTTCTGAAGGACTTTGGACTGCTTCATCCCAAGACACATGGCTGAGTTCTCTACATGGCCTCAGAGCCTGCATCACATTTTTCATCTGTGAATGTCTTTTGCAGCAGAGTTCACAACTTCACTGGAAAAACCAAAGTGGCTCTCAGTCTTTCTGGGAGGGTCTGTTCAGTCTTTCACCTTGTCCTAGCCATCCTTCCTGAAGGAAGGCCATAACTTTGCAGCCAGACAGCACTGGGGCAAGACGGGGATTAGTGCAAGGGAGGAATTCAGGCATCTGTCCAGGAAGACAGCCAAAAGAATTTACCATCTTGCTTTTGTTCTCACCATAGATCAGCCCAGAGGTGCCCAAAGCTACCATACAAGAGAACAGAAGGCTTGCTTTCTTGAAAAAAAATCTAGATATCTGGGCCTCGCCTCCAGAGATTTTCCTTCAGAATATCTAGAGTGAAGCCCTGGCATTCGTATTTAGAAAGTTGTACAGATGGTTAATATGCATGGCAGGATTGAGAACCCATAGGCTTGCATGGTGGTGTGCCTCCCACAAGATCCAGTCTGTTCCCCAGGTGACCCCAATGGAGCTGGAGCCCACATGCGCATAGATCTAGGGAGACCCCTCTGCACATTTCCCTCATATACTTATGGCACACACATGAGGGGGTGGTCGTAGGCCTCTTTCCTTCCAGATTTCTAACTATCTCGACAAGACTAACACCAAGGATAGGGCCAGTTTTACAGTGATACCCAATTGCTCTAAGCCCAGAATTATTTTAGATTTCACTTGTTTAAAGCCTGGTAACAGAAACTGCTGATTATTCGCTATAATCCATCCTCCTTTTCTTCCTGGGTATGTGACAAGACTACATTTCCCAAAATTCTTTGCAGTTTAACCATGCTCCTGTGACTGGGTTCTCATGAGTAAAAATGCTGCAAGCCACTTTTGGGACTATGCCTTTATGGTGGGAATTTGCACCTTTGTATAGAATGTAGAAAGCTCTGAAGAACATCATTCCCAGTATAAAAACTAGAAGAAGCCATAAGATCTACAAAATCATAACTTTTCCTCCGCTAATCAGAGATGTGAGGTCACAAGGTGATTAAACAAAGTGAATTACCAGAAGGTGAAGCCCCTCCAGGGAGAAACAGAACATGTGAACTGTTTCACCTTGGGCAAAGCATGGAGGAGAAAGGTGGCTGCCATACAAGCATGTAAGATGAAATTGGCTAGCATCTTGATAAAATCTTAAAAGCCGAATGTGAACTAGAATATCAGTTTAGAGCAAAAGGCTTCACATCCACTCACAAGCTCTTATCCATGGGCCCCACTAGGTGCCAGAGAAGACCAGGGGATGTCACCTCAGTGGTGAAGGAGTCCAGAATGTGACTGCTACTTGGGAATAGGCACAAGCCCCACTCACTTTCCCAGATACAACTACCATGAAAGCAAAAGCAGTAAACCACTGAAGAAGGGGCATTATTTTCTGTAGGATACAGGCAAAGATCTATTGTTTCTGGGGAGAAATAGAAGCCAAACTGACCTATATCTGATAGAGGTGTAGGAAACTGCCTCAATCTCATGACAAAGGCAAAGATCAGTTGCTGGTGGAGGAGATGTAGAACAAAACACCCTCTCTCCTGGGGAAGGCCAGGCTCCTACACCAATACTAAGCAATGGTCTGCTACTGCAGGGTGAGGAACAGGAAACTCCTTCCCAAGAACAACCACAGATTACCAGGCCAAGTTTGAAAGATGGAGAGCTAGAAATACCCACCTAGGAAGCCAAGATGCACAAGGCTTGCCAAAGACTGAGGCTGGACTCCCTTTATGAACCTAGCATTGAGAAATAAGCAACATCAGTCTAGTGCCAATGGGGTTCAAGAGCATGGAGAGAAATGTCTCTCTGGGGTACAGGCAAGCAAGAATGACTCAAAGCGAGGGCGAACAGGTACACTGAGAGAATCCTCAGACATGTCCCTCAATAAAAATATATCATGACAACAGCCCACTGCTGAAGAAACTGGAAGTCTGTGGTGCACTGAAGGTAGTAATAACAACAAGAAAACACACACCAAGCTCAGCTCCTGACTAGATCGACTGATCACTGTCTCTCCATATTAATTGCATGACAATAGAAGAGGTATGTCCAAGCATATAATTATTTTTTTTAGTGCCTACTATTCCTCTACACATGCTGTCTACTATTAATAAAAAATTACAAGGTACACACACACACACACACACACACACACACACACACACACACAGAGAGAGAGAGAATAAGAAAAACAACCCACTCCCAAGAGATAAAACAATCAATAGATCCACATTCGAATATAACCCAGATGTTGGAATTTTCAGATAGGAAATTTAAAATAGCTATAATTAATGTGTTAAATAATCTAGTGAAAATTGTGGATGTACTTTTATTAGTCAGGGTTCACCATACAAATCAAACCAATAAGATAGATGATAGGTAGGTAGGTAGGTAGCTAGGTAGGTAGGTAGGTAGGTAGGTAGGTAGATAGATGGACAGATAGATGAGATTAATTACAGAAATTGGCTCACATAGTTATGGAGGTTGAGAAGTCCCAAGATCTGCTGTCTGCAGGCTGGAGACCCAGGAGAGCTAGTGGTGTGATTCAGTCGGGGTCTGAAGGCCTGAGAATAGGGACCAATGAGATAATTCCCAGTCTGAGTCCAAAAGGCCAAGAACCAGGAACACAATGTCATAGCTCAGGAGAAGATGATGTCACAGCTTAAGCAGAGGGAGAGAGAATTCATCCTTCCTTCACCTTTTTGTTTTATTCTGTTCCTCAATGGATTGGATCATGCCCGCTCATAAACTATATACAGTAGTTTCCCCTTATCTGCAGGGGATACATTCCAAGACCCTTGGTGGATGCCTGAAACCACAGAAATACCGAACCCCACATATACTATGTTTTTCCTTGTATATACATAACTTTTTACTTAAAGAAAGCACTTTATGGCTTCTCTTTGGCATATCCTAATTGCCAGTGTCACTGCTCTTGCATTTTGGCCCATTAATAAGTAAAATAAAGGTTACTTGAACACCAGCACTGTGATATTGCAATAGTCAATCTGATAACCAAGATGGCTACTAAGTGACTAAGGGACCAGCAGTGTCTACAGCATAGAGATGCTGGACAAAGGGATAATTTATGTCCCAGGTGGAAATGAGTGGGTCACACAAGATTTCATCACACTACACAGAACAATGTACAATTTAAAATTCATGAATTGTTTATTCCTAGAATTCTGCATTTAATATTTTTGGACCACAACTGACCATAAGTAACTGAAACTACAGAAAGCAAAACCTCGAATAAAAGGGAACTACTACACTCAGCCTACTGACTCAAATGCTAATCTCTTCCAGAAACACCCTCACAAAAACACCCAGAAATAATGTTTTATCAGCTATCTGGGCATCCCTTAGCCCATTCGAGTTCATGCATAAAATTAACCATCACAATGCCTAAACGAATTGAGAATTTCAGCAGAGAAACGACAACCACAAAAATTAGTCATATTGAAAACAGCCAAAAACTGGTTTTTAAAAAATACTCTAAAAAAATTAGTAAAATTCTAACCAGACTGAATAATGAAATACAAGGCACAGATTACTGATCAAGAATGAAAGAAGGAACAGTATTACAGAACACACAAATCTTACAAAGATTAAGGGAATATTATAAACTTTGTCCCAATACATTTGATTAATTAAATTCCTCAGAAGACACAAACTACAAAAGCTTAATCAAAAAGAACTAGGTAAACTGAACAATCCTATATTTATTTTAAAAGTTGAATTTGTGGTTAAAGTCTTCCTGCAAAGAAATCTCCAGGCCCAGATGGCTTCACTAAATAATTCTATCAAATGATTAAGAAAGAAATCATTTTAATTCTATAGAAATTTTTTCATAAAAAGATAGGAAGGAACATATCCCAATTCATTTTTGAGGCCAGTACTACCTTAATATAAAAACTAGACAAAGATATTACAAGTAAAGCAAGCTATAAAGTAAGCTGGACCACATTACTCATGAACATATATGTAAAAATCCTCAACAAAACATTAGTAAGTTGAATCCAGCAGAATATAAAAATGGTAAATGTATCATGACTAAGTGGGTTTTATCCCAAGAATGCAAATTTGGTTCGACATTTGAAATTAATCAGTGTAAATCATATCATGTCAATAGACTAAAACAGAAAAACCATATAATCATCATAATAGATGCAGAAAAATCATTTGAAAAAAATCGATATCTATTTTATGGTAAAATCTCTCAGCAAAGTAGAAATAGTTATCAACCTGACAAAGGGCATTTTTGAAAAAAATTACACTCATATTATACTTAAAGTACAAAGACTAAATGTCTTCCCCCTATAATCAAGAATAAGACAATAAAGTCAGCTTTTATCATTCCCATTAAAACATGTGCTAAAGATCTATCCAGTGGAATAAATCAAGAAAAAGAAATAAAAGGCATACAGATTTGAGAAGTAAATCTGTATTTATTTGCAAACAACATAATCATCTACATCTACAATTTTGAAAAACAAGAACAAAGTTGGAGTTTGCAAATCACTTGATTTCAAGACAGTATGGTATTTGTGAAAGATCAATGAAACCAAATAAGTAATCTCAAACTTAACACACAAATATATGGCCAATTGAATTTAGACAAAGGTGCCAAGGTACTCCAATAAAGAAAGTATAGTTTTCAACAAATGGTGATGGAATAACTAGATATCCATATGCAATAAAAACTAACCTTGACCCAAACTTCACACCATATACAAAAATTACTTCAAAATGTAAGACTCAAAATTATAAAACTTGTAAAAGGAAAATAAGAAAAGAAAAGAACATTGTGACCTTGAATTGGGTAAAAATTTCTTAAATAAAACACAAGAAATATGAACCATAAAAGAGAAAAGTTGATAAATTAGATTTTGTCAATAATTTAAAACTTCTGCTCTTCAAAAGACACTGAAAATAAATGAAAAAATAAGTCATAAACTGGGAGAAAATACTTGTAAGACACTTTCTGATAAAGGACTGGTATCTAGAACATATAAAGAACTCCCACAACTCAATAATAATAACAATAATAAAATTCCAATTTAAAAATAGCAAAAAAAAAAAAAAAGATGGACACTCCACCAAAGAGATAAATCTGGCAAAAGAGAACATGAAAAGATGTTCAATATACAGTTAGTCATTAGAGAAATGCACCTTAAAACTACAATGAGATGCCATGACGCCACAATTCTTAGAATAGCTAAAATAAAACAGCTGACAATACCAAGTGCTGCTTTGAATGCAAATTCTCACACATTTCTGATGGGAGTGCAAAATAGTACAACCACTTCAGAACAGCCTGGCCGTTTCTTACACCGTACATCTACTATGTGACTGAACAATTCCACTTCTAGAGATTGACCTAAGAGAAATGAAATCGTATGTTCACACAAAGTCTTCTATACAAATGTTTATATTAATTTTATTCATATTCCCCCAAAACTAAGAGTCCAAGTGCCCATTAACAAGAAAATGGATAAAGAAATTATTATATATCCAACTAAAAACAATTAATGATACATGCAAGGACATAAATGAATCTCAAAGGCATAATGCTAGGTAAAAAAAAAAGCTAGTCTCAAAATTCTAAATATTATATGATTCAATTTATATGGAATTTGAAAAAAGCAAAATGATAGGGACAGAAATTAGATTATTGACTTCCAGGGGAGAGTAGGGGAGCAGATTAAGTAGAAGTGAAGCAAGGAAGAACTTTTGGGGGTGATAGAAATAGTCTATATCTTGATTGTGATGGTTGTTATACAGTTTGTCAACACTTCATATACCTGTCCATCTTCACGGAGTGAATTTTATTTTATGCAAATTATACTTCAATAAGCTTTACTTAAAATATAAAAAATGACCATGGAGAGGGGCAGGTCTTCCTCCACGCTCTCCTCTCCCTTCACATGACTATCACAAGGACACGATGCAATTAGCCAAGAGGTCAATGACAATACCCAAGCCAGTGCCACGCAAAGTTTTCCAACACCAGTCTCAGATGAGACAAGTAAAGAAATTGTGTATTTACAAACTTTTATAACAATTTAAGTAAGTAAATATTCTGCCTGTTGTATCTAATAAAATACTTTAGGCTTGTATTTTGTATTTCTTTGGGTTATTTCCCCTTCATTTCCTCAGTTATTATTCATTTTGATTATATTTTTACAAAAACTCTGGTCTGAAATAGACTGAAAATGTTAAAACGAAATTGGTCCTTCACCACATATAGTTCGAGAAGCCCTGCCTAGGGAATGGTGGAGCATCTTGGAGGACCCTGCATCTGACTGACTGCACAAAGCAGAGCCACCTGGCCACCTGGAACGCTCCCCACAGACCGTCACCTGAATAAGAAATAAACTTTGTTCTTTAAGTCACAGTATTATGGTGTATGTCTTTTAGGAGCCGAACCTTACCCTAACTGGGATGCCACAAGGGGATGCTCTCTGCTGACTCTGAGCCAACTCTAGCCCCACAGGGAGCCAGAATCAAACTCTTTCAAACAGCACAGGCTCAAAATATGTGAGAGAGTAAACATGGTGAGCATTACTTTTCACACCACAGAAAGTCCCCACACAGTAAGAGCAAATGTCCTCACTACTTCTGCAGGGTACAGGCAGGCTGACAGGAAAGATGGAGTGGGGAGCCATTCCAACAGCCTGCAAGTCCCCAGCAGAACTTGGCTTTCCCTGGCTGATTGTGGGAGGGGCAGGACTTGCATCAGCAAGTACAGAACTAGCAGTTGGAACAATGACAGCTGCCCCAGAAAAATGGCTCTTGGGCCTCCCTTTTACTGGGTAAGCTGGGAATGGGTGCTTCTGACTATTATTGAGGGTGCTGAAACAACATAACTCACCAGTACAGTTCTGCCAATTCCTGATTGTTAACTTCTTTTTGCCTCAGTCTCCTCACCTGTAAAATGGGAGATAATGACAGTATCTACATCATAAAATTTTTCAAGGTTTCAATGAAATTTGTGTAAAGAGCCAAAACTGTGCCTCGATCATTAAGAGCTTGATAAATTTTAACTACTGACAGATTTAGCTGCAAGCCAATTATCTTTATAATGAGATGATGTTTCTCTAGTCACCAGATGGTCCCTACAGTAGTTGAAGGCTGTAGGCCTTAGATACAAACCCAACTAGCGTAACTTGATTCTAAGGCAGCGATTTAAGTTTAGGGGCCAATGCTATACTTCAAATGTAAAACTATGATTAGAGGACTTAGGAGGGATATTAAATTATACCTAACTATGTCTGGTTGAAGCTCATACTCAAATCTCACTGCCTTTCAGAACTCTTCATATTAAGCATGAGAATGAGTACAGTGCCTTCCAGCTTATAAAGCAATTACATCCATCACCTGATATTAGCCTCACAATGTCTAGTGGAGTAGAAGGGATTATTGTATCTATAGCACAGATGAGGCAAGGAGTTCAGAGGTTAAGTGGTTCACCCAAGGTCACAGGGTTAATGAGAGGAGAAGGTGGGGCTAAGAGCTACATCTGGTCCCAAGCCCATTCCTTTTTCCCAGATGCTTTTCTGATTCTCCAGCCTTGCCTCACCTGACCCAGAGCACACTTCCACTGCATAGTCATTTATACATTATGATTTGTAACCAAGCAAAATATTAATAATAATAAATATACAATTAGGTTAAACCATATAAAATTGCTAATATTTAAACTATAGAAATGGCAAGTTCATATAAACCAACCTGATAACTATACTTGTTTGGAGACTTACCAGGAGTTAGGTACTAAGCCAAGCACCATACAACTGCATTGACTTATCTAATTGCAATAATCCTATTTTCTCCATTTTAGAGAGGAAGAGTCTGAGGCCAGAGATACAAAATTAATAAGTGATAGGAGCAAGATTTATATCCAGGCATTTGAGCCCAGAGCACAAGCTCTTAACCACTGTACTGCCCCACCATTTATTTCCCGAGCATAAAGACACAAGCTTCTAATGAAAGAACCATGTCTGATTTGACTGTATAGTGCTGCAGGCAACATGTGGTGCTCATTCATTCACTCAACAAATTTAAAAGCTTACTAGGCTTCTTGTCGTGAGACAATTGTCCATGGGTCTTAAGCATTTCTACACATCTTGTGAACAGAGGCACTGACTGCTCTTTGTTTTGGTAGGAGATAGACACAGTGTCTCCCTCCAGACAAGAAGGCAGACTCTCCACTATAAAAGAATCAGGTTCTCTAAGCTCAGGGGTCCTCTCCTCTAACTCAATGAGTGTAGAGGTGTCATCTGGCCCTCTTCATGTCACCCTAGAAAAATCAGGGCTTAGGGAACCATCGCAGTGATGCTAATACTCTGGTTATTGCTATTGTTGTGAGTAATAAACTAGCTTTTGCCTCTGACCCAAGAGTTTCATATCTTCTACATGCACAAAACTATTAGCCTAACTTGTTAGCTTGCAAGTAGGATACGAACTCAGACTCAGAGTTCTTGATGGTACTATGCAAGTGCTGACCAAATGAATGAATACATGTAATGAGCACGCCTTGTGTACAGGGCGCTGTGTCTTAAACATTCTTACAGTGTCTCTCATGGAGTCTTGGCTGCCAGAGAAATAATATAAGGAAACAGCCAGGAGTGTGGGTCTTGTCTCCCTGGGCTGACCACTGTTCTTCAAGATAGTCACACCACCCTTTATTAAGAAACTACTGTGTGTCTGGCTCCACTTTTCTGAATGCCACAGTGTCTACCTAGGATGACTGTATATCCTTATTGAGCAAAGGATCCATTCAGCTATTCAACAAATATATTGAGTGCCTACTATGTGCCTGGCTCTGTTCTAGGATTTGGGAGAATGGGACAGACAGGACCCCTGCTTTCATGGGTTTGTCAGCTGGTGGGAGAGACTGTCAACACACAAAACATCAGACAGTTATAGAAAGTTCCACAAAGATTTAAAAAGGAAAATGTAATAAAGAGTGAGCAGATATCACTTTAGAAAGAGGCCTCTTGGAAGAGGGGGCCACTTAGCTGACACCTAAGTGATGAGAATCAGCCTTGCTCAGATTAGGAGGATAAGCATCACCAGCAGAGGGAATGAGATGGGTATATTCCAAGGACAGTGAGCAGGCCAGTATGGACGAAGCCCAGGAAAGCAAGAAGGTGATGGGATGATGACAGAAAGACAGGAGCCAGACCATGGCTTTGTGAAGCTCTAAGGATGTTTCCTGTTAAAATGACAGTGGGCACAATTGAGTGCTTTCAGTCAGAACCCATCAGCCACAGTCACAAGGATCGCCACACTATAGAAGGTGCTCAATCTTGCACCATGAAATGCTTTCACCTCTGCCAACTCTGTCATCTGTAAGGTGGACCACTTGCTGGAAAACAAAACAAAACAAAACAAAATAAAACAAAACTTAGGTAGCCTGAATCTCCAGAGAATGGGTATTTAAACATATCATGGGTTGTTTTTTGTTTATTTTTAAGGGTACAGCCTCTGTGACATCAGCTGAGGTCAGTCTACATGGACTCATGCAGAAAAACCCTTCCTGGAGATTACTTGAAGAACAAAAGGAGGAGTCTCCCTGATTAGAGATGACACAAGGCCACTGACATGCGAGGGGCACTGCCAGACATTGGAATAGGCCAAGGGAGCGCTTGCAGGTACATGTGGAGCCTGGAGTTTCTAAAGGCAGGGTAAGGGGCATGACTAGAAGATTCGAGGGGAAGGGCCCTTGCAAATATCAGAGCACCTCTTAGAACCACCTTTTCTAATGTGGCTAAAGGGAGTATTTTTAAAAAGAAAAGAAAAACTCAATGATCAAAGATGCAAATAATCCATCTATAACAACAACCTCAACAAACCTCTAAATACTCAAACTCAGAAAAACAACTCGGCAGAGCAGAATACATTATGAAAAAGTATTAGCTTCTAAGAATGATTATAAGACTACATAAGCACATACAACTTGAATAAAATATTAGACAGAAATAGACTGCAAACTTGACAAACACATTGATCAAAATGATGCAAAAACTAACTAGATCGGAGGTGTTAGAGAGATGTCAACAGTAGTTCAGAAGTAGTGAGAGCAAGAAGTTACAGATTTTATAAAGTTGCTTACTCAGTTAAAAATTATAAAAGAAAGGTCTTTCCTGATTTCAAAACTAGAAAACAAATTTTGAGAAAAACATGTTTTCCAGAACCAGCAGAACCTAAAATAACAGAGCTATTTCCATCTAGAAGTCCATAACTCTGGCCAAGCTGCTACAAGAGTTATTGGAAATAAAAATGCACACCATTAGCCCTTGAGTGTCCTTAGGCATTTATGGCTTTCTCTCTGCTACAGGCAGCAGTTTTAATAAGTCGCCTTGTCCAGATCCCCCTAATGATACGCTTTCTACATAAAAAAGGGCTTGTGAAACCTAATTCCTCTGACAGAAGCTAGCTCGGGTCTCTGAAGCAGCGAAGATTTCAGATTTCCGCCGGGTTTCCTTGCACCTGCCCTTGCAAGGCATGAGGTTTTGTGTGCAGAAGCCTCCAGGGGTTGAAATTTAGCCCTGTCCATGTAGCAGGAAGGTCAGCCGAAGTCACTGGGTCCCAAGACACTGGACTTCAATCTCCGACCAAAAACAAAACATCAAAACACTTCTATTCACAGAGATGTGCTTAGCAGCGCGCTGGCATTTACAAATGTAAGGCAGCACTGTGCAGCTCAGAGAGGGGGCTCCGCTTAGAAAGTCAATTGTTCTTCAGAGATCTGACAACCTCTATCAGATCTGTGTCAGCCCGGCTCCAGCAAACACTCCAGAGAAAGGCAGCCTCCTCCAAGCTGAGCCCTGGCTGCCACCTGATACCTGAATGCAGAGCAGAGCCAGCAAAATCCAAACTCCTTTCGGGACGTCTGCTTCTGTGGGAAATGGTTTTGATTTTCTCAAAAACCATTAATGCGAAAATTAATTTTCACTTTGCTTTTAAAGGCTAATTAATATCCACTAATAGGAAAGACAGTCTTTTACCAGGAAGAAAACCTTTGCTCCATTTCATTTACCTCTGTTTTCTCAGTATTTTCTCACCTGGGCAGTCCCCTTATTTTATATTACTATTTGTTATAACAATAATAATTACAATGGCAGCCAGCACTAACTGAACATCTACTGTGTGCCAAGCACTATGCTACTTAGGCCTGATGACAAATAGGGAGTTATGACCCCAACTTTGAAGAAAGGACACAGAGGCTTAGCGATTTTAAGGGGTTTGCCCAAGATACCCTGGCTAGTATTTGGCAGAGCATGGACTTGAAGCCAAGCTCTCGACTCGTCCAGGTTCTGCTTCACTTTTTCTCACTTCACTGTGGGTACATGTACAGATTACAACAGCCCTTTAACTATGTAAGACCTCTGCCCCAGTCTGACAAATCCCAATTCAATGAGGCAAATGCTGAACAGTTTCCCACAATGTGCAGTGTACTGCACCAGCACTACCCTCCGACCACTGGGTGCCCACAGGGCAAGGAACCAACTACACGAGTAGCACTGGCCTAAGGTCAACTGAACTGGCTTAGTGGCATCAACAAGGCAATAGGGGACAATTAGAAGAGGGGACAATTGATTCCAACTGAGGCATCTAGTAAAGCTTTCAATGGGGAAAGGATCTGAGCTGAAGTTTCAAAGACGGAGAGAACATTTTTACAGCGACAATGTAGATAATTTAGATACACAGAGAAGAATAAAGAATAAAATAAAAATTATCTTTAATTCCATCACCCAAAAGTAATCATATTTCTTTTTTCATCAAAATAACTTTATTAAGGTATAACTTACAGGCAATAAAATGTACAATTTGTTGAGTATTGACAAATGAATATACTTGTTTGACCACTATCTCCATCAAAATTTAGAGCATTTCTATCACTCCATAAAATTTCCTCCTATCTCCTTCCATTCAATTCTTTCTTTTCTGGTCCCAGACAATCACTAATTTGCTTTCTTCCACTTTGGATTAGTTCTACTGGTTCTAGATTTCCATGTAAACGGTATCATAGAATATGAGCTCTTTTGTGTTTCTTTTGCTCAGGATAATGTTTTTAAAATTCAGTTACATCGTTATGTATATCAGTGATTCAAACTGTTTTATTTGTTAAATGGTATTCTATTGTATGTGAGTACCACAGATTTGTTTAGATATTCACTTGTCGATGGACATTTGGGTTGTTTCTGGTTTTGGCCTACAATGAATAAGGCTGCTATGAACATTCATGCACAAGGCTTTGAGTGGACATATATCTTCATTTCTCTTGGGAAAATACCTAAGAGTAGAGTTCCTGAGTCATAGAAGACGGGTATACTTAACTTTATAAGAAACTGCCAAACTTTTCCAAAGTAGTTGTACCATTTTCCATTCCTGCCTGCAGCGTATGACAGTTACAATTGCTCCAAATACTTGCTCAGACTTGATATTCTTATTCTTTTTAATATGAGCCGTTCTAATGGACATGTAGTGACATATTATGGTTTTACTTTGTATTTCCCTGATGACTAATGATGTTGAGCATCTTTTCATGTTCTTATTGGCTTTCTTTTGTAAAGTGCATGTTCCAAGTCCTTTGCCCATTTTATACTGTTATTTTTATTACAAACATATATGCAATGTATAGTCAAATTAATATATCATATATGGCTATTAATCATTCCCAAATGCCACTGTGAGGAAGGCAATAAAAGAGAATAAGTGAAATAGTAGTGAAAGATATTTTTAAGATAAAATCCATGCTACATTTTAAAAATTCAAATGAGTTGATTACTTCTACTTATTTTTTTCCTTTGCTAATTTTTCAATTGAGTAGTTGAGTTATAAATGTTCTTTATGTATTCTAGATGCAGCTCCTTTGTCAGATATACACATTCCAATAATTTTCTTCCATTCTGTGACCTGCCTTTTCATTTTCTTAGCAGCATCTTTTGAAGAGCAGTTTTTAATTTTTATGAAGTCCAATTTATCTTTTTTTGTTGTTTTATCATTTATTCCTTTTGTATTCTATCTAGGATATATTTGCCTACCCCAAGATTGCAAAGTTTTTCTCCCAGGTTTCTTCTAGAAATGTTAGAATTTTAGCTTTCACATTCAAGTCTATGAGCTACTTTGACATAGGCCTCTTGCGGCATAGGACATCCTTCCTTTAAAAAGATCTCATGCTCATTTTCAATGGAGAAGAGTAAGGGCCTGAGATTCCTACCCTGACATCAGCTCACATGGGCATGAGATGAAGTTAGATGGAGACTAGTACAATTTGCACAAAGCAAATCTCCATTCTCTGACCACACATCATTCATTCTCCAACCCAATTAATAATCTCATCAACTGTTATGAGTGTCGGCTGTCAACAGCTCACTGGGGCCTCCTTAAGAGAATTACCATCAGCTATTGGGAGCAAAAGATGGCCTAGGTGGCTGTACCCTCCCTTCAGGCAGCCTGCAACCAGTAATCAAACAATGAAGGTACAGGTGTGACAATCTTGAGGTACTGTTCACACTCAAGAGCTTCCTGTGGGACCGGGCTCAGGCTGGATTTTGGCTGAACCCACATTTTTGCCTAACCTCTTCCCCTGCCTTGTCTTGTTTCCCTCACCCCTGTACAGGTTTTACCTGAGAACACTCATTCAATGAACCACTTAAGAGTCTGTGATTCAGATTCTGCTTTCAGGGAAGGCAACCTAAGGCAATTGGCTAGGCTTTCAGAAAAAGATGCAGTTACCCCTAAGGGCCTACGTTGAAAGCAGAAACTGGTTATATCTCTAACTTGGGCCCTAGTCTCCCCATCGGTCAGGAGATTTATTAAGATCCTTTGCTGTATTCATATTTTGTCACCTCTAGTGAGTATTCTGTGCTCTATTCTGGCACAAATGATGTTTTGTCTGCAGAAAAAGGTCCCCAGAACACACCATCATACTTTGGCTCTTGTGGATCATCAGCATGTCCTTTAGTTTTAATTATATTATTTCAGCCAATTATTGGGGATGCCTACATCACTCACTTCAGAGTAGATGGTCCCCTGAGCTAAAAGGTAAGCATCTTTTCTTGCTCATTATCCAGAATATCAAATGCAAACTTTCTGAGATGCATCATTCCACATGATAGACTTGATTTGGGCGTCTAGAAAACACAGCCTTCAATTGTAAGCCCATGAAATGCTATACCATAATTACAGTTTCTAGGCACCTCTAATGACCCATTAAGATGGATTTGTTAGAGCAGGCAGAGTCTATACAGCCAGCAGCAGGTGAGACTTCAAGGTCTAGCGCTTTCTCTCCGAGGGCAGAGACCCACCAGAAATAACCTGCTATAGAGGAAAATCATAGGGCAAGATGAGATATTTTCATAAAATACTTACCACCACAGAAAAGGCAAATCCTGAGATTTTTTCACATTTCTTGGACTAAAAAAATCACTTTGAGAATGGACAACATTCATAAATGCAAACTGGTGCATTTACTTTGGAAAAAAAAATTGACATTATCTTGTAAAATGCTATTCACCTATTACCATGGGTCCAGCAATTCGACTCCTAGTCATACATCCTAGAGTAACTTTTGAACCTGAACACCAAAAAATAGGTAAAAGAAGCAGTGTTTACAATAGCTTCCAAATGGAAAAACTCAAATACTCATTTTCTAGAGAATGAAGAAATACACTGGGGTACCAGCACACGGTACAGTATTAAGCGCGAGTGAATACAACTACATATGTGAGTGGATCTTAGAAATATAATATTAAATTAAAAAAAGCAGGTCACAAAGACTATGCAAACTATGTAATACTCTTTTTATAAAGCCAAGACAAGAGAATGATAACTGCTAACTTCCGGATGGTGACCAGGGGTAAAACAGACAGTATAAGATATAAGGTATAAGATGTAAGAGGGACACATAAGTAGTCTCACTAGTGATGATGATTATAGTGAGTTGAATGCTATTGCTCCTCCCTCCCCCCAAAGCAAAAGGTCCAAGTCCTAACCCTTAGTACCTGTGAACATGACCTTCTTTGGAAATAGGGTCTTCACAGATGTAATTAAGGATCTTGGGCTGAGATCATCCTAGATTTAGAGTAGGCCCTGAATCCAATAACTGGTGTCCTTATAAGAGAAAGCAGTGAGAGATTTAAGGTGGAGACACAAGGAAGATGACCATGCGAGATGGAGGCGAAGATTGGAGTTATGCCTCCCTAAGCCAGGGAACATTAGGAACCACCAGAATCTGGGAGAAGCAAGGAAGAACTTCCCTCTAGAGCCTTCGGTGGGAGTGCAGCCCTGCTGACACCTTAATTTCGGACTTCTAGCCTCCACAACTGTGAGAGAATAAATTTCTGTTGTTTTAAGCCACCCAGTTTGTGGTAATTTGTTATGACAGCCTAAGGGACCCTAACACTGATGCTCTAGATCTTAAGTTGGTATGTTTCTGGGTGCTCATTTTTAAATTTTGTGTAATAACCCACATATACCTTATATATCTTCTATTGCATGAAACAAATATTACAGAATGTGCTCAGAAAAAAAAGGTTATAAAAGCATGTATACGCAAAACAGAAGTTTCTAAGCCTATTTAAGTTTCCTGAGAGATTTGAGGAATTTCATGGGTATCAAGTCCCTACTATGTGCCAAGGATCATGTGCTAAGCACTAGAGAGATGATGCCACATTTGATCTTCAAGTAATCCTGTGGTAAATAAGTTACCCATTTTGCAGACAAGAAAACTGGGGCTAAGAGCGGTAAAATGCTTGCCTGAGACAACACAGTGAATAAGTGGCAGAGCAAGGACTCAAGAGCGTCAATTTGCAAAGCCCTGTCTTTTCCACCACAGCACCCCAGGTTACCTTAGCTCACCCCAAGCTTGTTAATCTCCAAATACTAGATGTGACCAGTTATAACTCTAGGCGAAAACATTTACCTGATTTATCACCTATTCTAGATTTCTCTTCAGACAGAGCTGGAAAATATCATTTGATCTCACCATTTTCAAATAAATTATGCATGTAAGGGCCTTTTATCTTCCAGTAGATCTCACTGCAACCTACATAGAGCCCCTTAAATTAACTGAAGAGTGTAATTCATCCACCACCCCATTCCTTCACCGGGCTACACCAAACACAACGTTGAAAATACAGAAAAGTAACTTGGAATCAAGCTTCCTGTAATAACGAAGGGACCAGCTGAGCAATCAATTCGAGAAGAATAAACTCTGAGAAGACACTTTTTCTGGTTTGCCTGGGACTGTACCCATGTTAGCACTAAAAGTCCCACATCCTGGGAACCCCTCAGTCCTGGGCAAGCCAGGACAGTTGTTCATCCTGCCTGGGGGAATCTCTTTTCTTCCAGGATCTGAAATATTTACAAAGGGTGGGAAAGAGAAGCCTGGGTCGTCTGATTCAACCATGTACTTCCAGCTTGAAGCCATGCCCCCTCCCTACTTTTCCCTATGAGAAAAGACATTTGTCAGACCCTGAGGCCAAGCCAGAATGCTGGGGAACACACTTGCTCTGATGGAGCAGGTGCTGGCTTCATTCCTCCCCTTCCATGCCCCTCTAAGCAATCAGTGGGTTTTGATGAATTGATAACCAAAGGTCAGCTTCCAAAGCTGCATCCCAACTCCCCGACCATAACGCTTGGGAAGAAAAGCTGTCACAACACCTTGGACCAAAGTCCCAAAGCAGCAGGGTGCCTGGCCCTTCACTAATGCTGGCTCTTCAGGTCCTCACTTCATTGTTATGGACAAATGTTAGGTTCACGTCACTCTTTGGTTTATAAAACTTCTTGCATACAATTGCTCATTGCATTG
>CM053515.1:27726039-27766160 GCA_028627145.1 Eidolon dupreanum
CTCCATCTGATTACTCACTCTCATCGCTGCTCCATGATTCTGCTTTTTGTTCCTCAGCTCCTACTGTGTGTCAGCCTTAGGCTGAGTTCTAAGAATACTAAATGAAAGACCAGGCCCAGCAGATATCATGTATTCAATAAATGTTTGTTGAAATAATGTGAGCTGCCCTGGAATGGGTTCCTAAGATGCTTATAGAACTTGCACCTTAATCTTCAACTAACCCTTGACCATATTAAAGAATAAAGAAGGAAGGGAAGGGAAGGGAAGGGAAGGGAAGGGAAGGGAAGGGAAGGGAAGGGAAGGGAAGGGAAGGGAAGGGAAGGGAAGGGAAGGGAAGAAACCTCTGCTGTTAGGGACACCTCCGGAGCTCTCCCGGCCAGTTGCCTGCTTGGCCCTCCACAGGGAGAACTCCCTGGCTTCTCAGGCTAGCAGGGGAAAGCGGCCGCTGCTTCCCCAGGCCTCCATCCTCAGGTCTGAAGCAGGCCTCCTGGGTCTCTGTGCCAAACAGAAGGGCTGTTCCGGCCCTGCCTCATCGAGGGCTGGGGAAGCTGGAACCACTGGCCATGTCAAACACAGCAGGCTGAGGGTGAATGACTTGTGCTTGTGCAGGCACACACAAAGGGAGTCTTAATGACTCACCAGTGCAGCAGGATAAATATTTAGAAAGAGAAGCCCCCTTCTCTTTAGAGGGCCAGCCTTCATCTTCTTGTTCTAACTGAAAGGACTTGATCTGATGGAGGCGGTGGGGAGGGGGTGTCTGTTACAATGGGAAGGAGAACAGGGAGCAAAGCAGACAGACCAACACTGCAGCCTAAATGATAGAGGTGACCCAGTGGCATGGAGAGAGCTGAACCAACAACCAGAGGGAGGAAGCCTCCACCTGGATTCTCGAGGACACCCCCGGGGAAGCTTTTGCACATGGAGCCATAAGCCCTGCCTTCAGCTCTCATGTAGGGCTGGGAATTGTGCCCAGGACAATTTTCATGCATCTTTCTCTAAAAACAAATGTTCCCAAGGCTCCAGAGGGCAGAGAGGCTCTGTGCCCTCTCCTCAGTCCTTCTCAATCCCCTTTTTCCAGCCACACAGCTGCTCTCCTCCCTTCAGTTAAGCCACCCATGGAGTCTGTTTCCCAAACAAGGCTCCAGGGCCCTCTCCTGGCTGCCGACCAGCAACTCTGGGTGGCTACATTCCTCCCATTCCTGACTTTCACCTCAAGACTTTCACGACCTGGTTCTTAGAGGGAAAATCTTTTAAGCCCCTTCATGCTAAGAGGCCATTAGGGTCTCTTCAGGGATGTAAAGATTTGTTTCAGAAATAATGGGTTAAGTTCCACCTGTCCAAGGTAATTGGGGTGATGAGGCCCTCTCTGTGCCTGCCCTGGCCTCTGTCTTGGTAGATGCCAACTTTAATGGCGACTGTTAGCAGGACCCATTCTAACTCACAAAAGGGAAACAGAATCCATATCTTGGAGCCTGAATCAGCCAAAACTTGTCATGTCTCGAAACAGGCTTTGTTTTATAATATCCTGACCCTGACTCACTCGTAAGAAACAGGGTGCAGGTAAGGCCTCCTTGACCTTCGGATCTCCCAGAAGAGCTGGTGGCTATGGAGAACCAGGTCTGAGTCTCGCGATTATGGAAAGAGAGGTAAACACTCAGTAGAAACACACTCTGCATCTTGGGCTATCTTGTCTCTCGCCGTATGAACTGGTTTTCTGTTTCTGGTGGCCCTCCACAGAGGCTGTGGTTTCTGATTCGATAAAGGTGCAAAAGAGCCACACTCTGCTTTTGTAGGGCAGCCTAAACTATGAAGAAACCAATACAATAGCATCTGTGGACCACTCCCATCCTACCTGCCATTAGACAGTCATTCTAACACAGGGGTTGGAGGACACTGGAGGCTGCTCACAACAGTCCTATCTCTACTTCTTGGCACTCTGGAACAATGCATTGGCCCTTCATCCCAGAAAGTTAGTTCCCTTTTGTCCCATGTGGGGTCACCCAGTATCCACTTGCCCATCAAAACAATATTTAAGTTTACTTTGGGCTTATTGCCACTAGCAAGCTCAGTATAGTCTGAGTGAAATGAATAATCAAGGTGGCCTGTAGCTCATCACTGAAGATGCAGGGCCATCCACACAGCCAGAGAAATAAATGAATTAGACCAGTTTATGCACTACTCTCTCTGTAGACACAGAGTCATTAGCATATGACATACACAGGTAGAGCGTGCACTATCCAGACTATTCCTAATGTTCCCTCTCCTGTCACTCAAGACCCCAGACCACTGCTACAAGGGATGGGTATTAGCTGTGACAGATGTGCTAATCTGGCCCAACATCAGGAGCACAAAGGCACCCAGTAATCCCCCTCTGACGGGGTCTGCAAAATGGAAATGGGGATTTCAGTGGTAGATGAAGTGAGGGAATTGGGATGAAGGTTTTAGAGGGACAAATCACATCTATTAGGCAGCCACTTGACAAGGGGAATTGAAGTCACTGACATATGCTGATACTCATATAATAAACCAGACTACACAGGCACCCAGTGAGTGTCTGACATGAAAAAGATCAAAATCTAAATGTCTTCTCTCATGATCCTAAGTGCCGTTTAAATAACTCCCAGCACCTTAGTTCAGCCAGCCTCCTCAAAGGCTGCTAGTCCTGCCAACAACAAGTTTCCTGACCTACTCCATGCTGCTCACAGTTTAAGTGTCTCAAGCACTGAATCCCTTCTCCCCCTTATGCCTGTCTGGGCCTAAGGAAGCAGGTCCTTAATGATGGGGAGGCCTGGTCTGTGCGCTGGCAGACCAAGGAATCCAAATCCTCCTGCATGCTCACCTGCAGCAGCACTCTCGGATCCCAAAGGCAGAAGGCCCAGCTCCCAACCCGCCAATCATACAACCACACCTTGAGTGTATATACAAGTACAAACTACAATAACAGAAAGGAACATGGGGAGGTGACCTGGTTTGGACAGGGGGTATAGCCAGGGAAGGTAGGTAAACGTTCAGATTTTAGTTTCCCCTGACCTTTGCAGCTTCCTTAAGTGGCCCCACTTGTAAGTACTTGCGGCCTCACAGTCCCCTCTCCACAAAGGGAGCAATGCTTTTAGCCCCAGGCATTCTTGGCAGCAGAGGGCACTCCAAGGGCCTTCCCTGAGTTCCCAGAGGCTGCTTCCATGACAGGTTAGGAAATGGACTCATTAGGCTTTCATCCATCTTTTCACTGCCCACCTCCTCTCCCTCTTCCCATCCCCTGCTCTGATCTGTGTCACTAAACCAACACTGTTGCCTCCCTGGCCTAAGTAGTCCTTAATGAGGGGGAAGTCTGGTCTGTGCGCTGGTGGACCAAAGAACCTGGAGGCAACTGGCCGCCAGCACGCTCACCTGCATCTCTCTGATCTGGGTGGGCGGTGGACAGCAGAGCGACCCCACCTAGATGGAACAGGGGCTGGAGGTCCAGCTCCCGACCTGTCAATCACGGCCAGGGCCGCAGCTGCACTTTCCGTGGCCCCAGCGCACTGCTCTTCAGAGGGAGATAAACATCGAGAAATTCAATCCAGAGCAGCTTCAGAGATAAACAGATGTGCGGGCCGCCATCGGTCAGGAGATAACGCCCCCTTCCCGCCCCACGCGCCTGCCTGGCCCTGCACCTGCCCAAGGCAACTGGAACTCGTCTCTTGGGAGGCAGGCTGCTTAGCCCCCTGCCTGGAAAAATGGTCTCCATCTCCGCTAATGGATTTACAGAAGAAATTCCATTTGTAACAAACTCGTAACAGAGCCTGGGCTTTGGAATCAAGTGCCAAGGTTCAAATCCTGGCTCTGCCACTGTTTGACAAGTGACAGCAACTCAGTCTAGATGTGCTCATCTGTAAGATGGGGACAGCCACCGATACCACCTCATTGGGTTAGTACTGTTGACATTAAAGGAAGTAGCACCAAGTAAGCCTCAGTAAATAGTGGTGGCCAACATTAACCAGCCTATGATGGGGTATACAGTCCCCGCAGCCACTCTTTTGGGGCATTAAAGTTGGCCCAAAGCATTTGAGGTGGGGAAAAGTGCTGTGGCCACACAGGAAACTTCAGCTCTAGGAGAGGAGTGGTTGGATCACATATGGAGCCGGCCAATGACAAGTGAAAGTGACACCAAGTGAAAGGGTCTCCCAGGGGCTGGGGAAGAAGGTCGCCATTAAGGAAAGGTTTCTCTTTCCCTGGCACCAAAGGCTCCAAAGTCCCTCACTCCTGGACGCTCGGGAGACTCTCTGCTCAGAGGCCCCACATAAATCATTCAGCTATTCCACAGACAGTAGAGGGAACATCACTCAAAGGCTGCATCCTGTGAGGAGTGAAATATGGCTCCCACCCTCTCGGTTAAGTTTAGGGACTCAGCCGGATCACAGACAACTACAGACTACACACTTCCTGGCTCCCCCGTCCCCCAAGCCCAAATAATTCTTTGACCTTCCAGGAGATGATTTCTTCCCCACCCTCAGCAACTGGATTAAACTAACATTCACTGACTTATGAAAGATTGATGGACCTCTGAAGCTATATCTAATGTATAGTTTGATATCTGTCCCTGAGACCACCAGGCCAGAGGTTAGGTGAGAGTAGGACAACCCTTCCTCGCACCCCCCAGCTGGCCTGGGTGATGTAGAAGTAGTTCACACAGTCGAGGAAGAGGGTGAAGGAGGAAAAAGCCATTCCTGGCTCACAGGTGTGCCTGCTCTGGCTCAGCAGCACAGCCCACCGGAGCACATTTCACTTGGGGTGTACAGGAGGGAAAGGCCAGTTCTGGACTGAAGGCGGTGGCCTCTTGGCCGCTCGCTGGGGGCAGCTGCTGAGTCCGCACCTAGACTGGCGTATTTTATTGGCGTTCCTTCCTCTACCTACTTGGGATCTCGAGGTGTGGGCATGGTCTTCCTAGTGCCGAGCCTCTAGGGTCATGAAACCCACGTGGGCGTGCAGGACATGGGCGTTCCGGAGAGCTAGGACTGCACCGAAGGCCCCGGGCGCCTCTGCTGGTGAGATTAGAAGGAAATGCCCGCCCCTACGCGCAGCGGCTGCCCCTGGATCTCCGAGGGGCGCTGAATGACAGTCTCCGTGCCCCCTGGGGCTGGCAGGGTGCATGCCTGCTCTCACAGCGGTGCGGAGCGCACAAAGGGCGCGGCGACGCAGTCGTTCGTACTAGTTAAGAGCTTATTAGTCCCCTCGAAGCAGTGTGATCCCACTTTGTTCCCGAACGGCCCGAGCGCACCCTTTCATGCTATTGTGCGCGCCGCGATTTAGCGCGGCCTTTGTGGGCCTGAAAGGACCGGCGGCCTCTCGGGGCGCGCATTCCCGCGACACTAGTTTCAGCCGCACCGCCGTCTCCGCCAGGCCAGAGGCGCGTAGTCCCCAGAGCCACTGCAGCCTCCAGCCTGTCTTCCATCGGCAGCTGGGGTCGATGGCACAAACCGCTGAACCAGAGCAGCCCTCGGTCCCCGCTCCCAAAGGCCCTCTCCCCCCGTCCCCACCCCTAGCCAAAGTGAAAAAATGCGTGCAGACCCTTTACCTCTACCTGGGGGCAATTGGACTGGGTTTAAAGAGCTATTGAGGCCTGGAGAGGCCGCCTCTCTGAATAGCTTTGTGCAATGTTTGCAGAGACATTTGCATCTGTTTGCGCTTGGGGAAACGGCCCCGAAGGCTCGGTAGCCAGAAAGCTTGAGGATTGTTTTGTGTCGCCCTCCCCCTCATCCTCCCCGCTCCGCTCCGCGCTGGCCCATTTCGTGCGCTGAGCAGAGGCATGCAAACCCGCCGGGTTCAAAGATTGGGCGCCTTCGCTCTCGGCCCCCTTTTAAACAATTGCTGTTAACAATACAATTTTAAGCAGAAAATCGTCTAACTAGATTAAATCCACATGACATAAAAACCAGAGGGGAAAAAGTCCGCATCGGCATAGGAGTGCGGACGCCTAACAGGATAGAAAGTGTGAAATGCATGCAGAGGTGGAGCGATCGGCAGGTGCCCCGGCCTCCCTACGGCCGGACAAGGGCTGGACCGCTCGCCTCCCTCCGGCGCCCCTGGAGAGGAAGGGGCTCCCAGGGGCGCAGGAGCGGGAGGCTAGTCTCCCACCTTTGGCGACCCGGGGAGGGGTTTTATGTACTTGAAAGCTTGTCCTCGGCTCCCCAACACCGCTCCCCACCCCCAGGCAGCACAGGTCCGGCGGTCCAGCAACGCTGCACCCTTTCCTCCCCAAGGGCGAGGGGCGTAGGGCAAGACTGGGGAAGCTGGAACGCCCTCTCCACTCGCGAGACTGAGCAGACAGGCTCCTTAATGTAATCGAATCAAAGTCGGGGCTTAGAAAGCCCGATTGCTATGGCAGCAGAGTTCCCTGAAAGCGACAAAGCCCAGAGCCCCTCCCTCCCTTCCCGGCCCTGCCCTCGGCTCCCCTTCCCCGGCGCTGCCGGGAGCCGCGCTGGGAGCGCGCTCCGACGGGTTAATCACTGTAAAAACAAAGAGATGAAAGGCTCTCCAATTGGAGAGCTCTCTGCAGCCTTCTCCTGGAAGGGGAGGGGACCGCTCGGGCTGAGCCTCCCTGGTGAGCCAGGAAGGCGCTCCTGCCCTCGACCGGGTGGGAGCCACATCCCACCATCCCCAGGCGACACCGCCCACACAATCTGGCGCCTCCCGAAGGGCCAGAGGGGGCTAGCAAAGGGGGTCAGGCTGTCTCCCCATCCCCAGCCCCCACCCCGACCCGCAGCCACAACCCCACAAAACAGAAGCACAAAGCCCCGGGCTTTTTCACAGCCCCAAAGAAAGGTTTGAGACTGGAAAAAAAAAGTACTAGCTCTAAAAACAAAACCCTAGCAAAATTGATATTAATAAACATTTAATTAAATGTCTGCGATTGATAACATTGTTAATTAGCCAAGTATAAATCAACTCATGTAACCCTATAAAAATTAAATTTCATGTAGGATCTGGAGGCATTTTTATATCGTTGATACGACGTCGATGGGACTCCGGAAGACTTTTTAAAGGTTTAAATGTTTCCTTGCAAACTCCACCTCCCAGAGCCTGGGGCATGGAGTCCAAGGCTGATAGGTCCCTGATTATTCTGTGACAGTCCATTGGGATCTCTGGCCCTGCCTTGCACCCACCTCACCCCCACTATCATCCTCTCAAGCCGACTGACAGATCCCCCTTTAGAGTAGCTGGAAATCTTGACACAGAAAGCAGGGCAAGGACTTGTCTGGCTACTCAGCCTGTCAAATAAATGCCAGGCAGGGATGGGCCTGTGCTCTCTGGCTGGTGGTCCTTCCTTCCACCCATTTCTGGGTTTCTGCCCTTGGAGAGGATGAGGCAGGGCATGGAGAGACTAGTCTACAAAGGCCTCAGAGTCCAGGGCTGCAGGAAGACATGGACTCCCAGAGGCTGTCTCTGAAATGTGGGGAGAAGGCCCCTGGGCACTTGCAGAGGTGAGGGAGACTGCTGCTGCCTTCTAGGGACAGCTTTCAGTAATTGATTAGAGCTAACTAGAGTTTTGTTTGTTTGTTTGTTTGTTTGTTTGTTTGTTTTTAGCCTGTAGGTCCCAGACTGCCCCAGTGCCCAGCATCACCTAAACCAAGTGTCAGCCAATCCCCTTGCTATGTTCTCAAATCCAAGGCAAAAAGAGTACCCCACCCCCCCAAACCTACATCACTCAACCTGATTCACTTTCTTAGAGCTCCTGACTTAGGACCTAGAGCACTCAGATATTCCCATGGTCATGAATAGCAGTGAGAAAATCTCCTCCCCTTTCTTGGCCTCAGTATCACCATAATAATAGTAATAGACATCTGAAATGCTCTGAAGGGAGTGAATGGGGGGAGAAGTAGATAAGAAAGGCCTAGCCCTGGCCTGAGTGAGGCCCATGGGATGTCCCTGGAGGTACCTAGGAGTAGACAGTGGCATTAGCTTCATTTCATAGTCTGGTCATTGTGTAAGGTCACCCAGTGAGACAGCTCTGCCACCTCCAAGCCCTTGCATACAACCATTTGTCCTCTCTGTCCTGGCAGGGCCAGTTTTACTGGGACTACAGGTTGTTCTAGGGGTCACTAGGGCAAGGCCGCTCATGATAAAAATGACAGGGAGACAAGTATCTCTCTTGGTGAGCTTTGCTCCCAGCCTGACCCCCTCCCCTCAATAAGGCAGAGGTTTCTCTTCTCTTCCCCTTTGCCTCTCTGGGAACTGCCATCTGTTCCTGATTGCCACATCCATCACTGCTGGAGAAGGGGCTGATGAGCCCCACTGGGAGAGGAAAGAGCATGGCGCCCACCCCTACCCACTCTGTCTCAAAAGCCTCCATCAGGGAGGCTGCTAAATTAAGCCATTGGATCCACTTTCTCTGGTTTGTGCGTTGGACCTTGCTGAGTCCTAGGACCCTCTGTGCCCTGCAGGAATACAGCCAGGAACCAGGCCATCAGAGCAACATCTCCTCCTACCTTTTATATCCTTCTATTTTCACATCTCCTGGAGACACAGGCTTTCCTCACCTCCTCCTGTCCTTCTCATAGAAGAACATAATAAGGGGGTGGGAGTACAGTCTCCTGACTTTCGTGGAGCATAATGCTCAGGGCCCAAGGCCAGGGGAACCAAGCCCTTCCCAGCCTCCTGTCCCAGCCCCTCAGGATTTGGGAAGCCTCGGGCCCCCTCCTCTGGCAGAAGGCAGAGTAAGCTACCCTTTCTACATTCCTCCTCACAAGGCCAGGAGGATGATGGGATCCCTATTTCCCTCTTCTCTGCCCGACCCTAAATCACTTTCTGAAATGGCTTGACATTACAGGGGAGATCTATCTTATAGTTATGGGAGCTTTTGTTTAAAATCTCAAGTTCTGAGTCCCTGAGCATTCCTGTGTCCACATCTGGTGTCCTTTCATCAGGCTAGCTGCCTCTTTCTGATCCACCAAGTTGGGAAAGGGCAGTCCTAGAAAAGCCTGTGGCCTTAACTCAAGCACCTTGGAGAAGAGGTTTGAGCATGCCTATGAATGGGAACAGAAAGTCCCAGAGGAAGAAGGACAACCTAAGTAATTAGTCTCCTCTCCATTTCTTCTCTACCATATCTTGTTTTCATGATGCTCATCAAAGGTATAGCCTTCACGATGCTTCCTACAGCCATCCACAGTGCTCAGTGTATCCCTTCTGCAAGAGGTCGATGCCCCTGGGCTGCACCACTGGCAGAGATGCCACCATCCTGATATGTATCCAACTAGTCAGAGGCAAGCTGGTGGAAGAATATTCCACCTATTCCCACTGAAGGGACTCCGCCATGTTCTCTAGACAAACCAGCCCCATCAAGCTTTGATCTTGCCCTACTGGTAGGGCCTGATGGACTCTAGCCCCTCTGAATCAGCGCCTTCAGATGAGCAGATGGAAGAGCGCTGAGACTTAGCTTGGGGCTCATCCCCTCATTGTTCCAACACAGACCAACAGGGTCACTGAGATCCCTGGAAAAAACAGGTCGCTGCCCCCACGGGAATGCTGATTAGGGCCAACCATCTTCCCTGTTATCCACCTTATCCATCTAACTTCCTCTCACTGCCCAAGAGCAGAAGGACTCAAATAAACCTCAAATATATTTAAGGACTCAAATGGACCAAGACAATGAACTATCTGTCACTGATTGTCAATCAATCGAGTTCAAGTTCCTTATTGGAAAGACGGGAAAATGGAGGCCCTGCGAGGCAATGACGACCCAAATCAGAGCCAGATAGCTAATAACAAAAAACTAGCATATGAACTGTCTACACCAGGAAGATGCTATTTCCTTAGTAAATGAATGAACATTCCCTGCAGGTCTACCTGTGTTCTAGGTTCCAGGAAATTACCTGTGAGATACTTTTCTCAGGGCTGACAGTTGACCTTCTGGGATGAAGACTTAACCCCTCTTAACCTTTGATCTCTGGTCATCGTTCCCCTCTTGGCCTCAACTCTTTCTCCCAGGCTAAGTGAGTACAAATCCGGCATCAGTCTGCACAGAGGCCACCTGGGAGGACAGAGAGGCCAAGAGGCCAAGCAGGCACAGAGCCCCTTTAAGCCGATCAGCCTTGCCCCAGTAAAGGGAACCCCGGCTGCCCAGTGAGATAACTGCTGTAGGAAGGAAAAGCTGGGCCGGGCCCAGGCTCCCATAAGGGCCCCTCTATCTACATGTTCCAGACCACAGCCCACTGCTAGATGTGCAAAATGCTCCCAGGATTGGGGAGAAAGCTGGTGGGTTTGAAAATCCCATGGCCCTGTCTAGAGCAGGCTCTTCCAGATGAGCTTGAGGCTAGGAGAGGGGAGAGGCCCCCGCAGAGCTGGGGACTTTTAGCCTACTTGAGAGAACAAATAGCTTTCAAGTGCTCTCTGGAGCACCTATTTCATGGCAAACTCTTGTTATGCTAATGAAAGATCCTTCTTTATTCATTAGAGCACATCTCCAAAAGACCTCCTCTAGCTACTGTGTGTCCGGGTGCCTTTGTGTGTGAGTGTGTAAAAGCCAAATGGGAGCTCTGGAAACAAGATCTGGGCTTCACAATACAACCCACTGGCATTCATCTGATTTAGAAGTCACAGGAAAGGACCTGTCACCAACATCTCACCTATTTAGAAGTCACTTTAAGGAAAATTGCCCCTTCTGGAAGCACCAATAAGAAGTAGGCAGCCAGTCAGGAAAAAAATGTCCAGACTGCACAGGTCATGTCACTGAGCTATGCCCAGAACCACGGCGGTTCACAGTGAATGCCCTGGAGTCAGACAGGCCCCTGGTTCCAGTCTTAGCTCTACACTCACAAGGCAGGACACCTAATCCTGCTCCAAGATGACAAGGTCAGATGCTTTGGAAAGCATCTGGTATGGGGCCTGCACACAGCAAGCTAGCCCTCAGGGAGTGTCTGTCTCCACTTTGGTGAGTCTTGCCCTGGTCGCAGGTGCAGCACTCAGCACACAGCCAGACAGATGAACCCAAGATGGGCAGGTGAAGACTTTGGAAGGGAATCCCTTAGTATTTACTGGATGTGTGGCTGGCTCTTGGTGACCAATTTGGGTAAGTGCTCAGGCATGCTCCATAGATTTCCTTCCTGGAAAAGTTAAACGGGTTTTTCATCTGAACAGAAGGCTCAATAGGGGCAACTTCACAGAAAGCTTGAGAGTGCGGGGCGGATTCCTCACTTCCCCTCTGAGCCAGGCAGGGCTCTACCACTTACCACGCATGCCTGTGGTCAGTGGCTGGTGCTATGGACTGAACTACGTCCTCTACCCCCAAGTTTATATGTTGAAGCACTAACCCCCAATGTGACTGTACTTAAAGATAGGGCTTTTAGGAGGTAATTAAGGTTACATGAGGTCATAATTCAACAGGATTTTGGCCTTATAAGAAGAGAAAGAGAGGACTGTGGTTCTCCCTCTTTCCCTCCCCCTTTCTCCGTCCTGCCCCAAATTCTGCCAAGTGATGACACAGTGAAAAGGCAACCATTACAAGCCAGGAATAAAACCTCACCAAAACCCAACCATGCCATCACCCTGATCTCAGACGTCCAGCCTCCAGAACTGTGAGAAAATAAACTGTTGTTTAAGTCCCCCAGTCTATGGTATTGTATCATGGCAGCCTGAGTTGACTAATACACTTGGCCTCTAATACACCATGTCTCAGTCTCCTCATCTGTAAAGTGGGGATGATAATAATAATAATAATACCTTCCTCAAAGAGTTATTAAAGGAACTTAGCCCAATGTCAGACACCTTAGTAACGGCTCAATAAATGTCATCACCATCATGACTGTCCTTCCATGATTATATGTATCCCACCCACTATAATCCTGGTGGGAAGTGATATGCAGAGCCCAAATGATTCAGCAATCTAGAGAAGCAAGACCTCCTGGGCATCTTCTGGGGTCAAAAATGGCTTCCTAGAAGAAGAGAACATTAAAAAACATTTTTCTGGTGACTCTGTTGCCCCCCACCTCTGCCCACCAGGGGTAGTGAGGGATAAGATTGGAATAAGGGATAAGTAGCCAGCAGGAGGAAACAGCTGTAAGATAGGGCTCACCTGTGCCCCCTTCCCCAACCCCACCCCCCTTACCTCAGCCCATTCT
This sequence comes from Eidolon dupreanum, assembly GCA_028627145.1. Lineage (NCBI taxonomy): Eukaryota > Metazoa > Chordata > Mammalia > Chiroptera > Pteropodidae > Eidolon > Eidolon dupreanum. Next base: position 27,738,132 of record CM053515.1, read on the forward strand.
GAGGCCATGCAGGGGCAGGATACTCACACAGAGTGAGGAGAGGGCTGTTGCCTTGGGGAAGAGAAAGCCCTCAAGAGCAGGCCACTGATCTCAAAGGGAAATAATGGGATTTTCTGGGATTCACATTGATCCCCAAAGGAGAAAAGCTTCTGTTTGCCTTTTTTAAGCCGCCAAACAAGGAACTAAAGCCTCTTTCAGCCCCGAGTCAGGGCTGTCCTTTCTGAAGTCCTTATTATCCCTGGGGTACTGGGAGAACGGGCCCCAGCGCCCAGCCCTCCATGCAGTGAGCTTTCCGCCAGGCAGAGGCCTGCCTGGTTTCCTAGCGACCCACACCCCACTGGACTGCAAGTGCTGGCACCTTGACCCATAGTTCTTGACTATGGCCTGGAGAGGGCCTGCCTCTTGTCCTTGATCTGCCCAGTGACATATTTCAACATCCAGGAACAAACACATGAAGCAAGAGCTCTCCAAGCCACCAGATGCCATATACACATCCCTAACCCCAGCTGAATGACAACGATGCCATTAATGATAACAGTCATAGTAATAATAGAGCAGCTAGTCCTAGAACAGTCTGATGCTCTAGGCACTGTCTTCTTTTCCACCTGGCATTATCTCTGAAGATTCGATGACTACTAGGACAATCAGCCCTTCCCCCCACATTGCTGCTCACATCCCCAGGCCTGCCTAAGAGATTCCAGTAACCATCACCTCTTGCCGCTTGAGCTCTCCCTCTCACGGCCACACGCTAGATGTGGGCATCAGCCACTGCCGCTCCACCTCTGAAACCTCACACACACATTCACACACACTTACACACTCAGGCCCACACACTCCCACGGTTTCATACCTCTACACACACATGCACACCCAATTCAGTCTCTAACCTTCTGTCTGTCCAGCTCTTATACCTTCACTCCCTCAGACACTCCGCCATCCCAATTGCTCTCCCCATCCCTAGTCAACTTCCTCAAACTCAACTAAGTGCACATGTCCTCCACCTCCACACTCCAGCCTGGTCCTCCTGCACCCACAAGTCACGCAGCCCAGGAACCCAAGAGGCTACCTCCTCTCCTCTCATCTCACTTCTCCCCCCTCATCTTCTCAAACAGATTTGACTTTCTGAACTTTTCAGTTTAGAAACCAAACTACATTTCAGTGCAGTTCAGACTCCACATTCACTGTACTTGGAGATGAAGCCAAAATTTCTCTTTGAGGTGCATAAGGCACATAACTTAAGACTTGCCCATCTTTCTAGCATCAGCTCTTGACAGTGCTCCCCACCAATGTAGTTGTACATACAAATGCACACACCTGTGCGTGCACACATAGGCATGCTGCTGTATTTCAACCTTGTGCTCTGCTCAGTTCTCTCTGTCTAGACTGTCCCTCCCCATCTTCTGTGAACGGCCAATTCCAACTCATCTAAGACACCTCAGGTGCCACATTTTCCAAGAAACCTCTCCTAATTTCCACTACCATGATCACTTCCTTGTGACATACATCTATGACAGAAACAGTTGGATATCTTTCTTCTACCATCAGAATAGAATTTTTAGCTTGGAAAATGGTCAATAGATTTCCATCATGGATACATATGGTCATATGACTAAATTCAGGCCAATGGAATATAAGCAGAAAGGTGGCATGTGGCAGCATCCAGGAAACTTTCTCTTTATTTTTAGAGAAGTTATACATGTTTTATTGTCAGAGGATGTCATTTGAAACTTCCTATCTCATTCCACAGCTCCTATAAAATCTTTACTGAAAATCTGGCCTCTTGAAAAAGCATAAAGGAGAAAACATACCACATTCCAAATTTGCATGTTCTTTTAAGTATGAATTATCGTGTATATTGGATTACAAGGTCATTCGTGGAAGGGTTTACCTCATCACATCTCACGATTTCGGTCATGACATAGAAAAAGTTAATACTATTAAATCACTGGGGTCAGAAGAACTGACGACTTACAGAGAACCACCTAAACATTCATTAAGCAGTTAGAGCCCTGGGTCCAGCTATCATTAAGGACAAAAATCACGTTCTACCTAAGGCAGGTTCTCCATAGTCATCCAGCAACCCAACAGCGGAAATAAAAACCCGAATTCCCAGAAGCCGCAGCGCGGAGGCCAGGTCGGGGTGGGGGTGGGGTGTTGACAGGGCCAACGCTGAGCCCGCAGAGGATGGTGGGAACTGGAACTGCTGCGTGGGAAGTCCTCGCTAATACCCAAGGTCTTCAGGACCCAGCCCCTTCTCGAGCCCTCCGCGTGGTAACCGTCCCCAGGACTCTGTATTCTTTCTTGCTGCAGGTACCGGGGTCTCAGATAGAGCTCAGGAGTGATGTCCCCGGGGCTGGGGATGAGGGAAAACCCCACCTAGCAAGCATGCTAAGCCTTGTCCTGCCGACGCCACTGGCATGAGCGGTGGCTGGAGAAATTAGCTGCGTGGTACCCTTTGCTAGGTTTGCTGGGACTCAGGGAGGCTGTTGGAACAGAGATGTGCGTACCCCATTTCTTTTCGGGGTGTTTCTCTCTCTTCGGAAGTCAGGAAACATTCTTAAGAGAGAGCTGGAGTGTGCCTTTTGCCTCTTTGTCTCTTTCTCCATCCTGTCTTCTCGAATATTGCTGCCATCTAGGATAATGGGATGAAAACCACAGGCTAGGAATGGAAGGTTCCTGAGGGCTTCATGGGACAGAGCTGCTGTGTTAGCCATGGACAGAACACCTGGAGAGAAAAATAACCTTGACCTTGTTTAAGCAACCCTTGTTTTGTGTTTTGTGTCACTCCAAAAAGTATCTTTCCATGGTGCTTTCTTTACACTGTAGGCATATTTCTATCACTGCGTATAACACATTGCGCTACAGTCACTTATTGTGGGTCTGGGACCCCATCACCATCAGCCAACTAGACACTGACCTGCCTGAGGTCAGGGGTTATGTCTGAGTCTACTCTGTATCCCCACAGCCTGGAACATGTTAGGCACTTGAAACTGAGTGGACAAATAAATGGATGCTTAATGATTACATAGATAGGTTTGGAATGATAGACTCATCTGGAGAAGATAACTGTCAGGTGCAGTAGCACAGAGGAACTGTTTCTAGACTCCATTTACATGCCACCTCAGATCTGCACACTGGCCTTCCTTTCTGGTTTGCTCAGTCTGATGGCTGTTTCTAGTCCCTCCTGTCATTTATAGCATGACTAGACCTCACCTCTTTCCAGGAGACTCCCTACATAGGCACACCAACCAGCGCATTTCACCAGGCCTGTAAGGCTGCGGGCTACGGGAGGGCAGGCAGGGAGCACGGCTGCTACAGGAGGCTCTTTAGATGTCACCACTGCTGTCTTGGCACGTAGCTTCCCTGGTGACTTACGGAGAGCCAGGCGGCACAGCCCAGAAGGACAGGGGAATTGAGGCTCTGTGAGAGTGACCAATGAGAGAGAGTAACTAGCAGATTGATTCTTCTCCCTCCCTCCTCTGGACCGTTTGGAGGTGCAGTAGCCTCTCTGAAGATGTCTTGCAAGACTGAGCAGCACCTGTGCTGGTAACCACAGTGGCCAGCTCTTAACACTCTCCCTCCTTTTCTCTCTTATTCCTCTTTCCCCTTTACTCCTGCTTTCCTGGCATTGAACTCCCAATTAAATGTTGGCACTTGAGTTTAGTGCTCTTTTTTTCTAAGGATACTAATGGGTATCATGTTTTGGGGACAGTGAGCAGTCTTCTGTGGTCAGAAAGCAGGGAGAGATAGGATACAAGGCTGATAAAGTTAGTTGGTGCTGGCTCAGGCACCCAGGAATGACTGGTTGCCAAACTGGAGTCTGTGTTTCTTCTTGAAGCCACTTGGGCACCATGAGGACCATCACCGGGGAGGTGCCCACATTGTCTCTGCCACAAGCTGATCAGAAGCTTCCCCTACCTCCTACCTTGCCACAAAGCCGAGGACTTCCATGATGCCCAAGCATTGGCAGAGAAGGTTGGATATGTTACAAATGAGCATTTCCTTTGGCCCACCATTTCACTTCAAAGAAAATATCTTATAGATACAACCACATGTGTGTTCAGAGTTGAATGTGTAAGTGATTCAAGCCAAGCCAATTAGACTCCATTCCAGGACCCTTGCTGGAATTAATGAGAAACTGACACCCTCTTTCTGCTGGGGTTGTTTAGCTCATAGGGTGTAATCTTGGAATAGGATGGTGGCTTTCTTGCCTTTTTATGGGGAGACCCTGTCTGAGAACAAAGCCAGACAGAGAGGATCAAAGCCAAGAAATGGAGGGAGTAGGAGGAGAGAGTGAGAGAAAGACAGAGACAGAAAGAGAGAGAGAGAGAGAGAGAGAGAGAGAGAGAGAGAGAGAGAGAGAGAATGAAGCCATCGTAAGAGCCCCAAGATTCCACTGTCCTTGCAGTTAAAGTCAAACTCATGACTTTTCAACTATGCGAACCAATAAATTCCTCTTTTCGATGAGACCAGTTTGCATTAGGTTTCTGTCATTTGCAAATGAAAATGCGCTCATCTATACAATGTGCAAGGCTGTTTATGGCAGTGTTGTTTTAATAGCAAAAATGAGGCATTATCTAAATGCCCATCCTAGTACCTTACTTAAATAAATTGAGGTATATGCACATAATGGAACTATGAAATCATTACAAAGCAGCAGTAGAGCTCCATTTGCCCACACAGGAAGATACCCATGCTATATTAGTGAAAAAGTTAAGGAACAGAATAGGGTACATGACATTCTCCAATAAGTGTGTGATATTTAAAGGATGGACACACATACACACAGGCAGGCACCATGCACAATGCATTTGCTTGGATTTACATGAAATTTTCTAGAAGTTACACATTCAAGAGTTTGTTACTAAATATAGTTTTTATGTATGTGCATTGGCGTGTGCTCAATAAAAACTATTTTGAGCACTCCATATGTATTTGCTCACTTTATTCTACAACATTCCAATGAGATTGATACTATTATTAGTTCCATTTTACTACTGAGGATACTGAGGCACTTAAGATCTTGAGCCTAGACCTAGGTTAAGTAGCCCTTAACTAGCTCAGGGTTTTGGTCACCTCTTGGCAATGGGCATACAGGCCAGGAGCAGTGACTCACTTTTTTATATTGTTCCTTTCCATATTGCTTGTTTAATCATTGAAGTCACACATGCACAGGGCGAAATGTCAACTAATAAAAGAGCTTGGAGAGGACCTTTGGCAGTCCTTTTGTGTCACATGGCAGCTTGAGCAGCCAGAACAAACTGGCTCAGCTGAGGGAACAATTCTGTGGCTTAGACAGGAACCTGGGATAGCAGTAGAAGTTCCAGTCCCCTTGGACCTTGGATATGCCTGTGCTGAACCTGAGCTGATGGGCTGCCGGCTGTCCCCCTTGTCCAAGCAAGCAGGGCCTGCTGTCTGTCACACAGACTCAAGGAGGTCAGCCTCCACTCTCCAGGTCTGGGAGTCAGAGTGCATCTGAACCCCCGGAGCAAGGTTGGCTCTGGACTGGGAGCAAAGTGGCACTGCCCTTGCTATGAGTGACATTGCCTCAGATGTCCAGCGGGGTGTCCATCACGCTGGGCCTACCCAATAGAGGCATAACCCCCAGGCCTTGTCACCAGGGCTATGCCCTTTGTTGGGAGATGAGAGGCTCCCTGGAGGCCAGACATTGCTGCAGTGACCTCACCACTGGAGGAGGAAAACCGGGCTGTGCAGGGAGCAGCCAGCTCTCTTCATGCTGCATTTGGCCACAGGCTGCCTGCCGGGCATTGTGAGCAGCCCGGCCCTGGGATTATCTCTGAGCCCAAAGCCCTCCTGTGTGCCAGGTAGGCGGTCAGCCCTGTGAGGGTATGGGGATGGCGGTGGGGGCTGGTGGGGGTGTGCAGCAGATCTCCATTAACCTTTTCGGTGCGGGATTATCCTGAGCTGGCACCTCCACTTCCCCGACACTTCTCGCCCACTTCCTCAGTAATGATGTCTGCTGCCCCCACCCCCAATCCACCTGCAGCCCCAGCCTGATAATGAGCCCCAAAGCCTGGAAGCCCTAATCCTCCGCTCCCATGACAAGACTTCCCAGGAAGCCAGGGTGGCCAGATTGAATGCCTTAGTTTGACATCTGAGACCCTATGGGTTCAAATTCCAGTTCCATCACTTTCAATATGTGTTCATTCAGCAAACATTAATGGAGTGCCTACTCTGTGCCAGGCACTGCGCTAAGCCTTGGAGATAAAGGAGTGATAGAGTAGTAAGAAAAACACAGGCCCTGCCCTCATGGAGCTTATTGTCTGGTAGGGAGAGAGATTTTTAACACATTGTGTAGATCTTTTGGTAACTGTCTTACTAATACAAGGGCCACAAAGAAGTGGTACAAGTGCTGAGACTGCTGAGTGGGGCAGTTGGGAGATTCGGACCGACCTAAGAGATAGGCTACTTGGAAGAAGGATGCATGGGAGCTTATCTTGGAAGAGGGGAGCAAAAGATGTTCCACTCGTAGAAACGGCATGCACAGAGGCCTGTGTTAGGGGGAGAGTGCTGTGTACCAGTGGCCAACAAGGCCAGTGTGTCTCTAGTGCAGGAAATATGAGAGGGAGGAAGACGAGAGATGAGGGTGGAAAGGTCAGCAGAGACCAGAGCCATGGAGAGCCACTGTGGGAGAAGGAAGCCGAAGCAGTGGCTCCCAAGATCAGTTTGTGTTTTTAAAAGACCATTCTCATTCTGGCTGCAGACAATGTAGGAGTACAGCCTGCACGAGTCACACACCTCTGAACCTCAGTTTTCTGCTCTGTTAAATAGTCATGGTACCACTCCTGACTTTGAAGTCATCAAGATTACATGAACTCCCATGTGACTCATTTAGCACAGTACAGGCAACAGCCCAAACCACAACAGCTGCTGTCACTGGGGACTGAGGCTGTCCTGAGCCTTGAGGTAAGGGGATTGGCAAGGCTGAGAAGTGGATCCTGTTCACAGGTCTCTGAGTCTTAATTTCATTGAGTGGGCCAAAAGCCTTCCCAGATGCTGCTGCAGTGGTTCCTCCGGGGAAGGAGCTAGAGGCATTCATCAAAGAGCAACTTCAAGAGATGAGGACCTGGGACAGAGCCCACAGCCCCCACAGGAAGGGCAGGGAGGAGGAAAAGGAGGGAAAGTCTGGGAGGGCAGAGCGTGGGTGGGGCCTTGGCCTCTCTGGGGAGGGCTGGTCTCTTGTGTAGAATGTGGCTCACACAGGTCTCAAGTCTGCAGCATAGAGGGCGGGATAGGCAGGGTTGTCACCATTTTGCAAACAAAGAGACTGAAGCCAGGAAGGTGAAGTCACTTACTCAGAACTACTTAGCTGGTGAGTGGCCAGCGCAGGCTGTGAGCCCAGACTTCTTACTTTCAGACCCATAACCACTGAGCCAGGTTCACACCAGGAAAGAGGGGCAGATGCCCTGGGAGAGGCAGAGAAGCCAAGAGCAAAATGGTTGGGGGATGGAAGGACCAGGCCCACCCCAGAGCAGCTCGTCCTGATTAACCAGCTTCTTATGGTTCCTGGACAAGTGTATCCTTTCAATTCCTTCTCTCCCCATCCCATCTCATCCTGTAGTAAGTGCTGCTCCTGACAACCTGACAGAAGAGAAGGCCTCCTGGAGGAGGTATCAACAAATTTCAGAATTGAAGGATGGGCAAGAGTCAGCAAGGGCATTCTAGGTGGAGGCACGTCAGATCAAAGGGCTGGAGACTAGAATGGGAACTGCACAGCCTGACTGAGAATAGGGAGCAGCCTGGCCCAGCTAGGATGAAGGGAGGGCAGGAGAGGGGGTACTGGGAGATGCTCTTGGAGCCAGCTCCTGGGGAGCCTTGAGCATCAAGCTAAGGAGCTGATTGTTCATCCTATCGACAATGAAGTGTGAGCAGATGACTCACAGGATAAAGGTGCCTCTTTATCATCAAGATGGACTTGGGGGTGGGGCAGGTTTGGAGCAGAAACCAGGTCAATGCCTTGGAGGCCCACTGGAGCAGGTGTTTGCCTGGCGGCTGGTGGGCAGGATGAGGCAGGTGCAGAAGGCTTTGGCCCCCTCCCGCCTCCCTCTCCTTAAAGGCAGCTCCAAGGCCTGATTCTGGCCCAGCTAGCTCCCCTGTGGATGGCTTGTGTCCCCTTCTCCCCCCTCCCCAGGCTAATCAGCTTAGGATGGCAGCAAAGGAAGGCTCCAGAACTACAGGGCCCTTACTCTCTGCAGCTACAAATTAACACTTCAATTAAAAGCCAGCCAAGCCAAACTTGACATCCACAGTCTCACTGGGTGAGGATTTAATTAAGACATAGTGAGGAGATGGCAGGGGAGGAGGCGACTTCGGAAGGCCCCACCTTGAGCTGACCATCTCAGTCAACCTATTGTTTCCAGCTCAGACCTTGGGATTGAGACCACAGAGCACACTAGGAGCAGCAGAGTTTCTCAAGATGCAACACAAACCCCTTTAAAGAGAACGGGGCCTGTCAGAAATACTCATTTCTGGGCCCTACTTCAGTACCACCAAACCCAGTTCTAGGAGATGGGCCCAGTTATCTGCATTTTTACATGTTCTGAGAGAAGATTCTGATGCCGATGAGTGTTTGAGAACTACTGCTTTGGTAGGTTGTGAAAGCAATGTAGTAGGTAGAGATAATCGGCATTTTTAATACTAAAATAAAATGGAATGGAATATCAGAATAGATGCTATCAGACAGCATTGCACAGAATGGGAGGAAGTATTCCCTTGTGAAACTTTGGCTTTAGTTATATTTGTGTGTGTGTATTGGGTTGCTGAGAAAAAATACATACGTGAAGTACTGTGGATTTTGGTAAAAGTTGGAAAAGTCCCACACCAATAACTCTTCAGCAGCAAAGAGGTGCCAACGCTGTGCACAAAGCTGTAGGCATCCAACTCATCGATGTGCTCACACTGAAATCTCACCTAGCTGTTCCTCCAAGCTGACTGATCTGAACATCATGCCCACTGGCAACCTGCTGTCCTCCGGAAGTCATCTGCAGACAGGTGGGAGGGTGCAGCCACCAGCTGCTCCTGGGCGTTAGGGCCCCATTCCTGGCCCAGGCTAGGGCAGATATTGGAAAGGGAACCCCAGGGCAAAGAGGCTGGATCTGGGGCTTGTGCTGATAGCTAGCACAAAGTCCCCAGGTCAGCCTCCCAGCCAGCTTCTGGGCCTGGGTCAGCAACAAGGTGTCAGCAGCCACATCCATACCTTCCAGAGCTGACTGCCTGCTTGGAAGATAGAGAAGTAGGTGCAGGAAAGGGCCTGAGGATACCACGAGGCCAGCAGAGCAGAGGGAGGATGGAGGGAAGGCCTGTGCGTGAAGGAGGTGGGGCCGGCAGGCAGGCTGCGTTCCCAGTGCCACATTCCCCAGCCCTTACGAGGACATGCTGTCCCTGCCCTCTCTGCCTTGGAAATCCCTTTGAGCTCGAGAGGGCAGATGGGGGTCAGAGGGTGATGAGCCTGGCCTCAGCCCCGTTTGAAATCGAAGCATCCTGGGCCAGGGGCGAGGCCTTGGAGGTGGGGTCGCCACCTCCAGGGCGGCGGCATCCTCCCGCTCGGGCCTGCCGGTTGCTAGGGCCCCTCTTTGGAGGCATCAGGTTATAGGGCCGCGTGGAGCAGCCCATCTGCCGGCTAACTTCTCACTTTCCCCCCTAAGGCTGCCTGTGACCCGGCTCCCCAGGCTCTGGCCCGTGTGTAAAGTGGCGGGGGGCCTTTATTCCCACTGAGCCCCTTCTCAGCAGCTCACAGCCAAACTGCTCTTGGATTACATTTTGATGAGTTTTCAATTTAGGCCCAGCAGACAAGGGAAGGGAGGGGAGGGAGGGGGCGGGCAGGGGCGGGGGCGGGCAGGGGAGCCGCCGGAATAAATGCAACAGATGGGTCCAATTGTGCTGCCTAGGCAAATGAAGGAAGACATCTGTAGCTCCCGAATACTGGTGGTCTGAAACGCAATTAGCCCTCTGTGAAAGGGGCCCCTCGCAGCCCCTCGGCCAATCCCCTCCGAGGCACTGCTCACGTTACAATGGCCTTGACCACAATCCATTGAGCAGAAAAAGGAAAAAAGAAAAGAAAGAAAGAAAGAAAGAAAGAAAGATTAATCCAGGAGTTGCTGGGCGGTGGGACTGCAAGTAGAGTTGCTATGCTGGAAAGGAAAGGTTACTTATGGTTCTGCTTTTCTCTTTTTCTCTTCTCCATATATCTACTGTGTGGGTTCTTATTAAAGAGAAGGTGAGAGGGGAGCATCTTATTTTTTGGCGTGGTGAGGCTATGTGGACCCATGTCTCGATTAGCTATTAATCTGTGAATTGCTCAGGAGCCTCAATTTTCTACTGACTTGTTTAGAAAATAATGAATGGAGACAGGAGACCCAGTGGTTGCTAGTGGGCCCCACCTCTGACACCCTGAAGGGTAAGAAAGTTGTTGTGTGATAAGACCCCTTCTGCATGTGATAATTATAATAGTTGCTACTGAGTTGCAGGGAGTTGCCGGGCACAGCTAGAAAAGTGAGTTCACCCTGACTCTTCTGGGGACCTGCCTCCCCTATTATCGGGGAGCCCGATTAGAGAAGGGGGAAAGAATTGGGGCCTCCTTCATTCATGCATATTTATCACTGGTGGTGCCTGGAAGAAAAGCGGGGGCAGAATCCTAGTACAATGGTGTGCATTGCCCCTGGGGAGTCAGGGCACCTTTAAATTACCCTCCTGGCTTTGTTCCCCTCCTGGTTCTCCTGTGCTCGATCCAGGAGCTGGCAGCTTGGCCCATGGAGTGAAAGAGAGCCCACATTTTGAGACCCCTTCTTAGGTTTCTGCTGCTCGTGCCCAGTGAGAGCCATCAGACAGCCCACAAACCCAAGTCCAGGTCACGGGCCCTCTAGAATATGCACTCAGTAGTTCAGTCCTGCTTTTACCAAGAACCTCAGCTGACTAAGAGTCAGAGGGGTATGCTCCCTGTTTGTCTCGTTTTATTGTGGTATAATAAAATTTACCCTTCTTGAGCGTATTAAACATTTACACTGTTGTGCAGCCATCACCACCGTCCATCTCCAGAACTTTTCATCATCTCGAACCAAAACTCTGTACCCTTTAATAATCACTCCCCACTCCCTTCTGCCCCCAGGCCCAGGCAAACACCATTCTACTTTCTGTCTCTATGAATTTGCCTTTTCTAGGTACCTCATATAAATGGGATTATACAGTATTTGTACTTTTGTAACTGGCTTATTTTATTTAACATAATGTCTTCAAGCCCTCTCTGTGTTGTAGCATGTGTCAGAACTTCCTTTTTAAAACTAAATAATATTCCATTGTATGTATAGACCACGTATTGTTTATTCATTCACTCATGTTTGAGGTGTTCCCTCCTTTAGGCTATTGTGAATAATTCTGCTATGAGCACAAGTGTACAAATATCTCTTAAAGACCCTGCTTTCAATTCTCTTGGATATATACCCAGAAGTGTAAATGCTGGATCATATAGCAATTCTGTGTTTAATTTTGTTTTGTTTTTATTTTGTTTGTTTATTTGTTTGTTTTAATTTTTACTCCAAGTCTGGAAACTGTAGATGAAGGTAATACCCAGTTCAGTTGCAGGAAGATGCAGTTGAAAGACCATATTGATGACTTCCAGTAGCCTTAGGAAACTGATGCTTGGATTCATGTTGAATTCAGGCCCCAGTGTTTTAGTTTGCTTTGATTTAGAATTGTGCATGATACAAGCCCCAAGGGTCTTCATGGAACTCAGCTGGTTATTGAAGCTGGTTTGGGGTTCATATTTCATTCAGCTCAGGTCTCCATCAAAGCCTGTTCACTCTAGCCCTTTTCTCTTCCTAGGTCAGGCTAAAGGTGCTTCAGTGATCCAACTGTTTGGGTTTTTTCTTGTTGTTGTTTTACTCTCATGTGTATTTAGACAGAGTAGCAGATACTTGGACTTAATTTTTTGAAGCTTCACTAACCAAGTGCTCTAAGATTCAGGGACATCTTAATTAGTCAGCACCTAATGTTATATGGTTAATCAAGGAAGCCAGAGCTGAAATGAATGATCAGTGCTGTGTGAATCTCTTCCTGAGAACACCCAGTGTTTCTTCCATATGCTTACAGGTCTTCCCCCTTCCCAAATCCTGGGCATGGAATCAGTTTGAAAAAGTTGGCAACCACCCATCCACAATTTCCCAGGATGACCCTGATTTCAAGTATATCTTGGGTGTTGTTTCCATGAACAGTTCAGAAGTCCCAGTGTTTCATCATCCGAACTCTCTCTTTTTTCCTGGAAATAGGACAAAAGTCTGTGTCAGGCTACAGGCCCCAGGGTTTGGAAAAGGGAGTTACATGCACCTTAAGGAGCCTGAGGGATGTGAATGAATGGCCCTCTCTGGAGAATCTTCTCCTAAGTCTGAGCTGGTTCCTCCTGAGGGCATGAAAGTCCACATGAGTTCTGCCTCCAAACCTTTTGGAATAGGTCAGCCAAGTGAGACCATGGCCTGTGCTCAGCCGCAAACTGAGCATCCTTCCAAGTGCCAACCACTCATCAAACTACCTGGACCTTCACCCCACTCCCCAACAAGGCTAAGTTCTCCATTAGAAATGACACCCTGACCCGACCCTTTTCAGATATAAGGATCCAGTGGAATCGGCTAATGAGTCTAGCATTCTGGAAGAAACAGACAGAGGTGCATACCTAACAGACTTCACCTGAGGTAATACATGTGAGGCCATTTCTGCAGGATCCCCCCAGGGATGGTTCTCAAGTACTTTCACAGAAGCTGTAGTCCAGGCCTTGCCCACAGCTAGAGACTGGTCAAGAGGAAAGGGGGCCCTGATCTGCCAAATGTATCCATGCTCTCACCATAAGTAGGCTGCACCCCAGGTCCTCATTATGGGAATCTTTCACCCATTTTCCTGGAGCTGAGGCCCTACCTCCAGGCATATACTGCGCAAGCCCACCTGGCTTTGCCTAGCAACAGCATCCAGAATTGTGCACATCATATCTGGATAAAAGGAACCCCATATGCAGGCCCAGCTAATGCATATCCAGCATTTTAGGGCTCAGGAAGCATTTTCAGATGCACCCCACTTTGGAAACTCCAACCACCTAGGCAGGGAATATAGTTAGCACCCTTATCTCATCATTCATTATTTTCATTTATTGAGGCCCTAAAATGTGCCAAGCCCAGTTCTAAGCCCTGAGGATAGAGCAGTAAACAAGCATGGCAAGGGACCTCCCCTCAAAGAGTTTACCTACTAGAGGGGCAGAGAGTCAATAAACAAACAAATGTCTACTATGACTGTCAGGTAGTCATAGTAGCTATGAAGAAAAATAAAGCAGGGCTGATAGAGATTCTGGTGCTCAGCCACTAGAAGTTCCCTCTTTCAGGGTGCTGAGTACACGAGAGGCTCACATGTCCCCGCTCCTTGCAGTTAGGCAGAGCCATGAAACTAGTAATGGCCAAAGAGCCTTGAGTGGGAGCAACACATGCCACTTACAGGCTGCAGCACTTAATTGCTAGTGGAAGACTCTCTAGCCCCCTTTTCCCATGATAGTGACCCACAATGTTGCAGAGAGTGGGTCTTCATTCAGCCTGTTCCCTGAGGATAATAGGTTATTACTACACACAGTTTAGCCCATAATAGGTTATTACTACACACAGTTGTATTAAAACACAATCATGGGCTAGAATAGGGGCTCTCATATGTTTTGGTCTCTTAAAAATTATTGAAATCCCATAGAGCTTTTGTTTATGTGAATTATATCTATTGATGTTTACCTTCTTAGGAGAGAAATACTTAATTTCAAAAGAGAAATACTGAATTCATTCTAAAATAACAATCATAGGAGAGGGACTAAGGTGGTAACACAGGAGATTCCTGAACTTCCCAACTTCCATGGACACCCCGAATGTAGAGCTACGTGTGGATCAATTCCCTGTAAGAGAAACCCAGAAGCTAGCTGAGTGATTCCTACACATTAGGAGAATGGGAAAATACATCTGTACAGGTAGGGTAGGAAACACTGAGACATCCTCTCATCATCAACCCCACCCTCAGCCCAGTGCCATACAATCAGGAGGGAACTCCCCACTCCCAGCTTCTCCCTAAGGAGCAAAGCGTTTTACCCCCCACTAGCACCCCAACTTTAAGACTCTCACCCTGTGGATGGGCCCCTAACACGGAGCTCTGAAAGCCAATGGGGCTTGCATCCACGAATCTCACAGGAATATAACAAACAAAAAAGCAATACTTAATGTATGCATTAGCACTTGCATGGCTATCCTCACTCCCCGCCCCCTTTCCTGGCTCAGCACCGAGGGCACTGGCAAAATCATCCATCTTTGAGTCTTTCCCTGAAAGAGGTTTGACTATACAATTTACAAGCTGCTGCCCGAAGGTCCAGCTTATAATTAGCCTGCATCTAGGTGCTGACTGTGATTTTCCCCTTTGGGACACTGATTCGTCTTGGCACACTCTCAAGTACTGGGAGCCACTAAGAACGAAGTACACTGCTTGGATAATCATAAAGATCCCAATAGCCAAAGTGAGTTTGAAAAAGAATAACAATGCTGGAGGCATCAACGTCTTTATTTTAAACTATATTACAAAGCTATAGTGATTTAATCAAAATGATATAGTAGTAGCATAAAAACAGATGCATAGATCAATAGAACAGACTAGAAAGCCCAGAAATAAACCCATGTATATGTGGTCAATTAATTTTTGACAAAGAGCCAAGAATATACAATGGGGAAAGGATAGTCTCTTTAATAAATGGTGTTGGGAAAACTGGCTAATATATGAAAAGGAATGAAACTGGGCAACTATCTTACACCATAAACAAAAATCAACTCAAAGTAGATTAAACATTTTGGTCTTAAGCAAATAGTCTTGGATATAAGAACTGAAACCATAAAGCTCCTGAAGAAAACATATAGGGTGAGTTCCTTGACATCAGTTTTGACAATGATTTTTTGGATTTCACACCAAAAGTAAAGAAAAAATAAACAAGTGGGACTATATTAAAAATAAAAAGCTTCTGCACAGCAAAACAAATCATCAACAAAATGAACAGGCAACATGTGGAATGGGGGAAAATATTTGCAAACCATATATCTAAGAGGTTAATATCTAAACCACATAAAGAATTCATACAACTCAATAGCAAAACAAACAAACAAACAAACAAACAAAAAACAAAAACAAAACAAAACAAAACAAATAACACAACTTGAAAATGGCCAAGAACCTGAATAGATGTTTTTCCAAAGAAATTATACAAATGGCCAACAGGTATATGAAAAGGTGCTCAACATCACTAATCATCAAGAAAATGCAAATCAAAACCACAAAGAGAGAGATATCACTTCACATGCATTAGGATGTCTATCATCAAAAAAACAAGAGATAACAAATGCTGGAGAGAATTTAGAGAAAAGGGAACCCTTGTGCACTGTTGGTAGAAATGTACACTGGTACAGCTACCATGGAAAACAGTATGGAGATTCCACAAGAAATTAAAAATAGAACTACCATATGATTCAGCAATCCCACCTCTGGGTAAATACCCAAAGGAAACGAAATCACTATCTTGAAGAGATATCTGTACACTCATGTTCATGGCAACATTAGTTACAATAGCTAAGGTATTGAAACAACCTCAGTGTCCATCAACATATGAATGGATAAAGAAAATGTGGTGTATATATATACACTGCAGCCTTAAAGAAGGGAATCTTGCCATTTGTGGAAAAATGGATGAACCTAGAGGGCCTCTGTTAAGTGAAATAAGCTGGATAGAGACAGAAAAATACTGCATGGTATCACATATGTGAAACCTTAAAAAAAATGTCAAACTCATAGAAACAGAGAGTAGAATAGTAGAACGTTGGTTGCTAGGAGCTGGGGGTGGGAGAAATGGGGAAAAGCTGGGAACAGGGTGCAAACTTTTAGCTCTAAGATGAATCGGGTCTGAGGAGCTAATGTATAACAATATAACACAGTCGATAACACTGCGTTGTATAATTGGGACTTGCTAAGAGAGTAGAACTTAAGTGTTCTTACCAAAAAAAAAAAAAGTAAATATATACAGTGATAGATATATTAATTACCCTGATAATGGGAATTCTTTCACAGTGCACACATATATAAAATCATCACACACATACACTTTAAATACATAAAATTTTATTTGTCAGTTATACCTCAATAAAACAAATAAATAAATAAATAATAAACTCATTTAATGTGAACATTTTCAGTAAAAATAACTGTTTTCGGAACAAACAATTTGTGACAAGGATAAAATCGCTTTACAATTTTGCAAATCTTTCTATATATATGGCTTAATAGAAAACAACTAAATTCACATACTTGCTTTTGCATTCAAGCTGGTCTGCTATGTTGTTGAAGTATATTAAAATGCAGCCTAAAGAAATACATAGCTGGAAATGCAAAAACCTTGCAAACTGCATGGGAGGTCTCAGAACCCCCCAGCAGTCCTTTGAACACACTTTGAGAAACACTGGGATAGCACGTGCTGAGAGTACTGGTGGTTGGAGTGGAGTTGCCTAGCCCAGAGGCCAAGATAGGCTGAAAACTGGGGTGGGGCAAGAGAGGTGGGCTGGCAGATTGGAGCCATTGGCCAGACTCTTTGGAGGGTCTGCCAAACAAGGTGAGATGAGACAAGTAAACTGAGAGGCCAATGATGGGCCTGAGTTTCTTCAGCTAGAAACAGGTAGAGCAGACCTCAGGGGCCATCTGAGCTTCTGACACCAGCTTTCTGCTCTGTCTACTTGTCCCTCACATTATATACTAAGAACTGGCATTTAAGACAATCCTCACCAAGCACTTTAACACCAGTCATTTGTAAAGTTGTTGATCAGGTGCTGAGATCTTAGTCAAAGGCAAAAAGGCCCTTGGGCTCATCACAAGGCATCTGCAACGAATGGGTCAGGGAGAATTTCAGCCTTATTCCAAGTTCCTGGCATGTGCCCTAGAGGCTGCAGGACACTAAAGGCTCAGTACTGATGACTTCAGGACCAGCAGTAATGAATAACTGGGATATGTACATGGGGATCAGACCAGGAATATTGCACAAATCCCAATGCCATGGAGAAGCAAAGGGATGAGCTCTCTGTGTATATAACTATAAGTAGACATTATTAATAAGTCTGTTTCATTTATTAAGTTCTCATAAAATGCCAGGCATTTCATCTCAACCTACTTCAGAGTCAGACATTATCTCTAACAGTCTAAGATCTTACACTCCTGTATGAGTGTTACATTTGTTTTGGTAACTTTTTATTTGAATACAATTTCAAACACAGAACTCCTGAATACCCAGATTCGCCAATTGTTAACATTTTCCCACATTTACTTTATCATTTTATCAGCTTCCAAAGATAGATAGATATATAGATGATAGATAGATAGGTAGATAGATAGATAGGTAGATAGACGATAGAAACACCTTTTTTTTTAGCTGAAATCACTTGATAGCAAGTAGCAGACAGCATAACCCTTAAATATTTCAATGTGTCTTAAGAAAAGAACATTTTTAAACATAACCTCAGTACAATTATCAAAATCAGGAAATTTAATATTGACATATGCTAATATCTAATACCCAGTCTTATTTAAATTTTTCCAATTGTCCCAACAATCTCCTCTTTACCTATTTTTCCCCTAGGTCAGGGTCCAGTCCAGAATCACATAACGCTTTTTGGTTGTCATGTCTTAAATCCCTTTTAATTTGGAATTGTTCTTCAGCCTTTCTTTATTTTTTATGACCTTGACATTTGGGGGGAGTATAGGCCAATTATTTTGTATAATGTCCCTCAACACAGACTTATCCAACGTTTTTTTATATCGAATTCAGCTTTTACATTTTAGCAGGAACAGCACAGAAGTGAGGTGTTCCTCTCAGCATGTCATATCAGGAGGTACTTGATGTTAAATTTTCCCTGTATTGTTCATGTCAGCTTTAATCTCTTAGGTGATGTCTCCACTGTAAACCTACTATTTTTTCCTTTATAATGAATAAGTAATTTGTGAGATTCTTTGAAATTATCCTGATCCTCATCAAACTTTCACTCATTAGTTTTAGCATCATTGATGATTTCTGCCTAAATCAATTATTACTTAATGTTTTCAAAATGACAATTTTCTAACTCTATTATTTTTTCTACATTCATTACTTGGCACTCTACTGTAAGGAAAAATTTTCCTTTCTACTCCATTTATCATTCATTTATTCACTTATTTACACTAGTTTAGATTCACTTATTCTTATTTAATGGGTTATTGTTTTTTACTATCATTATTTGTTTTAATGTTCAGACTGTTTCACATATGACTTGTGGGAGCCTCTCCGAGCTGGCTTCTGAGTTGTTTTGATATGTCCCCATCATTCTTTCTGGCATAAACAGGCATTCCACTCTCATCTTATACTTTTCCTGCCCAGCCTTCCTCCAAAAAACCCTGGTTCTTTTTTTTTCATAAGAATAGTATTTAGAAACTAAGATCTAGATATTAAATGTGCTCATTGCAACTGGGTGTTTTTGCTTCTACATTTTTTTATTGTACAGAGCTAGGAAATATATGTATACATGTATGTATGTATATGTGTATATTTGTTTACAAATATATATATTACATATTTTTATGTGTCGATACTTCCAACCCTATAACTCCAATCCAACTCACAGAATTCTTCCTACCCTTTCTCTATTCTGTATTTTTTACTCCCTTCTTCAACAGTGAGAATCTGACTCTCAACATTATCTATATAGTCATTTGCTTAGTTCCACAATACCAGAAAATGGCTATATCCATACCATTGTGAAAACACACCTTCTAAGTCAAGTTTAATACTTGCAGTTCTTTTTGCCTTACACTGAGGGTATGTAGTCAGAATGCTGGGTTCAAGTTACCTGGGTTACTTTTCTTTTTATTCCTTCAGTACGGTTATGTTGTTTATTGAAAATACATATTAGGTTCAATTTTTCTTATTTTTGTTCATTTTTAGGGTTTCCTCAACCACTGTTGATTTAATGGAGCCTTGGCCCTCAACTACTAACTATTGTCACAATTCTTGTCCAGGTGGGCCCAGGTAGTGTGGGGCTTTTGGATGTAGTTCTACGTTTTTTTCCTAATCCCTCAGCTATTCATATTTTCATTCTGATTTACATTTCTGGGGGACTTCCCGCTATCTTTTTCAAATGTAGCAGCTGCACTCTCTCTTTTCTCTTTCCAAACTTGAGTTGACCTTCCCTCACTCCTGGCCTCTGTCCATGCCATTTGTCCTCTCAGACATCCTGATTGGCATTGAACCATTTAGGGTCCAGCCCAAGTGCTACTCCTCAGAGCTAGTTAGGATGACAGCCTGAGCCCAAGGTCATCTGCAGACCATGGAGTGTCATCCTAAATGGCTCCTCCAGTTGTGGGTGCCCTTCAAGCTTCTGTGAGAGGAGACTTAGGGGAAGAAGTTTATGTGAAACTCACACACTGAAGAAAGTCTTCCGGCTGTGTGGATGGCAGAACCCTGAACTCATGGTCTGGAGCAAATCCCCTTGGTTTCTCTGTGAAGACTCCCTCCTGGAGGGGCAGAGGCAGTGGGATTTGGGGTGTAGGGAATGAAGGCTGAGGTCTGAGCCGCAAGTCAGTTTTGCTCTTCTGTCAGCAGCCATTGGCAGCCCGCCATCTGAGGACACACTCCCTTAGCTCCTCTCTGCTAGGCCCCACATGGGGAATCCAATCCAGATGAGGGAAATTTAAAATTCAACGTCAAATATCATGGCCTCATAGATCAACAGAGGAGCCCTATTACAGGGGTCCCAGCAAATCCTCTTTTTTCTTAGCCACCACCTTCAGTTCCAGGACTTTGGTCAAGCTTTCAAGGACTCAGACCCTTCCTTTGCTATTAGGCATGCAGACCCTCGAGTTGCCAGCTGCCATCTGGGGCTCAGGAGGGGTAAGCTCCGTTTGGGGGTTTAATTTGCCACTGAGAGATCCTGCCTTGTCCACTTGCAGACCCCCAGGTCCCTGCTGACACACACTCTTCTTGGATCCATAGCCACAGGATGGACCTCCCTGTGTCATTTCACCTTGACCTGACACTGTTACAGAGACCAGCAGATGCTGCCACGTCCCAGGGTGCCACACAGTCTGCTTCCACATGGGGACAGTGAGCACAAATTTAACTCTCGTTACCAAGACACACCTCACTCCATGTGCACTTCTAACGAGGCAGCACACACACACACACACACACACACACACACACACACACAAGCTGTTAAACTTCAGACACGCTGCAGCTTTCCAATGAGAGAGGATTTCAAGGGTGTATTTTTATAAGAAAGAAATGACATAAGCGTCCGTCTTTGTTATTTAAATTTCATGAAAATCAACTATAGATGGTGTGTAATTGAGCACAGAATAGGGTCCAGAATATATTCTGAAATAACGGGAGCCCTTTTATCAGGTTATATATGAAGAAAAGAAAGTCAAAGAAAAGCGAAATCTCCATGCAAAATAATGAACTATTTGAAGGAAGAAAAAAGGGAGATCTTTTTTCTGGGGATCAAGCACGGCTGGGAGAGTATTCAAGGGGCTGGTTTTGAGAATTCACTTGGGATTGGGGTTTAGAGATAGGGTTGTGGTCGTTATTGGTTGACTCGCGCTCAGAATCAGGCTGTACACAGAACTTCAAGTAGGAACCAGGACCAGGCAAGTGAAAGGACAGGAGCTCCCCAAGGTGGGCCAGGTGACCCAGGTTCCATAGGAGGACAGGAAGGGCTGCAGGTCCTGAGAGGACACCTCCCCCAGACTCTCCTCTGCCCTACCCTCTGTCTTCAGTACCCTGTGGCCTGCAGAGGCAGTGCACTTAGGCTGCCAGGTGCCCAGGAGATAAACCAGAGCTGCACTGGGTGGGGCCTGAGTCAGTGACAACCTGATGGGCACGTATGGTCAGGAGCTGGCCTGCCCATGAAGTGGTAATAGCTGGCTCAGCACTCATATGGCCACTTACAGGCCCCTTCTCCAGCACCAGTGGAAGGGGATCGGGGGCTGGCCCTAGTCTCCTCCAAGCACTCTACTTCATGTGCCACTCACCCTGTGTACACTTAGGCCTGAGATTTTCCTTCGCTGAACCATCATGGTCTCATCTGCTTAACAAGGAACATGTCTCTTGAAAGGGTTTTTGTGAGGATAATACAGGAAATACTACCTAGTACAGTGCTGGCCATAGGATAGGTACTGAATACAGGACAGTATTTCTTCCTGGCAAGCCAAACCCCTTTACTTCAGCTGGATCTCTCTTTGAGGCTGGGAGCAGCCTCGAGGCCTGGCTGTGGTGGACATTCTCAAACCCAAGGAGACAGCAGCTTCAGAGAGGGTGCTCAGAGGGCCATCATGGAACTCGAAGGAGCCAGAAGTCCCCAGGAAACAGCCACACTTCTGCTGCTGCCACTGCTGCTGCTGCTGCCACGGCAAAGCCAGGGCCACTGCTGTCCGTTCAGCCACCAGATCACCCTCATCTATGCTCCTTCATTTCTTGAGCACCATCTGTGTGCCCAGCCTGGTGGTGCCCGGTCCTGAACATCCCCCAGGCCACGGTCTTATGAGAACACTAACTCTAGCCTTCTCCCCAGACGGTGCAAGGCCACCCAGTCCAGAGTTAAGTGCTCCCCCAGTCCCGGCGCTCCTACCCAGGACCCCTCTGTTCTAGTCATGATCACACTGAATTGCAATGGACTTGTCTGTCCTCCTCATTGGACCATGAATGCTGAACATCCAGCACACAGCATAGGTCACATAAGGATCTATTGAAAGGACAGTGAAGAAGCACCTCTTGCTCTGAAAGTGCGGACACCTCCCTGTGAGTCTGGGATGGGACGGTGGACTTTGGGATCTTAGAGCATGAAGTGTTGCAGCGCTGACCGCAGAGCAGAGCGTGAGGTCGGAGCGCCATCTACCGGCAGCTTCGCAGACTGGCAAGAAAGGGCTGACCCAGCGGCGAGATCCCAGGTCCACCAGCACCGCGCTGGTGGCTGTGATGTCCACAGCGGTTTGAGACGTTGCTACGGAGCCCACGCCCTCAACATTTTACACACTGCCTCAAAATCGCCAACAAACTTGGCCGCCTCACTGAGAAAAGACGATCTGGGTTTTAAATTGCATCGAGAATGTCCAAGAATGGGCCTCTCTTCCACCAGCTTCTTCAGGGCAGGAGTTTCCCAGTCTCCATCCGGAGGCTTTGGGCAGCAGTCAATGACGGCAGTTACCGCAGAGTTGAGCCAGGGGCCCACTCTCTCAGGACCAGCAGCCTTTGGGGTCAGGCAGACCCAGTGCAAATGCCAACACTGCTACTTACTAGATGTGTGACCAAGGGCAAGTTACTTACCCTTTCTGTGTCTGTTTATCCATCTGTAAAACAAACTTTATGATAGTACCTCCCCTATAGGGTTACTACAAAGATAAAAATAAAAAAGATATCTATAACCCAGATGCCCAGACACTCACTGCTCCCAAGGGTCAAGCTTCCCTTTGGTGCCAAAATAGAACAAGAGACCTGCCTTTACCCTACTTGGTTATACGGTGGCCAGCTTCTAACAGGCTCCCCTCCACAGTGTTTCTGGGAGTCCGCCGGTTCAGTCTTCCCTTCCCTCAAGTCCTGCTGGCTGCTATTCTCTTCTTCCACCTCCTGACTCAAGCTCCCCACTCTCCTTTCCTCTGATGGCCTCTTGCCACTTCATAACAAGGTTTCCCAGGCCCTGCTGATCCCAAGACCTCCTCTCCCCAGTTGTGGCCAGGGATGCTCCCTCAATACCCCAAAATCTAACCAGGACCAGACTTTCCTGAAAGAATAACAAAAGGGAACCACAGAGCATGATGGGAAAGCCCAAACCAGCTCCTAGGTATGACCAGTTTCAAAGTCCCCACTCCAGGTTCCTCCTGCCCCTCTCAGTTCTGAACACCTGGCAACACCCTCCTCAGTAAAGGAAAGCCCCAGCCATGTTGCCCTTCCGCCAATTCCAGGGATCTCCCCTCCCCAGGCTTTCTGAGTTCCCAGAAGAAAATCACTTCTTTATTTCTGCAAGCAAACTGGACAGAGACACAGTTCTACCCTGAATAAAGACAACCCTTCATGTGATTATACAAAACAAAATTCTTGTTTTTTTTTTTTTTTTTTTAATATTATTGTTATTATTTCAGTGCCTGGAATCTCTCTGTCCCCAAAAACATCTCAGCTTTTTCTATCTAAAATCAAATGTCCTCTTGGTTATTGTTTCCCCTTTTCAGAAAACAAAGAAACAAGCTACTCTCTAAGTTGTCCCCTACAAAAACTAAAAATCAAATAACAATAATTAACTTTTTTTTTTTTTCGTAACTCCTGGTCTGAGACCCTGCTGTAAGCACTTCATCTATTTTACCCTTTTGATTCTTCACAGCAACACTGGAAGGCAGTAGCTTTTAAATGCCTCCATTTTACAGAGCAGCAAAAGAGGCATAAAGAGGTTATGGGACTCCCTCAGGGTCCCACCGTTAGTGTCTGAACCAATTTCAATGCCAACACAGCTGTGTGTTTGCAACAAACACTTAGACTAAATAATAGAGTTGGGACATTAATTATCCCAACAACAGCAAATACCAGAATCAAATGAAAAGTTCTCTTGATTTTCTTAAAGGCTGATGTTGGAAAGAACAATTCGGTTTATACAAAAAAAAAACAAAAACAAAAACAAAAACCTCCAGGCCCTCACATTTGTGGAGTGAAGAATGAAAGAGATAGGAGGAAAGAGGCAGCCCTACTCACTCACCGATGTACCGGTATCTCACCACTGGAGGCTGACATAAACTGAATCCATGCTACCCAAGAGGCAGTGGGGACTCTGAAGGAGTGAGATGTGGGAGTTCTGGCCCTGTGAGAGAGGGAACCATGCTGGGGTCCCAGCGAGTTGACTGGGTACGGGACAGCCTACTCCTATTAGTATGCTGCCATCTAAATATACATGCAGGAATCCAGCAGTCATGCTAGAAGCATTTGATTTACTCAAATAGGTTGAAAAGATGTCCACACAAAAATCTGCACAGGGATGTTTATAGCAGCTTTATTCACAAATGCCAAAACTTAGAAGCAACCAACATGTCTTCAGTAGGTGAATGGATAAACTGGTACATCCAGGCAATGGAATATTATTCAGCACTAAAAAGAAATGAACTATCAACCCATAAGAAGACATAGAGGAAGCTTAAATGCATCTTACTAAGTGAAAGAAGCCAATCTGCAAAGCCTACATACTATATGATTCTAACTATATGGAAAATATTTTCCAACTCTTTTGGAAAAGGCAAAACTATGGAGACAGTAAAAAGATTGGTGGTTGCCAGGGGTAAGGTTGGGGGTGGGGATGAACAGGTGGAGCACAGAGCATTTTTAGGGCAGTAAAACTATTCTGTATGATACTAAAATGGTGGATACATGTCATTATACATTTTCCAAAAACCCACAGAATGTACCAAGAGTGAACCCTAAGGTAAACGATGGAATTTGAGTAATGATGTGTCAATGTTGGTTCATAGATTACAACACATGCACCACCCTGGTGCAGGGCGTTGATAGTGAAGGAGGCTGTGTGTATAGGGGCAAGGAGTGTCTGGGAAATTTCTGTGCTTTCTGCTCAATTTTGCTGTGAACCTAAAATGGCTCTAAAACACAAAGGCCAGTTTAAAATAAAATACAGGCAAGGCATTTTGAGCACACAAAAGTTGCCCAATAGTGCCTCCTAGCCCCCACAAACTGTAAACTTTCTCACAGAGAGGAGAGCTTGGAGGTTTTTCTTTTAATACATGAGAGCACAGAGTCTAGGGGAAATTTTATTTCTCTGAGCCATACTTACCAATAACTTGCAGCGTGGTGGGGCTTAGAGGGTAGGGGAGAGGGAGGGAGGGAAAGGCAGGCTGAGGCGGGCATTCGCCGAGCTCCGGGTTTGGCATTTTGGCCAGGGACCTCAGGTGTCCAGGCACGCCAAACCATGGTTTGTACTAAATGCTCACAAAGGCCAGCGAAGTTGAGCTGAAAGCCCCTGGACTTTATTTAAAGGCATTGAAAGCATTCCATGGTCTGAGGCAAACCCATCAGCAGTAGGGTAGAACCACAGCAGCCCCGGGCCTCAACTAGAAACACTACAGTCTACAAGCCGTGTCTTTGCTGCAGCTGGGCCCATAGGAAGTACGTGCCCATCCCTGCGCCATGTCTGCCGAGAGCAGACAGAGGCCAGCACTGACATAGCAGGGACGCTTTGGGTCAAACCGCCACATGGCCGCCAAACAGAAGTAGGCCCGCATGTGGCCACTGGGTGACAGCTTCGCCAGGCCCAGTTGGTGATTTATGCTTCATGAGGTGACGCAGTCCCAGGATGCCTCTGGAAAACCACTTGGAGAGAGAGCTCTGTAGGCAAGATTTTTCATTTTCTCATCACTTTTCCATTTTCATGATATGGCTTCCCCCAGGGGCCGACCAAGAGAAGGGGGAAATGCTCTTTATGTTATATTAGTGGCCAGATGGAAAAGACATATTTCCCATGCCATTCGATTCAGAATGAAGACGCACATTTGTAAAGCATATGTGAAAAATGTCATGCATGAAGGGTATGAAATATTTGTTGTCATGGCTCGGGCTACTTTTGTAAAATATCATAGGACAGTGAGAAAAATTTAAGCGTGAGAAACCATTGGGGAGAATGTGAGCTGCTGGTCTGAAGGACACCATCACAAAGCACAGCACCAGACGGCATTTATAAAAGAGGAGGGATGGTTAGAAGATAGACTCACGTTTGCTTGCACTTTACTGAAGAATATCAGGAAGGATACACAGGACACTTATTAAAGTAGTTACCTGCTGGGAAGGGTGAGAGAGCCTTTTCGTGCTACCTCCTTCTTTCTTTTTAAAAATTATGAACTATGTGAATATAGCACCTTTTCAAAACGTTACATAAAAACAAAACAAACAAAAAGGCTTTCACTTTGTGAGCCTGCATCTCAAAACAGAACCAGAATATTCAGAGAAAAACTGTATATTTTGACTGGAAAAAAAAATCTCAAAAACTAAACTTCCTCATTCTAGCCATCCTTGTCTCTGCTCCCAAAGATTGGCCATCAGCCACCCGCTGATTGACAGTGACCTGCTTCTGCGGTGCACAGTCTTCTCTCGGGGAAGTCTTCCCCACAGCTAACCCACAGTCCTCACACTGCCCTTTTAGGCTGTCCCCTTGTTTTACATTCAGAGAAGGTGGAGGGCTGATTGTGGTGTTTTTCAATATAGCAGGTCTGAGATGCTGAGTTAGCAGATAGCCTACCTCTGTGTGAATAAATCTCTAGCTGTCCTGACCAACCCAGCCGTGAGCTTGGGTAAGGTGCAAGCTCGTGCAGCTTTTCGCACGCTTGACCAAGTATGCTAGTAGGCTGGGAAAGAAGACTCAATTGTCTTCCAATATTTAGTCTCCCTTTCTTCTATAATAATAGAAACCTTATTTTGTCACTGAGCGCACAGCCACCCAGCCTCTCCCAGGTCTAGACATTGGCTAAGGTCAGGCTAATAGGATGTGAGCAGAAGTAATATGGGCAATTTTTAGGTTGTGCCTTTAAAGGAAGAGGACATGTTCCATAGTTTTCCTTCTGCCCACTCTCACTGTTCAGGATGTGAACACGGTGGGGCAATACTTTGGGGTTAGCAGAGGGACAAGTTGGAAGAAGCTTAGGTTGCTGACACTGCAGGAGCCACCATATGGACTGCTTATACCTGACCTATTACATAAGAAAGAAATACACCTGTCTTCTGTAAAGCCACTGCTTTAGAACTGTGTTACACCAGCCAAACCTTGAGAGAGAGAGAGAGACAGAGACAGAGACAGAGACAGGGACAGAGACTGAGACAGAGAATATGAATAGAAATATGTACAGGAAAACTTGGAGCCTGAAGAAGACAAGATAGGCGATCGCCAGTTTGCCTTCTTTCCAGGCCTGTTGCAAAGGAGGCCGGTCCCCTCTGGGCCCAGCCTGCACCTTAGGAAGAGGTCCAGAAGCCCAACTTGGAAACACAAATAGACAAGCTGGAGCTCTGGAGGAATGCAGGGGTAAGGTTCTGAAGTAGAGAAGTCTGGCAAGCCTCTGTTCTGTTCTGCGTATGGAGACAGCTATTAGTCCCCATGGGCTCAGAGCACGTGCACACATGGAGGTGGCCCTACCACCAAGGCCCCAGTTCCCCAGAACTCTCCACAGTCCACTTCTTTTTCCCAGACTGAAATGCAGGTCATGTGGGATCTGTCATCCACACCAAAATGAAGTTTCTGTCTTGTGCCGGTTTTTGAAATTCCAATTTGTATTAAATTGGTAAAGGAGAATTAAAAGCAGATAATTTGATTTTGCGAAACAAATCCACAGAAATTACTGGAGGGCCTTCCTTTGTTTTGGCAAAATCAAGCCAAATTGTACTGCCCATGGTGATGGCAGTTTCCTGAGGTGGCATTTAAGGCTCGCAGCCTCAAAGCTGGGCCAGGCTGTTTTTCCTGGCATCAGAAGCCTTTGTGATTCAGCTTTCTTTCCAGGAAATTTGGGTCCTCTTCCAACTCTCGATGACTCTTCCAGACACAGGAAGTGGCTTGAGGTGTTAGAGGCAGTAGGAGCGAGTGGACATCCAGTGCGGGCAGCACAGATCCCTCAAACCCTCACTTCCTGTGGCACTCTACACATTGATCAGTTTTCTTTGTGGGTATTATCCAACAGTATAAAGAGTCAAAATACTAGTATGAATTTTAAATTATGAGCAAATTTAAAAGTTGGAAATGCTTTGAACCTCTGAGTTTTATGTATCTACCATATCAGGGGATTCAGACCTCTGTTCGTGGGCTCTGAGTCTGGAGCCTAAACCCACAAAAACCAGTACTTGATGGTGACCATTGGCCCTAGCTTTATTTAGAAGCCCATGGTAGAAAACATGACAATAACACTAACCCTTGCCCTTAAAATCTGTGA
>CM053515.1:27766660-27795538 GCA_028627145.1 Eidolon dupreanum
AAGGTGGAGGAGACAGCACGCAGGCCAGGGGAGTGACCTAAGGGATGGCCCTTTAGCTTAGTGGATTAAAAAAGAGGCTAAAAGCATGAGCCAATTGCTGTCCTTGCAGGCACTGGCTCTGTGTGGCCTGACTGTCCCACTCCGAGGTAAAAGCCAGAAAGGCCTGCAGGATTCCCAGGGACCCCTTCCCCAGGCCTGCTCCAGGCATTTGTCAGAGCTCCAGGCACTATTGGATTTAGCATCCAGTGAAATCAACATATTGAGAATTTAGAACAATAATGAAATTGGGCTTAGCAACGACCCCTGGCAAAGGGGAGAGGGCATGGGCCAGAATGGCAGCAGCTCCCGAGGTGTCCTTCTCTCACCAGCTCTTGCTTCTCAGCAAGTAGAAGCCACAGAGGTCATCTGGCCAGCCCCAGCTCTGCAAGGGGTCTCACCAGCGCTCTGGGACGGACCCAGAGGGAATAAGCAACCAGGGCCACCCCTGATAGCCACTCGTTTCCCACTAGGGCTTGAGGCAGGAGACTAGGAGACCTGGTCAAACCCTGAGAGATCACCTAACCCAGCCCAGTCATCAGAAGAATACAACTCTGTGACGTACTATCTGGGAGGTCTTGGGTAAGTTACTTAGTTGTGCCCATTTTCTCATTTGTGAAATAGGATTAATACTGGAACCTATCTCGAAGTTATAGTGAGGATTAAATAAGGCAATTCATACAGAGGCTTGGAACAGGACACAGAATACAGTAAGGACTTGCTAAATGGTAACATCATTGTGGTTTTGAAATTAGAGCACCATTCCTGTTGTTATTCTTATTAGTTTATAGAGCAGGCGAGGCAGATCCATGTCCAGAAGCTGGGTATCTTATTCCCACCTCCCTCCAGCAGGCACCACCCCACATACTATTAGTACCACCTGGCCAACTCCCAGTCAGCCTACAGGATTCAGTAAATGTACCCCCTCCTCCAGGAGGCCCTCCCTGGTGCCCCCCTTGCCCACTTGGTGGGTTAGGCGCCCCTCCTGGGGTCCACAGTCCTGCACGTCCTCCCTCATAGCACCCATCTCCGCGAGTTACAGGTGCTCTTTTCTTACCTGAGAGCACAGCGGGGGGAGGAGGCGTTCTGTACCGATGACCACAACAAGCATTCCAGGCATAGTCTTAGCGCTAGCTACACAGGAAGCCCTAGCCTGGGCTGCTTTGCAGGCACCTCCTCACTTGGTACCCCCTCCCTGGAGAGGATCGCTGTTATTCCACTTTACAGATCAGGGGGCAAACCTGGCTTCTCGTCCTGGCTGTGCTGTGCACTGTCTGTGTCCTTGGGCAGGTGACTTAGCCTTTCTGAGCCTGTCTCCCTGCATCTGGGATTGGCACTGTTAACTCCTCCTGGCCTCACGCTCTGATTTCCTGCTCAATTGTTGGTATCCTCTAGAGGGCAGGGTTTGCTGTGGATTCACCTTGGGCCATTTCAGGGCATCTGAGTCGGAGACACGGGAACTTTCTCCCTCACCCACCCTGAGCACTTGGCCTTCCTCATGCTCCCCTCCCCAGCGGTGGGAGACAGCTCCAAAGGACTTTCACTGACCTCCCCCTCCGCTTTGAAGAGCAGACCACTGGGTTTAGGGATGCTGCCACCTGGTGGCCACAGGCCAACAAGACTCAGGGAGAAGGTAGCTGCGGCTGCTTGGTGTGTTGGCAGCAGGCCCCTCTCTCTGCTGACCGTACTGCTAGCAGCCAGCTGGAGCACATGTTTGGAGAAGACGGGCAGCTAGACCCCAGAGAGGACTATCCATGAGGCATGAGAGCATCGTGGGTAAGCCCGAGAGTCCCACAGATTGGGTCCAAGTCCTGGTTCTGACACTTCCCAGACCTGTGACCTTGGCCTAGCTGACCAGTCACTGCAAGTCTCAGCTTCCTCATGTGCAAAATGGATAGCCTTCTCCTCCTGTATTAGGGTCACACACCTCAATAATAGCCTGAAGATTCTTCCTAGAACATCTTTTTTTACCTCATTATTGTTAAAAATGGAATTTATATTAAACTAATGCAAATTATGTATACAACTCCAAAATTATGTTTGTCTTAAGCAAAACCCAGGGCCTTCTGAGAACCCAGAGTTTGCACAGGCTGCTAGTCAGCTCTGCCAGCCTCTCCCCAGATGTCCCTCCACTGTGTTCTGCTGTTAAGGGTTCTGCCAAGAGCAGTTCTCATTCATCGACCTCTCACCACGTTCTTGGTGAAAACATGGCACTTAGCACATGCCTTATTTAGCCTTCACACAACAACAAATTACTCTCATTTTACAAAGCAGAAGTCATGTTCAGAGAGGCTGAGCAACTTGTCGAGGTCACACAGTTGCTATAAGAAGGAGTCAAGCCTCCAACCCGACTCCCTGGCACCAGAGTCCTCGCCTGCGCACCACTGTAGAAAGCCCCGGGAACTACTGTTCTGTCCCTGAGTTCTCCAAGGAGCACATGACGGGAGACATTTGCTCACTGATATACATACACTCCCCAGGGTCCCAGTACCAACCAGAGGAGGCCGTCTTAGCCAAAGGGGTCAAGCAGAGCAAAACCAGCACTCCCATTCCCCCTGCCCTCACTGACAGTCCAGGACTTCTTGCTGGCCTTTGGGAAATGCAGCCTGGGCAGGACTTCTTGCCGGATGAATTCTCCGGCTGTTTCAGTTCTGTCTCTTGCTGGGAACTGCTCTGAACCGAGTTACACAGGGCCATGAACACAGCTCTTCTGCCCACCCACTCTCTCCTGCCAGGGCTGGGAGCACAGACGTAGCCCTCCTCTTACTGAGACATGATTGCAGGGGGCAGTGGGGAGGAGGTGGCCCCCTCCCAAGGGAGAAAAACTAAGGCCCAGAGAGGCATAGGTCTCACCCAAGGTCACACACCTGGGGGGAGCAAAACCCCTTTCCAGGCTTCTGCCTATGGCTCACTGTCCTCCTCTTCTGGCGGGCAGGAATACCTGGGTGTCAGGACTGGAAGGCAGTGTATGTGGGGTACCTGGAGGAGGAAGCCTTTTTCTGTGGTTCAGAGACATGCAACTGGCTAGGCAGTCCGGGCTAGGGAGACCGATGGGCAGAGAGGACAGGCTCTGAGACCTGGCTAGCCACCTTCGGTTACCCTGTGGCAGGCCTGCGAGAAGATCTAAGAGGCCTGGCTGAACCTCTCGCCTGCTCTAACTCTACCTCTGAGAACAGGGAGGCCCCGGCTGGCAGTTAGGAACTTGTCAAGACTAGCTAAAACCAGTCAAAACCAAGATAGCTATCTAAATGACCTCACAAGATGTTAAAGTTCATTATAACATAATCTCCATGCTAAATAACACACCTACCAGCTCCATGACAGTTGACAATCACATGAATACAGCTGGAAGAGATCATAAATGTACAAAAAGAGGGTGGAACCCTGATCGGGAGAAAGTTGCTGCCCCTTTCCCTGGAAAATCAATGAATATTCCTCTTACCTATTTACCTAAACATCCCCTTCGTTTCTACTATCCTGTGTAGACCACTTCTCAGCCTCTAAGGGAGAAGTTAGCTTGAGAGCTGTGCTCCGGCTTCTCCATTCTCTGGCCATAGAATAAAAGCGTGCCCTGCTAATGCCGACTTTTGGTCTAGTAATCAGCTTTGTTACAGGGAACAGGAAAAGAACTTGGCTTGGGGTCCTCAAAAAGGAAACTTTTGCCTTCGGTACCACTTTCACTCTGCAGGCTCAGCCCCACGTGCGTTTGCAGCACTGGAAGCACCTCAGAGTGACCATTTGGGCTTCCAGTTATCCATCAGTCATTCAGGGAGGTGGAGCTCTCTGTACTGAGAGGGGGTATGTTGCCGGCAAGAGCCCTGGGGTCTAGCCTAGCTGCCCAACACGCACATGGCCTCCCTTTTTCACAAGCCAATCAGTATGCCAGAAATGCTGCTATTAGAACCACTGCGTACAGGAAGAATGCCACGTAAGGATGGAGGTGGAGATAAGGGTGATGCTTCTATAAGCCAACGATGGCCAAAGATTGCCAACGGACCACCAGAAGCCAGCTGAGAGACCTGGAGGTTCTCTCTCACAGCCCGCAGAAGGAACCAACCTTATCGGAATGATCTTGGACTTCCAGCTTCCAGGACTGTGAGACAACAAATTTCTTTTGTTATGGCAACTCTAGGAAACCAATACACCAGTCAATACCTCTCTACAGAGATAATTCTGACCTCTGTTACCACAGGCTAGTTTTGCCTGTTCTTAGGTTTTACAGAAATAGAAGTGCACAGTCTATGTCATTTGTGCCTGGTTTCTTTGGTTCTACATATGTTTTGAGATTCATCTATATTATCATATGCATCATTACTTCATTACTTCATTCTCCTTTCTATTGCTGTGTAGTGTTTCATTGTGTACATATTATACAATTTGTTTATTCATTTTACTGTTAATGGACATTTGTGTTGTTCCCAGTTTTTGGTTAATGCTTGGTTCCCTCCAGGGACAGATACAGTTGCCATCCTTGGGGGGTCTGGCTCCCCAGAGGAGCATCAGTGGTGGTGTTACATTGGCTGGGACAAGTCAGAGACAGGTAACTATTTTCAGAGTTCTCTGTTTTCCTCCCTAGTTACTAAGCAACCAACTAGAATTTAAATGCTCAAAATAGAGGAAGCAGGCTAGGAGCCTAGAATAAATACCTGGAGGGGTTTAAATTCAATTATCCCATGGGGGTGTGGTCAGCTGAGACCTCTGGGACCACGAGGGTCACCCATGAGGAGTGAACAAGCTGTGGGCCGAGGGACAGGGAGGCAGTGCGAGGAGGCACCTGCTGGCTGACCGGAGTGGCCTGGCCTGCACCACTCACCTACATACCCCCCGCGAGTGCCCAGGATAGGGTTTGATGGAGAAAAGAGAACAGATTATGCTGCTAGCTCATGCTGGGGCCTTGGGCCAGGCACTGTCCCTCTTGGGGCCTCAGTTGCCCCCTGTATATGGCACATGTCTATTGCCAGTTTGGCAGGTTAGTGGGTACAATGGAGGCAATATCAACATATTGGTGAGCTATGAGGAGTTGTACTAGGTGAAGAATTAGCACCATTGTGACAGTGGGTCACTTCCAGGACAGCCAGAGCCCATACTGCTGAGCAAGCATCCATCTTGATACCTTCCAGACTGCCCTCAGAGGCCAGCAGAGACCAGGAAGGGTGGACGTGGGAGGTGGCTTTCTAGCTGCCCTCCGGCAGAAGAGGCCGCCTTGTGTGAGTGGCTGTTTTCTCCCTTCCCCTGAGGCCTCGCCCTTTCCTGAGACACTCAGAGGACTGTCACGTTGCCCACAGCTCCCTCAGCCGCTCCCAGGCCAGCCGTGATGTTCTCTTCACAGTGTCCCACATGCAGTGGTTCCCCCCACTGACCCTCTGTCCAAAAAAGCTCCCCTTTCTAGTAGGCCTGGAGTGCTTCGCCCCCACCTGACTGTCAGGGGGGGAGAGGGACACGGCTGATACTCTGGACACAGCTCTCAGGGTCCCTAAGGATGGGGCCACAGAGACTGGCTGAGCTGAAACCTAGGAGGGAACCCATCACCTATCAGGGGACCTCTTTTAGCAGGGGTCCCAGGCTGGGGTTTCCCAACCTTTCAGCTGTGGGGTTGCACTTCTGCAATAGAAAATTACACTTCCACTTTCTTTCCTCAAGGAAGAAAGAAAAAAAGCAACAAAACTGATGAGCATTCTGACACATCACACCCTTAACTACCATCCCCGGACACGCCCCATCCCAGACCCACTTCCTCCTGAGAACTCAGCAGCAGTGCCAGAGCCAGATGCGTCCCTGGCAGTTAGGTAAGTGGAGATAGAGGGACGCGAATTCACAGCGAGGCGAGGAGCCCTGGTGGTGCTGGGAGCAGAGCCCCACTAGCTTCTTGCCAGGCACGCACCCCAGAGTGTCTTCCTCCTGTTTACCCAGAGGTGCATTGGCAGGACTGGGTTTCTGCTTCCCCAGAACTGCTGGGGCCCTGGGGACACTAGACACGTCTGCTGTGGTGGGGGTTTCCATCAGCTCTGAGTGCTCAAGTGCTCAATGGAGCAAAGAGTAGGGTCACACGAGCAGTGGCAAACTCTTCCTGGGGGTTTGGGTTTGGTTCCTAGGAGTGAACTCTGAGTTTCTGGCTGGGCCTGAGAACTTAGATGCCCAACCCAGCTGTCCTGGGCTGAGCTTATAACACACACCTCAGAAAGAAGTTTTCTGCAGGTTGGGGCCAGAGGGGGATGTGGATGGAGGGGAGCATGTGTGTGTGTGCGTGTGTGCGTGCGTGCATTAGGGGATGTCCTAAGAAGCCCAAAACTTACCACAGACTGAGAAGTCCTCATTGTTAGCCAGCTTCATCCAAAAGACAAGAGGGACAGGGGATCTGGGGGCTCAGAGGGACACTGAGCTTGTGACAGGCTGCCTGTTCCACAGCTTTTAAGGTCCAGAGTCCAATTCGAGGTCTATCTAAATGTGTTTTCTTGTGATTTTCATGTGTGTGAGCTTCTCCTTATTTAGCCATTTGGCAAATGTCCCCCACCACCACCACCCTTGCCCTTTCTCCCAGGCACTTGCTGTGGCCAGGCCCTATCTACACAGGACAGTGGGACACAGGGCAGTGTGGCAGCTCAGACTGCACCCTGCCCCTGGGAGGCCTCAGGGAGAAAGGAAGAGAGGAGCTCAGGGACGATAGGACAAGGCCCCACAGAACGCTGTAACGCAAAGATGAGCAGGTGGCCAGGTGCCCCGGGGGAGTTTTCCTGTTGTGGGAGTCCAAGGGCAGAGAGAGGAAAAGAGTTTCATAAAAGAGGTCACATTTGCACCAGGTCTTTAAAGAAGAACACTTTTCTGGACACAGAGTTTGGGACGGAAGATGCATTCTTAGTAGAAAAAATAGTGTAGGCAAAAGCCTGGTGCCAGAAAAGTGTATGATCAGTTGTTCCGACGTGCTCAGCCCTGTTGAAGGTGAGGACGGGTCCTGGGCCACATGGAGTTGGTGGCTGTGGTGAAGAGTTTACGTTCCTCAGAATCATGCAGGAACAAAGCTGACTGTTGTAAGTAGCATTGCCACATGTGCCAGTGGAGTTCTAAAGGACAAATTACTGGAGATGCTGTTGCTGGGATAAACAATGCGTGTGTTTCACACTGTGGCAGATACTGCCGGCTGCCCTCCATGGAGCCCAATCAGTTCTTGAGCGAGTGACCCTCCTCATCAGAGTCTGTCTTCTGCCCCAAACGGCGAGGATGGGATGCTCACAGAATTCAGGCCCATAAGCACTTGGCTTTCCCTGGGAAGCACTTTGGAATGTGGTAGCTGTTTTTGTTCTTCCTTCAGGTCTCCAGGCAGCCTTTCTGATCTCCTGGCTTCCCTCTTCTCCGTATGCTTGACGCTAGAAGCTCTTGTCTCCACCTCCCTGCCCCCACCACCCCAGCTGGGGGCTCTGAAAAGCAAGGCCTTGTTCCCCTCTCACATCTGCTTAACCTCTGCAGCTGGTCCGAGAAGGTCTCAGCAAGGGTTCATTGTGCAGCTGTCAAATACGAGAAAGATGTATCTTGTCTGTCTATCCTTCCCTTTCCATGAAACAGAGTTAAATTGTCCCTAAATGACAGTAAGTTACCAAAACCCCACTCTGCAAGTTGGAATGCCTTATAATTTGCACAGATAAGGACAGACATACCTATATTACGGAAAAGAAAACAAATTCAGAGCATGGGAGAGATGAAGCAGGGGCTAAAAGCGATGGGCCTTGGCTCCATCCTGGCTCAACCAGAATATCAGTATCTACAGCCAGCACTTGGCTCTGTTTGGCTGGAGGTGGTCTGCGGTCCCTGAGGTGTCTGGGCTCAGGGAGCCAGAGGCATGTCGGGCTCCAACCACACTTATGTGTCTGTGTTGCATCCTCCCCAGGCTCCCGTCCATGGAGAGACCCCTCACAGTCCTGCGGGTGAGCCTGTACCACCCCGCGAAGGCCCCAGCCATCTTCGCCACCGTCCCGTCTTGGCTGCAGCATGACACAAGCCCACTGTTGGTGGGGCGGAGTCCGGACTCCCACCTCCAGCTGCAGCTCCCCCGCCTCTCCCGCCAGCACTTGTCCCTGGAGCCCTACCGGGAGAAGGGCAGCGCTCTGCTGGCCTTCAGCCTCAAGGCCCTGAGTCGCCGGGGCTGCGTGTGGGTCAATGGGCTGACGCTAAGATTCCTGGAACAGGTTCCCTTGAGCGCCATCAACAGGGTCACCTTCTCGGGTGTCCAGATGGTAATCCACGTGGAGCTAGGCACCTCCCTGGAAGCCTTTGCCTGCTGCTTCTTTGTTAGCCCCTCACCTCTGATTTACAGGCCCCAGGCCAAGGAGTCTGATGAATGGGAAGACATCCCCCAGGTGCTGCCTGCCCCAGGTTCAGAGAAGCAGGCTCCAGGTTACCTGGACTCTCTCCACCTCCCTTCCCAGACTGGGGACAGCCCTCTCCAGCCAAGCGCTGCAGGAGGAACAGAAATACGGCTCCAGAGGGAGCCTGCAGACAGCTTGCTCTGCTAGCCCCGCCGCCGCCTAGGCTGAAACAGGACTTGAAATATTCGAGCTACATCATGCAATGTTGACAAGTGAGGCCTGCCTGGCTAATAACGAGCCGATTCTGCAAACATGAACAGCTTGGGGTGGGGGGAGCACCCTCCACATTTCCAGCTCTGCATGGTAAAGGGGAACTTCATATACTTTTAGAGGGCCTGAGGGGCTCTGGGGGCCCCTCTCAGCGTTTCCCCACATTTCCCTGTTTTGTCTGACTAGGAGTTACTTTATGTTGCTAATTTTGTGTGCTGCTTAAAAGTGGGAGTTTGAGGTTGCACCAGGAATGCATGGACACATGTAACAATTACATTTGTGGTAGCTGGAAGTTACCTTCGGCTTTCAAATACCCACAGGCACTTGGGGCTTAGGGAAGCCTGTGTTTAATAAACTGAAGTATTTCATTAAGCTGGCATACCCAATAGGATTCTCTGATCCCCATATGGGCTGCATGCATGCCACATTGTCACGCAGAGGCAGGGGCGGGAAATATAGAAGAGGTGTAAGAGGAAATTGGAAAGGTGGGGGGCTGACATTTCTAGAAAGGATGCAAGCAGAGCTCAGGGCTCCCTGGGTATGGGGAGCTGCATGCTGGGCCTGTCTGGAAATTCATTGTCACCATCACCCTCCTCATCCTCATGCTCTGCCACTCTCTGTCATTTCTGAATCAAAGTTTCAGCTGACCAGAAGGCTAATTCTATGGGTGTCTTGGGAGGTGGTGTTAGAATTCAGCCCAGCAGCTATTTCACTCAAGGTGGGTCATATACCAGTAGGGTGCGGTGGTCTTTGTACATAAGGAGCTAGCAGGGGGCCAAGCAGACCAAGGCGGGGATCGTTCTCTCAGTGCAAAGAGTTGCAGAGCAGAAGCGGCCATTCTCCATGCCATCCTGGTGCAGTGGGGCTTGGAAGTGTGGTTTAGAGACAATGTTCACCTGTGTAGTGAAGGGAGGGACCTACAAACCCAGGTGATCGCCATCATCCTAGGCCCTGCTCTAAGATATGCAAGACACTGAGGCCATGGTGCCATCCACTGGCTGGCTCGCATCCCAAGGTCTGTAACCACCTCCAAACAGGCTTTCAACACTGTCTACTTCCTACCCAAGAAGAAAAGCCCTTTGGCATCCAGGGCATGCCACAGGCAATTCAAGTGCACTGCCAGGCCCTGAACATCTTCTCCATAGAGAAGAGAGCGGTGGGCAGGACCCAGGCCTGCCCTGGCTTGGGAAGCTTCCCATTCAGTAGGAAATGAGGCAAGTACACTCAGATCACAGCCAGGGCTGCGAGGAAGGGTGCTGTCCAATGCTGTAAATAGCTTCTAGGGGCCCCCAAAACAGTTTTTCACAGTCATTCAACAAACTTTTGTGCAGCACCCACCTTGCACCAGATGCTGAGCAAAGGCCCAAGAACCCACAATGAACAAGGCTGACAAAGTTCCTGCCCTCGGGGAGCTTAAAGAAACTCAGGAAAGACATGAATTCAAGAGCTAATCACCAAATTATTTAGTCACCACTGTGATCGGAGCTATGGACATTGTGTTTTCGCTCTCTTCAAGCTGAGGCTAACATGAGCTCTCCTGTTGAGCGGCTGTGTCTGATGAGTGTTCAGCACTCTGTGAGCCACTGTGTGTGTTGTCCCGTTGGATCCTCACAACGCCCACATAGACAATGGCATTGAACACATTAAACAGATGAGGAAACTGAGACTCAGAAAGAGTAAATATCTTGCCCAACATCATGCCATTCACCAGCTGTGTGATCTTGGGCAAGTGACTTAGCCGGTTTTTCTCTCCATATCTGCTTCTGTAAATGGGTAAGATAATAGTACCTATCTGCTGGAGCTCTCGTGAGGGTCTTAGGAAATGTGCACATATGAAGTGCTCAGTGCACTCAGTAAGAGTTACCTACTATCATGAGACCCAAGAAACGGAACCTAGTAGGTTCAGACCCAAGGGCTCACCTTGGACATGATTATGGAGCTAGAAAAGGTTGGAAGACTGACAAACTGGCTAGAGGGCCCAAGGGCTTACCTGCGCTCTGTGATTACCTAATGATGGATTTTGTCTTAGCATGGACCTGGTGAGCAGTAAGGAGGGGGTTTTACCTTGTTCCTTGCACCAGAAGGCCCACTATTCAGGGTCTGTAGAATGGGAGACACGCTTTCAGGGCTGGCAAGCAGAAGAAGGCATGTGTAGTGTGATCTGATGATGCCCACTGTCTGGAACGTTCTTCATGTTTTACACACAGATGCTAAATGAAACAATGATCTTCACAGACCAAAGTGTTTTCCAAACTATGCCTTAGGGAGCAGTAGCCTACATACAGAACCGAGAAGCCATGGGCGGGAGATTGCACCTGAGCATCAAAGGCTGAGACGAGGAAGCTGGCTGGTGGCATCCCAGAGTCTCCAGGGCACAGGTCCCCTTTCCACTGGAGAATATTCACCTCAAACAAAGGTTCTTCCCCTCTAGGAAAGAGCGTACCCAGCCCAACTGGGGGTCCACGAAAGGGAGCAGTCTGCTTCCTCCAGAGGGTGTCTGAGACTTGGGGTGAAGGGTCTGCGAGGCCCTCCAGGACCCGGGATGAACTGCATAGCAGGCTGAAGGATAACAGGCCAGTGATAGGATAGGAGGGAGCCAAGACACATGTAGCCTATTGTGTCGGACTCTGTCAATTAACAGAAATCTCAGGGAAATTCACTGCTTGTCTTGCACCAGGTTTCATGACAGCAAAGCTCCCTACATGCTCAACCCCATTTTTCTTTTTTCTTTTTTTTTAAGAATAGTTTTATTATTTTTTAAATTTAGGTGCAGTTGGTATACATTATTATACTAGTTTCAAGGGTATAATACAGTGACTCGACATTTATATACCCTACCATGTGATCACCACACTAAGTCTAGTGTCACCATGCAAACTTATCACAATATTATTGAGTATATTCTCCTTCACCTTTTTCACCCAGGAGATTCTGTTTTTCTTCAGAAGAAAGCCATTTAAATCATCAGATCTCTGACACCCACCTCACTTCTTCCTAGCAGCTGGAATTATCAGGTTGGCTTCAGCGCCCTGGTCTATGCACCTGATACCACTTTCTTTTGCCTGCTGAGACAGCCTGAGCAGGTCAGTGAGTCCCTCCCAAAACTGTCCTCTGCATTCTCTCAGCTCCCACACACAGGGCAGCCCAACTGTCTGAGTGACACATACACACCACAGTGGCGACAAACTGCGGCTCTACATTCACACTGCTGTCTGGGTTAGAATTCTTGTTCCATCACTTACTAGTTCTGTGATTTTAGACAAGTGACTGAGGCTCCCTGTGCCTCAGTTTCTTCTTCTGAGAAATGGAACATAAAACAGCACTGTGAAGATAAAATGAGACATCACATGTAGAGCACCCCGTAAATGCTCAATATGATTATCTGTCATCATCCAACTTAGTGGATGAATTGAAGGCACTTGGATTCAGCGCCTGTGTGTGTGTGTGTGCGTGTGTGTGTGTGCGTGCACGCACACACACACACACACATCTGCTAAAGAGCTACATCAATTACATTTAGGCATACCCCAGAGTACTACAATTCTCGGAACCGACGTCTGGAAATTTAGAAACCATCCCCCATGCCCTGTGAGGCATTTAAACCCTCACATTCCTCTGCTTTTCCAAGAATGGGAGTCTTCCCAATCTGTCTGGAAGTGAGACACCACATCCCCTCCACCCCATGTCAAGGGGTCACAACAGGCATGAAGAAGCACTATGAGGACGTGATGGTGGATGCATCAGATAGTGGCATCCTAGAACAGGGAAGGCCATGGCTGAGCACGGGCAGTCCCATGTAGACACTGGAACACTGTAACCACTGTTTCCATGTCTGTCTCTGGCGAGACCTCAAGTTCCATGGAGACAGGACCACAAATTGTTCACTGTTGTGTTCCCAGTGGCCATCACAGAGCTGGGCAGAAGACAAATAGATAGGTGGTTAGGGAAGCAGTCACCTTGGCTGTGCTAAGGGACAGATGAGGGCAGGGCCAAGGGCTGCAGTGGTAGGACAAGAAGCAGGCCAGCCAGCTGGGCAAGACGACCATGGAGAAATGGGCAGACGAACATCTTGTGGGTGGAGGTGAACATCTCTCGCCCATACTGGGCCTTGGTGGGGGCAGCCCAAATCCTCTGGCTGAGGCTAAATAAGGTGGGTGTGTCTGCCTCCTACAGAGGCTCTTGAGCCTCTGTAGCCCCAATTCCACCAGAACTTTGAGTGTTTAGAATTCTGTGTGGTGACTGCTGAGGCAGGTTGAGAGATTTGACAGGGCCCCATGTCACTAAGGGATAGCTCTCAGCCAGCACTTCCTGCCCCAAACAGAGGTGCATAGGGTACGGGTACTTCCCCTACCCCCTACCCTCCAGGAAACCATGGGAAAGGCTCCAAGCAGTAGCAGTCATACTGGCTGGATTGAACCTTGGCCTGCAGCCCACCAAGTCTCCACGGGATCTGGTGTGATCCCTCTCCCCGACCCCTTACTTCCACCCCAGTGAAATGGAGGCCAGCTCATGCAAACCCTCTCCTGCATACATGTACCAGGAACATCCACCCTGTAACAACATCCTGCCCACCCTATCTCTTTAAGAGATTCCCTGTGGCTGTAGGAAGCTAAGATGTCACCCTGTTGGAGGCACCTACATTTTCAAAGAAAAGATTGGAGAGGGCAACACTGGCCCAGAAGGAGAGAGTTTCCTTGCAGAAAGAGTAGCATTGATGGTTTCGCAGTAGGCCAATAAAAGAAACACTTCCCCTTTCCCTCAAATGCATCATCACTTCATACATGTGTAAAGCAAGATATACACAGTCAAGAGACTGGCTCAAGGTCCGCTGTGGCTGATTAAGCAGTAGAGCTGAAATAGGAACTGAGAACCAAGTATTTCCACAACAGCCCTCTGAGTGGCCAGGCTGCCATTAACAAAGATATGTATAGAAGCAAGTAAGTCCCAAGCAGTGTGGACGGTTCATCACCGCCTACAAGACTTCTCCACCCCGACTCTGGGCTTTGTGCTGGGAGGCTTCCCCTTTCGCTGTATCTGCTGTGTGCACTTGGTCCTCAAGCTCTGCTGTGTCCTCTTCTTCCATGGCATCTGGTGATACTGAGCTGGTTCCCAAAGTACCACTGAACAGGACCATTTAGAACCTCCAGCTTCTCTTCGCTGCGGCAGCTCACTACCTGCATTCCTGTACTCCAGTCACTCACCACCGCTCCAGGCTTTGGGGTGAGCAGTAAACAAACCCAGCTCCTCTACCTTTAAGAAGAGATGCCGCAGTTAACGAACTCTGTTCTCATTGCAGGGCTATGATCCCTTTTACCTTGAACGTGAACTCGCAAGCGGATTAAAGTGAAATAAAACCTACCATTTGAGTTACATTCTCAGCTGATTGGAAACATGCATCACCTCCCCATGACCGGGCTGTGAGAAGGAAAGTTATTATCTTTCTTCAGAGTTTGTAAACTCTTTATGGCTGAGGCAGCTTTAATCCTGCTGAGGGAAAAAATGATCCGGGAATAAATTGCTCTCATTTACCTTTGTTTTCCAATCACATGCTCCAGTGGGAGCAAAACATCCTAAGTGAGGGGATGTGGGGAGCCAGGTGATCCCTGACAGAAGAGTTTAATTATTTTTCTTCTTTGGGCATGTGAGTTGAAAGG
This sequence comes from Eidolon dupreanum, assembly GCA_028627145.1. Lineage (NCBI taxonomy): Eukaryota > Metazoa > Chordata > Mammalia > Chiroptera > Pteropodidae > Eidolon > Eidolon dupreanum. The sequence goes on from CM053515.1 coordinate 27,780,918, forward strand.
GCTTCCCAGTGCCATTTGGCATGGGGCTTGTTCCACAAAAGTCTGCGCTCCTGCGCCATGCCAGGACTCCGGAGCTCGTAAGGTTCTCTGCCTTTTATTTTCCCCCAGGGAAACATGACCTCCATTTCCCCACAACACCCACTTCTAGAGAAGCATGTGCAACCATGGTGTCCAGCTCCAGGCATTTGGAAAAGCCAGTTAGGACTCTGAGAAAGGGCACATTTGAATCAAAATCAAATCACAGTCCAGGAAGGGAGGAGAGATGGTGGGGCCTGAGGTTCTGGAGGCTCTTTCTTTCCTCCTCTGTTATTTCTCTGCTCCTCTCTGTGTTTCCTAACACAGAACTTACATGGAGCAGGTACTAAGCAAAGCCTGTTCTAACAGCTGGAAGGAGCCCCAGCTGAGAGATGTCTTAAAGATGCAGAGGCAGGGGTAGGGGTGGGAATCTCCAGAAGACAGAGACTGGGGTCTTTGCAGGGGGAGCTCAGTCCAACAGCAAGCCCCAGGATTTCCATAATTGCTTTTCCGAGGGTTCTGAGGCCTGATAACATTCTTCCACTCACCTACCTGCAGCTTGCTGCAGATGGACTAAGAAAATGGACATTATTATGTCACCTTGTTTAGGGGAGGTAGGTGGGAGGAGTGTGTCAGTCAGGATCCAGTCAGGAAAACAAAAGCCACTCTAAATATTTTAAAAATTGAGTTCAGGGAATTGGGTACATAGGTGATGGAGCCACTGAGAAGCCACACAGGCAATGTAATTCAGAGATCAGTAAGAGCAGGAAGTTGCTATGGCTGCTCGGCTACTCGTTCTCACCCCTGGGTGGCAGGGGCAACTGAGAGGTAGTGTGACATGAGCCAGAGATAACTCCATCGTCCAGCACAGAGTTAGAACTATGGTGGTGTTCTCCCTGCCCCTCCTCCCCCAAAAGCCAGGACCTTGGAGGCAGAGGTTCTCCAGTGGGGAGAAGAAGCTGGGGAGGAGATGCGGCTGCTGCCAGAGGTTTTCCCAGGAGCCAAGAGAAAGAGCGAAGTACTCTGGCTTCTCCCTTTTCCCACCCCCAGTGGCTCTCATTGGCCGAAACCAGCCAGAAGGCAGCTGACAAGCAGCCTAGGCAATGCAGCGTGCAGGTCGAAGCCCCTGCAGTCCAGAGCAGAGGTCGACTTCCAGGGTCCATATCCCCACTGCCCTCCCCTACTGACTTAGAAATGGCCCTCACCTCCTGAGCTGCTCTTCCTCATGTATTAATGGGGACACTTGGAGCTTACCTCCATGAAGGCTGAAACCCATCAACTGTAAAAGAACTTGGTGCTCACACCTTGGAAATGCTCAGTAAATGCCAGCCCTTCACGTTAACCACCACCTGTTCCCAAAATTCTTCCCTCTAGGACACTTCTCCTACTTTTTCCACAAAGGAGCCAACTCCCTCCTAGCTCCAAGCTAGTGTTGGGACTCAGAGGGTTTATTTTCGAGCAGCAATCCGTGGGGACAAAAGGTGTTTCCTCAACTGGGAATATGGGTACCTGCTGTGTGCCCTGTACCATACCAGAACCTGTCACCAGCAGACCCCCTGCAGAAACTGGCTTGGACATATTTGGATATGTCCATCGTGGACATAGATGGAGCAGCCAGTAGGTCCCCTGTTAGGGTCTGTTGACTGAATGACAAAAGAGTGAGATGGGAGAAAGAATTTTTGTGGGTTGATAATAGACCTTTAGGGATGAGGCTTCGGGAACCGCAAATGACAACAAAGCTCCTGGTTAAAAGGTTAAAATGCAATTTAAACAACTAATTGCTTAGGGTGAGAAGAGGCCAGAGAGAGTGATTTGCTCAGTACACGGACTCACTATATCCGCAGGACCCTGAGCCCAGCAGCCAAGGACTAATCCCAACAGGGCCATGCAGGGCCCACACCCCCAATTCCTTGCCATCTGCCAAAAGGTTTCCCTGTTTCCAGATGAATTCTGCCTCTGTGACGCAACACGACCACCCAGCCCTTCACCACTCCGAAACACACATGCGAGGTGCAGAGCCCCCAAACTTGGAGCTCTGCCCTGGGAGCACTGGAAGCAGGCAGGCTGGATGCTTGGCGTCAGAGGCTTCCAGAACCAGGGCCTCATTACTGAGGAACACATGGTCCCCTGTGGACACTCGTTGGAGGCCAAGCAAGGAAGCTAATAATCAGAGGGCTCCATCTTTTAGTTTTACATTCCTTTTCCCCTGGGCCTGTAGTTGCTGTGCAGATTTCAAATGTCAGGAAAGCCCCATGTGGTCTGACTTCTCCTTCCTCTTTCCACTCCCCTCTCAACACATACACACATGCACACACGCACAAGCACGCACGCACATGCACGCATGCACACTCCTGCCTCTGGGCCTCAAGCAGCCCAGGTAAAGTGTTGGTTAGAAAACCACAGGGTAATTATGAGCTGTGAGATTTGCTCCTCGGTTACAGAAAGGGAAAATAGCTCCTCTTGAGATTCTCAGCACACTTTACAAACCAGAGAGAATGTTTTGGCTCGCTCAGGGGAAAAATAGAGGCTGAGGAGAGATCTCATTAGAGGAACAGTGAGGGGAATTCGGAGGAGGCCAGAATGTTCTGGAAAAAGAAACACCCCTGGACACAAGGCCCTGGGAGTGCTGGAACATTTCCAACTTTGGTGGTGTGAGTTCTCCCACCATGGTCAATTTCAAGGTATCAAGATGACATCACCAGACTTGGAGTTGGGAAGAGATGCACAGAGAGCACACCATTACATAGCATTTCCACTATATGGCTATGTACATAAGTATGGAAATGACCTCAAGAGCACAGGTATAGTAAGATATAATAAAATAGTTAGGAAGCCATGAGTTTTGATTATTTACTAACTTTGGACTTAATACAACTTATTTAACTATATGCTATACAATTTAATTTTTAATGATGGCTTGTTTAACAATCAGTTCTTACAAGATGGTGTGAGATGGCTCCAGCACCCCACTGTAAGGAAATGGTTCCAGCCCCTTATGCAAAATAACTCATGTGAAAATGCCTTGGAAATGAAGGTGGTACCTGCACCAAAGCCCTGGAAAGGTCAGAGCAACCATTCTAAGAAACATGTACAATGCTTTCCTATTTAGAAGTGAATGTGTTCACATTTATAATATTAGCTTTTAAAAATAACCTTATGAGGATGTTAAACCATCCCATGTTACAGATGAGGGAATCAATGCTCAGAGAGGGGAAGTGTGACCAAATTCACTCAGCGTTTGACTTGTGCTAGATCTTTGCTTTTTCTCTTTACCCCCTTCTTTCACACATACTGGTGGGGGGTAGCCCATCAGCTCTGACTGAGCTTGGGTTGCAGAGCTCCACTGTCAATGACCACCTAACAAATGTCAGCAGAGAAACGGTGCAAAACTGGGGTGCTCGTGCTAGAGCCCTGGGATCAGTCCTCTAGATTAAAACATGCAACGGGTGTATTAAGTAAGAGACCACACTCTTAGAGCTCAAGGGCAGAGTGACAGGTCACCTGGCATTTAGAGGCCTCCTTCCTTATTATCAGGAAGAAAAGCACAGCTCTCTATGTCCCATCTCATCTCTCTACCCTCCTGGTTAAGAGATGTGGAAGTCTCTGGTAAACGGAAAGCAAATGGATTTCAAATCAATTTCTGAGCTGTAGCCAAATCCCGAGGCCTCTTGGACACTGAGAGCAATGTGGTACCTGGTTGGCCACCCAAGCTGTGTGTGAGTATTACCCAGCATCCTCTCGGGGAGCCCCAAACAGGCCACCTCCCCCAAGCCTGGAGTGACTGGCACTGGATTCCAGACAGGATCGGGACCCCTGCTTGAAGATTGGCCCAGACCCCAAACTCACACATGACTAGAAACCAGACCCTACAAAATACTTCAGTGCAAGGTGAGCCCCTCTTCCGCCTCTCGGCATCTCCCAGCTTGGCGACTACCCCTCTGGCTTGTGGGCAGGAGACATCCCAATGCCTAGGCCATGTCCCCTCAATCCTGTGTCATTTCAAATTTTCTGGCACGTAGGTTTGGTATCCTTGGCTCTTTTAAACATCACGCTTTATGGCCTTTTGCAGTGTAATTTTGTTCCTGTCTTGCCATTCAATTTGAATTAAATATCAAACAGATGTGAGTCATATTTTTGTTCTTTTTAAAGAAAAAGTTTAATATTAGGGAGCATGCCCTCCTATATGATCAGGAAAGCCATTCGGAGAAATAAGCCTCTTCAAATTAAAAAAGAGTCACATTGGTTAACGTTAAGATGCTTTCAAGTGATACATTTCGAAGTGCTAAGGGAAGGTGTTTCCAGGAAGCTATAAAGCAGCCAGGAGAAAGGAGAAGATATACGGCCCTAGGCTGATGGGGAAATTGGAGCTCAGAGAGGGGGCACCCCCACCTGGGGAGGAAGCTCTAAGCTTGGAGATGAGGTTCACAGATGATGGTGGGGGAGGCCGTCTTCCCCAGAGGCCTGGGGTGGGAGGGGAGTCTGCTCTCTGAAGCTTGTGTGGTCAGGGTGGAAAGGTGGTCAGGAGGAGCTCCGTTCTGCTCCAAAACCCAATCTGACCTGGGTACCCATTCCTCACCCTTACATGCTTGCACCAGCCTGGCACACCACCCCCCCACTCCACTCCCCAGGAGTCCCGGGGGTGATCTTGTGTTTTTGGGCATGCTGAATAGCCTAATCCCCTGGTCCCTGCTGCAGGCTCATGATAGTGGGGCCTTTGGCCTTTCACGGGTCTTGGACACTCCTGAGAATGCAGAGAAAGCATGATTTGTGAATTTCAATTTCTCTTCTAAAACCTCTTACAGATATTTCTGCTGTATTCCTCTCCTTCCCTCTCCCCCTAGATAGGAATTATAAGACAGTAACTACCATCCCTCCCTTTGCATCCCTCCCAATGGGTCTCCTCTTTGGAAACAGGAACATGCACAAAGTTGCACATAACCTCAGTGGCTCATGGTCTTTTGACTTCAACCCTCCCCTCTTCCCCACAAGACAGCCATGGCATAGAGCATTTCATCACCAAGACACGCAGCCAAAGGTCCGAGGCTCTTCTCTCACAGGAAACAGGAACCCACATTCTTGAGCACCCACATGCCCAGCACCGTGCAAGGCCTTTATGTGGGCTGGGGGAGCTGGTCAGCCTTCAAAGCCTTCTGGCTTCTTGGCAACACATATGCCTGGAGCTCAGCATTATTGGACCTGCTGCCATTCATGGCTATGAGCCAGGGTCCTCAGTGCTGGCTCAGGCTAAAGTGTTTCCATGTGGTCCTTTGACTCATTGCACCTAAAAGGCAGCCTCCAACTACAGCCGGCTGACTACAAATGACATTGCCATGTGGCAGGGAAAGGGGCCAGAATGCCTCAATTCCAGCTGGTTCTGGACATGCTGGACCCTGAGACGAGGCTCTGCACACCCAAGATTTGTCTCTAGGGATGATGTGCAAACGCCCAGAGACCTGCTCCAAGGGGAGCATGAGGTCTGTTGATGAGAAACAGATCCAACACTTCCTAGAATTCCACAATCAAAAGAGAAGGTCGAGTGGAGAGATTTAGAGCAAAGAAAAGCCTGGACTTTGGAGTCAGACAGCTGAAGTCTGGATCCTGGCTCTACCACTTAGTAGCTCAGTGACCTTGGGCAAGAGATCGACCTCTCTCAGCCTCAGTTTCTTCCATCTGTAACTTGGGAATAGCGCCTGTCTCATAGAGTGTTTGGGAGGATGAAATGGGATGATGTGTGTGCAGTGCTTAGCACAGTGCTTGACCTGCAGCATGGACCCAAGGTTTGGAAGTTATTTTTCTTTGTTTTTCCCTCCAGGATGACAAGCCCCCTATCTGACGCACCTGTGGGGCCTAGGCGCTAAGAGGTGGGTCAGAGCCAGGCTTGCCCCCAGAAGTAACCACATGAATAACCACAAGAGTAGTGGGAGATGCAAAGGGAGGAATGTTAGTTACTGTCTCATAATTCCTTTCTAGGGGGAGAAGGAAGGAGAGGAATACAGCGGAAATATCTGTAAGAGGTTTTAGAAGAGAAATTGAAATTCACAAATCATTGCTGCTGACCCAACCATTATTTTATCTCCACGGCAATTCAATGAGAATGTACTGAGATTTGTTCTGAAAACCTGGGTGGGGAGAGGAGGGGAGGTGCAGTGGAGAAAGGGTGAGGCCTGCCTCCTGCCCTCCAGGGACTCAGGACCATACCCAGTTTCCAGAGGGGCTCTGAGCTCAGAGTGGCAAGGGCTGGGCTGGCCAGAAGGCCCTTCTAATAGGAGGGGCATGAAGCCGTTCCTTCAACGATGGAAGTCTGCTAAAAGAGAGAGAGAGACACCCACCCTCTACACCTTGTTGCCCACCAGGCAAGTGTCTAAGGACAAGCCAGCCTGCTCTCAGGGGTCTTGACTTAGTCCCCTTTACCTCCAACCTACACAGACATGCACAGCAGCCATTCGTTTGTATTTCATTCAGAGCAAGAGGTCTTTTCTATAGTGCTGCTCAGGTGTCCAGCCTTGGGACTCCCAATAGTGAAGAAAACATTTCTCTCATCCGGCAGCTGGGGACAGCCATGTGCTGGTCAGAGCCCTGAGGACACGCCCACCTCTCCTCAGGGCTCAGTCCCTCTCCTAGTGAGGGGAGGGGTGTGTTCAGAGTTAGTGGGCTCATGGGCTATGATAGGGGCTTAACCTATTTCCCCCAGGATGCCCAGGACACCCAACCCAACTCCGGAATCTCACTTGGGTGTTTACACTCATTCCAATGACCCTCTTTCTACAGTTCCCCAGGGGCACGGCCCCAGCCATATGCTTTCCTCCAGCCTTTGGGACCACATACATCTTGTCCTGGACCCATGACACGGGTTCATGTCTTAATAGGAACTTAGATACATTCATACCTATAGCTCTCCTTATTGAATTAAAATATAGAATGACGTAAATAATTTCAAATAAACAATGACTTACATCTCCCTCCAGTCTTCATCAGCGTACGCATTTTCCCATGGTTGTAATCAGGATGCATAGACTTGATTTCCCTGGGCATTTCACATGGCTTCAGACTTGTGGTGATCATACTGGCTATTCACTGTTGCAACAATGACACACCTTAGTCTACAAACGATGAGCATTTTCATCGATTAAAATTTCTTTTTGCTATCTTCAAAGTAATACCCTAAATATTCATACAGATTCTTCCTTTTGAGCAATTCCCTTGGAGATGTTCCCAGGAGCTGAGAGCTATGAGAAGATTCTCTGTGTGCTAGTCATCCACTGCGAGCCCAACGTTTTAGGGATGGTGCCTCATTCACCCGAGTGCCGACCCAGTAGTGTTCATTTCCCAGATCCCGTTTTACAGAGGAGAGAACAGAGATGGGTGGGGCAGGGTGAACATTTGCCTAGAGCCACCCCGAACGTTTCCTGTGCCATTTCGAGGCATGCCCCTCCCCTCCAGGTACACTGTGGGTTTAACAGGAGCCCCGAGTGCCTTATCCTCGAACAATAAATGACTAATGGGTTTAGAAATGCCCAATGGCAGCATGGGGATCTTAAGGGGTGAGAAAAGCTGCTTCTTCAGCCTCTGAAACAAACTCTGCATGTGGCCATCTCAGACCAACCCCAAGGCCACCCTTCCCAACCCTTCCAGAGACCCTTTAAGTAAGGGAGGGCGGGCTTTTTGGAACTCTAAGCCCTTCAGAAGATGTGAAAATGGGGGCAGGTCAGCCACATGAAGTGGCGACTACAATGTGTAAACACCACCTCAGGGCGCTGCTAATATTCCAGGCCAGGCCCTGGTGCCACCAGCTTCCCACTGCAGGCACAGAGGCCGGGGTGGCTCTCGCCAAGTTGCCTGTATGCTCTTGTGTCAGTGGCGGGCGGTCTGTCATTGGGCTCCTGGTTGACCATTTGTTGGTAACTCTGTCTGCCCTGTGGTGGCCTGAGTGCCCTGCCCAGCATTTTCTAGATGTAAAGCCGCAGCAACTGCTGGGCCAGAGAGGCCCCGGGCTCACAAAGACATCCCTGGCCCTCAATTGTGCCCCTGGGCGAGGTGCATGGGGCTAACCAGAAACACCTGTGTACATGGAATTTCCTGCCCCAGCTCAGGCTTCATTTCCTCTGCCAGTAAAAACCCAAGGCGTGCGAAGGTGAAAGAAACCAGCCAGTCAATCACTCAGACGACGGCCACCAGGGCCGCAGAGACAGGACTTTCTAAATTAAATTTTAATTCCCACCCGATGGCCTGGCCGGGACAGCCATGATTCAAACCGTGCAACCGGCCACCTCAGCCAGGCAGATCCCTGCCTGTCTTCTTGCAGGAATTAACCTTCCCCCTGGGCCAGCATACAGTGGCGTCTGCCTTGGCCAGATTGTGGAATGAGACCCTAAGAATAAAAGGGACCTCCTTTCCCCTCAACCTTCTTGTGCAGCTGCAAGGGCTGCCCAGCTGACTAGCTGCTCACTACCCCAGGCTGTTTGAATTATTAGGTGCTGGAGAGATCAGAGCCCACCGGTGACTTGGGGACATTTACCAAGACAACATCAAAGCCTGGCAGGCCTGGGTCCAAAGTGTAGGATAACGGTCAGAGCCCGAGGGTCTGTGCTCTGTCCTGACCCAGCAGGTTTAGGTGAGGAGAGAGTCATAAAAATGCCTCCGTTTTTCCAGAACATTTTTTCCAGAGATTCCTGCTGGTTAGAAGAGGTGGAGCTTAGAGCAAAAAGAAGGGAGATACTGAGCTGCCCATTTTCTGGTCAAACCAACCTTCTGAGATTATGACTTGCCTGATCATACAGCTGGCTAAGACCAGTTCTTAGACTGGGTCCATCACTGGAGATCAAGTCATGACCCCCATTCCCCAGTCTCAGCCAGCAATGGGAGGGGCAGGGAGGTGGCCTTGAGGAGGAGACACTGAGGTCTCAGAGATCTGGACTTAAAGCCTAGATTGTGCCTTTATGCAAGTTAACTTCTCAGTCTCAGTCATGGGGTGCCTAAAATGGGGAATCATGAGAGCACCTCCTTTATAAGGCTGCCATGAGAAATAAACGAGTGTCTCTGTGGTGCTTCATACTGAGGAATGTGACGCCAAGGGGATCAGATGGGGCAACCTTTACAAGGAAACTTCTATTTCTCTGCCAGTGACATGTCAGCGACAGTCACCATGGGAACATCCTCCCTTCAGGAGAATCAGGAGGTGAAGACCCTTGCTTCAGGAAGACTCGATCCCATCCTGGACACCCACGGCCCCACTTCCTGTTCAGCCTTACGTAAGACGCACATGCCCTCTCCCCATCCTGTCTAACTGGTCTTCTCATTGAGAGATTCAAATACAAATAGGGGGATGGAGGGATCAGAACAAATCCTTCCTTCCTAGTCCTGGAGAAGCAACTGGCAGAGGCCAGGCAACCTGGCTGGAGGCCAGGACCAGCTCCCCAGCAGAAGGACTGTGGAACACTCATCAGGAAGTGGAAAGCATCCCAGGTTTTTAATAGCTGCCATCTGCTATCTTTTTAAAATAGCTTTATGATTTTAAAAATAATGTATGCTCATTATACTATAGTACAACTCCATACCATAACATGGGTAAATCTCGCCAACAGCATTGAGCAAAAGAAGCCAGACACAAAGAGTTCATACTGCATGATTCCATTTATATAAAATTTTAAAACAGGTAAATGGAATCTATGGTGTTTAAATCAGGAAATAATAGGTCATTCTTTGGGGCGGTAGTGATTGTAAGGGGACACCGGAACTTCCAGGAGGGCTGGTGATGTTCTGTTTCTTGATCTGCATGCTGGTAACACAGGTATGGCTTGGTGAAAAATCCACTTACGATTTGTGTGCTTTTATGCACGTATGTTATATTCGATAATAAATTTCCACAAAATAAATTGTCGGGTCCACACCAACATCGTGTGCAAAAATAAATAAGTATAAAACTTTTATGCTCAGTGTAGAAAATTTTTTTTTTAAAGAAGAAGTAGGAAAGCAGAAACATGTCACTCATCTTACAATCCTGAGGTAATTCTTTTAATGTTTTAGTATATTTTTCCACCTTTTTCCATGTATGATGCATGTATATTTGGTACATCTAGCATTATTCTTGAGTTTAAAATTATATGTGCAACTTTTTACTTAATATTATATTGTAAAGATTTGTGCACACATTCTTAATGACTCCTGAAAACTCTCCTTAAGACTCTGTAATACACCAACATATGGACATACCATACTTTAACCTAGTGCTTCTCAGAGTTGATTTTGCCTCTCCCTTAGGGCATTTTGCAATGTTTGGTTGACAACATTTTTGGTTGTCACAACTTTGAAGGAGTGGTGGCCACTGGCATCTGGTGGGTAGAGGCCAAAGATGCCACTAAACATCCTGTAACGCCCCGAGACAGACAGCCCCCACAACAAAGAATTACCCCAGCCCAAATGTCAACACTGCTGAGGCTAAGAATTCACATATAATCATATTCTTATTGTTATACATGTAGGCTACTTCCAGCCTTTCCTATTATTAATAAAGCAACAACAAATCTCCTAGGGAAAGCATTCTGTGCATCTCTGGTTCTCTCCTTAGCATCAGTCTCTGTGGGCAAGCTCAATGTGAAGGCCACTTTAAAGAGCTTGCTATGTACTGCTAGATTGTCTTCCAAAAAGTAGTCTGGGTTTACCCTCACCATCCCCAGTCCTTCCCATTCCTTCTATGGTGACAAGCTCTGGCCCCTCATCTTTTAGATGCTTGTGGACCTCCCACCTCTGAAGATACTTTTCCTTTGCCCAGAAAGACTCCCTCTCTCGTTTGTGAATTTTCAGCAGAGCATCCTGTAAGAGCTGTCCACACCCCTCTCTGCTTGCCTTCTCTGCATCCACCACCCAGGGCAGGGCAGAAGGACTCCCGGCCTCACCACTCCGCTGACACTGCCCTCCGAGCTATTACAGCGCCCCCAAACCAGAAGTCAAGGTTGTTTTTCAATGCTTGACCTGAACTTTAGCTTCATCTGCCATAGGCAAGCCCCTTCAACATTCTTAGAAGGTTGCTGAATACCCCTGTGCCACCACCCCTCAGGGATGGTCACCGCAGGGTTGGACCCTATCCTTTTATCACCCAGGAACATAGAGATGATCTGAGCCCAGCCCATTCTCCTGACCTGTGTTTCCAACTGGAAAAATGCAACTTGGCCCCTCTCCCAAGCCAGGAAACTTGAGCCTTCCCCATTTAGCCTTCTCCGGGTGATCTTTCTAAAAAAAAAAAAAAAAAAATTACAAATGAAATATGTAGACTTGATTTGAATTCTAATTCATACATATCAACCTTGAAGTAAAAGCATTTGGTGGACAACCTGGTAAATTTTAATATAAACGGGGTTAGATGTGGAGAAATTATTGTTAATTATTTGAGGTGTGATAATTAATGGTAGCGTAGTTGCACTAAAAAAAAAAAAACAGCCTTGTTTAGAAAGGATATATCCGGAAGTTTTTACATGAGAATGGTTGGGATGTCTAGATTTGCCTTAAAATATTTTAGATAAGAAGAAATACATTATGTAAATTGGAAAAACATTAATAATTATTCAGTTTAAGCATAGGTTCATGGAGGTTCAGTATGCTCTCCATTTTCTTTGAAATTTTTTATATATTCAACGCCCCCCCCCCTCAAATCTGACCACATCACTCTCTCACTGAGAATACTGTGGTATTCCTTACTGCCTAGAGAATCCAGTCCAGACTTGTAAATGTGTCATACCAGCCCCAGGGGCCCAGATACCTTTCATGCTCCAGCCTCCCCTCCCCTTCCCCTCTCCCAATCCTTCCCCTACTCCACAGACGGTCTTCTTCACTCTGCTTGGAAAGCAGAGAAGCCTAACTCTGTCCTCTTTGCCTACACAACCATACTCATCTTTCAAGAGTCTCTTCAAAGTGTCCCCTTATTTCTGAACTCTTCCTTGAGTCCTCCTTTCTTTGACCCCTCAGGCCAAGCCACTGGCCCTGCCTCTACATTCCTGCCCTGCCCACTGATCAACTATTTTACAGTTGCTCGTTTTCATTTGTTCTTTACTCTCACTTCCCACCTCACCACCACTCTGGACTGAGCTCCCTGTGAGTACAAACTGTGTGTTATTCACTGCCACTTCCCAAGGGATTGGTGCAAGCACAGCACCTTGTCATGAGTCAATAAAAATCAGTGAAGTGAACGAGTGAGCTTCCTCCCTTCCTTCTCTTTCCCTTCTGAAGATGAGCAGTCCTTACATTTGAGTTAACAGGCTGGGCTTTCTTCTATGCCCTACTCTGGATGGGACCTATTAGAACAGTTTAGGGCATTAGAATGGAAGTAAATCAAACTGGAAAAACACCCGAGTTGCTAGGCAACAAAAGGACGCAAGTGCACATTCTCACATATCAACCCAAAGATATTTTGTAATTGCTCAGGGTCATTCTTCTTACTAATAATTTGTTTACTTACCTGTAAGAAAAGACTTACTCAGAAAACACAGTAAATTGTGTCACTCACTGAAAGGATACCAGAAGTGAGATCATGTACCACTAACAGAAAAAGCACAAACCTGACCCTGGCACTGGGACTATGAGGGAGAAAGAAGACAGCATGACCAACTGCAAGAAGTGGTCAAGACTCAAGGTCACCTCCTGCCTCTGGCTTTTGCTGGACCTAACAGAAGATTTTGTCTGGGGGATGCAAGCTGGAAAAGGATACAGGACTGGGCTGACAGAGGTGGGCTGATGCCCCAGCAAAGCCTTGGATCTCAGAGCCACAGGTTGGTTATAACGTCCCTGCTAAGGCTCTGAACCCGATACTGCCACATTCAGATGTAGCCTGGGTAGACCAGTGTGCCTATCCAGACTCAGCCAAACTCAGCCAATGCACTGAGTGGCCTACCTTCCTTTGTCCCAATCTGCAAAGTGCAAGAGCGTCCTGCCTTTAGGACCAGCTCTGAAAAGCAGCAAGCACTATTCTTTTCTTCTTCTTTTTTTTTTTTTTAATTTTAATTAGTTTCAAGTATACAGTACATTGGTTAGACATTTATATAGTTTATAAAACAATCCCCCTAACTGCTCTTTCTCTCTGGTATTCCACCTAGCCATTACATTAATGCTAACTGCATTCCCTATGCCGTGCTCCCCATCCCCGTGACCATCTATCAACTACTAATTTGTATTTCTTTAACCCTTCACCTCATTCTCCCAGCCCCCCAATCTCCCTCCCCTCTGTCTGTCACCATATTGTCCACTGTATTTGTGAACTTTTTGTTTTCTTGTTTTGCACAAGAAAGGCAGTTAGCGTAGTTTATGAATATCTGCATTCCTAAAGTAGGCCCTTGGATTACCTACATTGGGATACTCTATGTGTCCCTGTCAAAAAGGTGCTGTGTGGGGCCCACCCTGGACTTACTGACTCAAGTCTGGGAGCCAGACCCAGGAATCTGCATTTCTTCAAGGTCTTCAAATAATTTTTTTTTAATTGTGGTAAAATATATACAATATAAAATGTGCCATTTTAACCATACAACTCAATGGCAGGCATAAATCACATACATCTGTTGTGCAATCCTCACCACTGTTTATTTCCAAAACTTTTTCATCACCCCAAATGGTTAAGCAATCACTCCCATTTCCCCTAGCCTCGGTGATCTGTAATCTACTTTCTGTCTCTACGAATTTGCCTGTTCTAGATAGTTGATATAAGTGGAATTATACAATATGTGTTCTTTTGTGTCTGATTTATTTCACTTAACGTAAATATTTTCAGGATTCATCCATGTTGTAGCATGTGTCAAAACTTCGTTCCTTCTTATGGCTGAGTATATTCTATTACATGTATATACCACATTTAGTTTACCCATTCTTCACTCGATAGACACTTTGGTTGTTTCTGCCTCTAGCTATTGTGACTAATTCTCCTATGAACATTGGGATATGAGTATCTGCTCAAGTCCTTGTTTTCAAATTTTTGTTGTTTATACCTAGAAGTGAAATTGATAGATTATATGCTAATTTTATGTTTAACTTTTTGAGGAACACCAAAATGTTTTCCACCGGCTGCACCATTTTACCTATACACATATGAGGGGTCCATGCCCAACTCGCCAACACTTATTTTCCATGTTTTTGACTATAACCATCCTACTAAGGATGAGATGGCATCTTATTGTGATTTCTTCAAAGTTGGAGAACTTTGCTGTATGTGAACGACACAGAAAATTCAGAGATATGGACTTAAGGTAAAGGGAAAGGCTTTTTGCCATTTTTCAGAGTGAATTTTCTTTTTCTTCTGCTTCTTCTTCTTCTAACAAACACTAGTTCCCAGTGCTGAGTTCAGTGGTCCACCAAGAGCACCTTAGTCCTAAAGTGAATTTAAAGAGTTTGAGTATTGCCAAGGCCTGGTTGAGATCTGAGAAGACCGGGCAGGTAAGCATGACTGAGCTTGGGGCAGGGGTGCAGGGTTGGTGACAGTTGAGCTGAGGTAGCCTACAGTCAGGGGTTCCACTCTCATGAAGCTTTTGCCAGTGGAAAAATTGAGTCCAAGCCTCTCTCCAGGGTCTAATAGTTTTATGAGCTGGCTTCATAGGATAACTTTGCCTTTCAGGAAGCGCTATAATGAGAAT